>OW387792.2:5175669-5775669 GCA_936446665.2 Synanthedon andrenaeformis
ACAGTCAGCCTATCTGTTGCCTGCATGTTATAATATTCGCCTCAGATTTATGTATAACATAATCTGAATGTTATAACATTCGTAATTTGTAATTTATATTATGAATGAATTGTGAATAGGTACCTACACAAATAGAAATCTAAATTTTGGATTATTTTATGTATTGCCTATGTACTATAATATAAAGCTTTTTGTATAGGTAACATTATTTAAATATTCAAATAAAAACGTATTTGTGGTCTGATTTTTTTTTCTGAACTTACTGAAAGAGTAGATAAATGTAATAAGCGGGTCTGTAGTGTATACATACTCCTTTCATTTATTAAAATAGACATATTAAGAATGTAGGTATTATGTAAAATTAATTCTTCCCGTTAGAAATATTTATATTTAATATATTTTATTGTGCAAATAAAGTCTTTGCAAGGGAAATAAAACAATAATAATATTTTTCAATCACTATATTTTTATGTTTATATAATAATATGAATACGTCGACGAGCAATACAAAAAGAGCAATTTGAAAATTTCAATAAAATAATGTACCACTACATAATGTATTTGATAATGACAAGTTATTTTAAGAATTTATAATTAAGTTTTATTAAAGTTAACAAAAAAATAAAGTTTTAATGGTTTAATTTTAACTGTTTTGATTAAACATAAACAATGTCCAACTTTATTCACCTAAGATGTTACCTTATCTCTTAAAATTCTCGTGTGTTCTATAAATTTTCACAAAGCAAACTCTATTGTATTGCTCATCTTTGTAAAAGAACTAGCCTCGCAGATTAGTCTTAACGTTAACTAAATAGTTATTTACAGGAATGTACATAGAATCTATAAACTATAACTTATCTATATAAATTTACAAAGGTACATTCAATTTGAACATGTTCAGAAAGTGTCATAGCCACTGAATTTGGAATGAATGAAGCTTAAATCTAAAGGTAATACTTTTCGGTAACTTTAGTTAACAATAAACTAATCTAAAACTATCACAATAAATATATCTCTCAAACGTAACATTAGTGATAAACTAAATATTCAGTCTTATTACAATAAAATAAACTCGGAAGCTATATATACTGAATGTGAGGTCTAGTTTAAATTTAAATACTTTTAATGCAGTTTTGATTACCTATATTAAGTTTTAACTAGGTGGATATGGGCTACGAGAAAAATACATAATTAAATTGTTCTAAAACATGAAGTATCAGTCAAAAAATATGGGTAGATCTTTGGCAAAATGAAAATTAAAACAATTATGTACAATATAATTATGAAGTATTTAACGTTTCATAATGTCTTCTATTGAAAATCCTAAAGTTTTCTTAGGCGATTCTATTGGTGATTGGGGAATTTGTTCAGGCAGTTGATTGTATTGTTGAAACGATGGCGATGGCTTCTGAGAAAGATCCAGCAAAGAGCTCTCCGCCGTCTGACTTGTTGAAGAAACTTCTTGACATCCCTCGAGATGTTCCAAATGCTGTTTGTTCGCTTCGCTGTGTGTTAGTAAATGAGTTTTGAGATTGGATCGTTGGTTGAAACTCTTGTTGCAAACGGGACATTTGTGCGGAGACTCCTCCATGTGCAGAATTTTGTGAACAGCCAGCGTCCGCGATTGGCAGAAACCCTTTCCGCATTCTGTACACTTGAATGGTTTCTCCTTTGAATGGATATATCTAGAAAAATAGAAAAGAAACATGAGTTCGATGAAGAGAGGTGAAAAGGAGACGTACTCAAAATAAACATATAAGCTGATATCAATGGCTCAATAAGGCGTTGAAATAATGAGCGTTTCGAATGAAAATTTTGGTGATTCTACATTACGGACACATTAGATGGGTAATGAATTTGAGAAAAAAAAAGTTTGTCTCGTAAAAGCGAAGAAATATAAGGTGTAATTTGTTCGAAGGCGAAGCAGGACAGATATGGAGATCGTAAAGAATCAAACCGGTTATAAGAGAAGCGCGTGCGACCGCCGCGGCGCAACCTCACAAAAAGGTTTACGCTTTTTTTTACTATACCTTTACAAAATACACCTTATATAGCTTTGCTAAAATAATGCAGTTCTCTAAATTCACTTTCAGAGTTACAATATCGCTTATTTTCTTTTTACAAATAAAAATCGACGTGTGTAGGTGTGTGTTCCCTATGGACTCCAAAACCGCTCAACCTATCATGATGAAATTTTGCATACACGTTATCAGAAATACAAAAAAGTGCATGCACCCAGAAAAAAAGTCGCGGGCAAAAGCTAGTTAGAAATAAAAGGAGTTTTCTCACCTGTGATCTCTCAAATGGTCCTGTCTTCTGAAAGCCTTTCCGCATATGTCACAGGAGTAAGGTCGTTCATCAGTGTGCGTCCTTTCATGGATTAGAAGGTTGTATGACTTTGTGAATTGACGATGGCAATATTTGCAGATGAACTGCTTTTTAGGTCTTGTGCCTGGAACGCCAGGCGCTCTAACAACTGGTGGTCCTCTTCCTGGCATTCTCTGAGCCATGACTCCAGGATACCGTAACGTGTGATGATACAACGCTGCGTTTCTTATCCATTGGTTGACGATCATGGCGTGGTAGGGCGCTGTTGGCGGTAGTGTAGCGACTTGAGCTTGCATGTAGGCTGACATGGGGTGAGTGTAATTCGGGACTGGTACTTTTTCGTAGGAAAAGGATGGCCTAGGGTATGAGGGGTAAGGATGGGGTCCGGGAGCAGTCCAGCCGGGTTGATGGCGGGAAGTCACAACGGCCGGGGGTGTGTCGTCGGTGGGTGTGTGAGGTGGAGTTGGTAATGGAGGAGACGGCCGCTCAAGTTTCACTAGAGCCTCGACTGCTTCTATTGGGAAATCCGGGGGATAACCTGCAATAATATAATAAAACTTTACTGCAAACAAAAATTTTTAGTTAAAAAATAATTAATTCTTTTTTTAAACTAACAGCGTATGATTCATTAAAAATTATCTTTCAGCCTGCACCTTATGTAGGCGTAATAAAAACAATAACAGTTCATCGTAAAGTGTTTTATCAGTTTCATTTTATTGGTGACATATTTTAACAAGGTTTTACCTAAATATTATTTTCAATAATATTTTTACTATTTAAAAAAAAAATCTAAAACACGAACAAATTAAAATCTAAACGTTTCAAAGAACAGTCTTCTATAATCCAAATAAACTCACTTTGTTCTGCTTCTAAATGTTCATCGTCTTCTTCAATATTGATGTCATCTGAACTGTCAACACTGTAAGGCTTGTCCTCCATATTCAAACTTTCCAATCTTAAACCAAACACTAGGGCACTGTGTTCTTTATACACTTCGGCGTCACTGTGTCCGTTCGTGTCGTCACTATGAAACCGGTTTGTAACTGACAACCGGCTTGTGAGAGCTCGCGGAGCGTTATGAGTTTGTGTGCGTTTGGCTGGCGAGGGGTCTGTGTTGAAAGTGGTACAGGGTGTGGTGAGGGGGTGAGGGGACTGAGGTTTCATCAAAGTGGCCGGCGCGATCAGCGCCTGTGCTGGCTCCCGTAGCAGCAATGCGCCTCCCAAGAGGCGGAGCTTACCGCGCACTGCCTTCAGAATCGATCGGTGGTAATCGCGAATTGCTCGTTCTCAGTACACGACTTAATGTGATATGGTTTCAATTCGGAACAAACTCTATCTCGGCTAGAACCATGTAACAGTGGACCGGTGAGGATATGAGACGTTTCGCTTTTGAGCAATGAATGCAAATTTTTTGGCGACACAAAGCGTTCAGCGTCCCTACTATAAAGCTATTAGGTGAACGGATTGCTCTGTTAATTGCGTTTCGTAGGCATGTCTTTGTGCTGACTTTGGTACGAGACCTTTGTTCGGCTATGCTATTGCTGAGCATGCATTAAAATGCCGCTTTGATAGACAGGTACGTAATTGAGTATACATTAATAATGACAGTGAAAGCTGATTCAGTCTTAGTGTTAGACAGACACATAATGATGTGTTTGTTAGAAACAGTTTGAATAGGTAGATAAAACAGCTGATGAAAGTAGGTAGTAACTATGAACACCTGATTAAAATCTAAGATAGTTAATTATAAAATCAATAATATTTAAATATCTTCCTAATCTTAATTACAGGCAGGTAAAAATTCTAATTTTGATTTGAATTCCAAAATAAAAATTTCTACGTATTTAAGGAATTACCTACTTACCTACTTTAGAATCTGTTTTAGGTACTTTGAGATATCAGAACTCAGTACCTGTCTAACTTAATGCGACAGTTCTAGACTATTCCTTGTACAAAAATACATTGTTTTACTTAATTATTTTTCTTTTAATAATAAATAAATAAGCAAAAATTAAGACGACTTCCTAGAAAGGAAAAATGTTAAAAAGTAACGAGAATGGCAAAAAAAACAAAAGCTAAGTAAACCTCTTTCTAGTTTCTCTTAAGATACACCTATACCTAATCTTATTGTACGTCTATACCTACTGAAATTGTTATCATTTACGAGTAAAGCATTAAGTAAAGAACTTTCTTTACTTAATGCTTTTCATTTCAAAAGTTTTTTTTATTAAGTTTCATATTTTTACTATTAAATAACTAGTACTTACCTACCTACTTGCTATTAAATAAGTAGCAATTAGACCTACTGTTTAGTATTCCGAGTATCGAATACTTTTACAATGACTCATTGTAGGTAATATCTATACTTTATACTTATATAGGTATAATAAAATCGTAAACGAGCGTTGTATGTTCATTAAATATTTTTTCCAAAAAACAATTTGTCCCACTGATCAATATATAGGTACTACTTATATTAGTCTTTGACTTGTACACGTACTTGCTTATATTAGAGGTCAAAAAGATGTTTTTTTTTAGGATTTTTGTCTGTTTATCTGTGCACGCTAATTTTAGAAATGGCTTGGCCGATTTGGATGCGGTTTTCATTTATGTATTGAGATTTTTTCTGTAATATTGTGTTTGTTTTATTCCAACCAGTTTACAAACAAAAAATAACTTTTTTCGGTATTTGGTATGCTTGTACGATAACGTACAAAAACCGCGCGTACGAAGTTACGGCAATTACGGGCATAAGCTAGCTTGTATTGTAATAGGTAAGTCAGTTAATAAGTCACAACAGTTAATTAGATAAGTCATAAAGCTAAAGTAAAAGCAAAGTTTATCATTAAAGCAATAACTTTAATAAATAAATAAATAAACGTGTAAGTACTTGGGAAATACGGAATTCGAAAAATCGGTAGTAGTAAAAATCTCATTTAGTGCTCGGTGCTCATAACTATATCTTATATCTTTAGGTTTATATTGATCAATGTTGTTAACACATGTATAACTTCAAAATTCTTACAAAAAACTTTTTGATCAATATTATTTCTTTATAAATATTATAAATCATAACAATTTGTACCTATCATTTGATAAAGGTACAAATTATTAATTACTTACCGACTTATACCAATATTTCTGATTGAAAAATAAAATAAATATATAATTAAAATATAACTTACATACACCCTAGTAAAAGCAAGATTTATCTATGTGTCCTTTGTTTGTGAAAACAGGTCATGGTCACTTATTATCTGAGTCGGTAAGATGTAATGGTAGCTTTTGTATATTCTACGTAGGTACCTACCTACCTAACTGTTATAAATTACAGGAGGTAGGTACCCACTTGAATACTTGATACAAATGTGTCCTTGTTTCAATTTTGCTACACAACATACGTGGCCACACCATTCAAACACGAGTACAAGTAAATATCAGGTGGACGAACCGTCATATGACACGCGTCGGCGCCCTTTGTTAAATGATCAAACGCGCCGCTCAGCAAACACAAAACTACATTACACATGACATTATAAATTCAGAAATTGATGATGCATTTTAAAGGCTATTTCCATCGCGTTACGTGTAAATATGTCTTGTTACGGCTATTGTAAGTTAAGGCCTTTTGTGATTGACACATAGAGCCGGCTGCGTTTTGCTATTAGACACCTCATTGAGTGGCCAGTCTTACCTTATTATAAACTACGAGCCATGTCTGTGTTATGTTATGACTGTGAGCCAAATTGAATTACAAATCAAGGTGTTGACATTTTCCTTTAATTTATGTTACCTACCCGAGTAGTAGGTACCTAGAGCTAATAGTTTATCTAGGTACCAAATTAAGGGCACACTGTCCGAGCAAGTGATGTCAGTAATAGATATTTGGGAGAATTCATTGTTTCAACATTGCTAGTACTATAATGCGAACAACCGAAGACACTGCGACGCAAGACATTCGCGGCACTTATTGGAAGCGCGTAAATAATAAAACATACGCCAGCAATTCCAATATTTAAAAAAAATATTCATAGATGGTAGGTATCTAGCTATTGAAAACCTTATTTTTAATGTAGGTACCTATAGATTATAGCTAGGACGTTTTCATACAAAAACATTAATGGCTTTTAGTCAGCAATTGGGTACAAGGATTCAAACCGCAAAAACGTCACAAATGCTGCACATTTTAGAAATTAAGAAAATTGTACTATACTAGATATGAAATTAATTTCAGTTTTTTGTTTGCATCCAAACTTCCATATTATATCTTAGAAATGTAATGCTTTTTTAAGTATTCTTACAACCAATAGGTAACTAAGGAGCTAAGGAGTAATCATTGAGTTAGGTAGTATTGATACTCGTACTATTACCTATTCTGTGCTATTGGTAAGCGGCTCCTGTTGGCAAGTGAGCTATTAAATTATGAGTATACTGCGATCTGCAGCCATATAAACTCAGCAGCTCATCAGATTGCAGATTATCTTGTTACGGAAGACCACCATGAAATATTAACAAGGTTGGTGTTATGTTTCTCTACTAAGAAATTTCAAAGTCCGTCCATGGTATACTATGGTACCATTCATATGGACCTCACATTTAGTTTGGAAAATGTATCACTTTGGTTTTGTTTGTGTTCTTTAGACGCGACTGTTACTAGTTAGCAGAAGCCTAGCAAATTGTACATAGCATCAATTGGACAGTAACATAAAAAAGTCAATTCAAGATTTTCACAGCTCATTCAATCTTCACTCACGTAACAAAGCAAGAAAATAGAATTTCTAATATTCTATTTTTTTAATGTTAAGGTCGACAGACAGCATGACGGTCCACTTGATGGTATATAGGTTGCTACCGTCGCCTATAAAACAAGCAACGCCACACGTGGTGCAAGTACCTACCTACGCTGTCGACCATAGTAAGATTAAGGATAAGGGATAGGGAAATAGGGTATGGCATTAGGGAAATGGCATCCTTTACTCACTCACCAAAACAGAACAGCTATTAGTATTTCACTAGTGGTTTTTTGTAGGGTGGTGATTGCGAAATGCAGCCCCACTCTACTAGGTACCACTACTAATAAAATACTGATATAATTAATATGAAAATATTTACAAAATTTACAAATTTATAAAAACTTATTGAACCTACTGCTGAGTTTATTTATATTTTTTAAAAAGTTTTTTTTTTAATATTACCTATATGTATAGATATTTTTAGTGGCTACAGAGTTTATAGGCACTGTTAACCTATGTAATATAAAAAAAGACACCATTACATATTACATAGATACACAGGTATTATTATTACAATTTACACACATAGGTACGTAAAAATATTTTTATTCGCAGTACCTATGCGGTGTGGCTTTGTCACACTTGGTAAATGTAGGTAACATAAAAAGTGTTGTAAGAATTTGAATTTTAAAAACTATCAGCTATTTTTAATGCTACCTACTATAAAAAATATATTGACATAAAACATGGCGAATAACAAGTGGACACTTATAACAAGTTTAAACAATGCGATACTTAGGTACTCAAATATCAAAACTAACCGAAGTAAACAAAAACTTAATTTATAAACTAAAAATAACCATAAAGCTTAAACGTAAATATTATTGTTACAAATACCAAAGTAATAGGTACTATCAATAAGAACCTTTGTGACTGTCACATCTTCAGGGTTACACTATAGTGTTATTATTTAAATGAATTTTGGTATAAAGATAGATTTGTGTAAGAACATAGATCAGGTGAACTTTTTAGGCTACACTGAGCAAAAACCAATTCATCGTGTCGATATCTGTAACTATAGCTATCCGCCGCCGGCTTCGCACGGATTTGAAATTTTCAAAAATCATTTCTTAGCTGATGCTTACCTTATAAAAAAAAGTTTATTTTTAAATGTCAGGTTTCTATACTTAGTACTTTTAGCTGTGCGTTGATAGGACAAACGATTTTTTTAAGTAGAGATTTAGATTTTTTAAGTATTAAAAATTAATTGAAATACTAGTTTTTTTTTAAATATTATGAATTAAACTATAATATTCTATAACTTGCAAAGGGGTGTCTGAACAGAAGTGCCGACGGGCGACCGCCATGGGCCATAACTACTTGCTCGGCGCCTAATATGTAACTACATATGTACCTATTTATAAAAATTAGGCCCTACATAAGTACCTACTTAGGTATAAACGACCTATATAAATATCATTGACACAAATAGCTTGTTAAACTTATTTTATTTTAAATTCTTACACTGTTTACAGAAAAAAAAAAATTAAAAGACAAAAAAGAAAGTTACAAAGTAAAAGAAAAAAAAATACAAATTTCAATTTTATTATCTCTTTATTTACTCGGCTTTTACTCCTACAAAGAGCAAGAAAGTAATGTGACTTGAACATTCTTAATTTTGTTACGCTAGCCAAACAAAGCTACGAATGCAAATTGTTTCCATTAATAAACAAAAGGAACTGACGTGCCGGTTCTGCCACCGTTTCCCTTTGTAGTATTGTCGGGAGTATGTTTTAATAAGTATTTAGTCTACCTGCTCATCGTAGGCACTTACTCCGTTTATTTTCTAAGAAGAATAGTTCATCTGATGTAACGAAAATCTGTCGAAATCGTAATAACTCTTCTAAGAAGAATTGTATGCAATATTGTATCTGATTTATTTTGCAAGTATACATTTTTTGTTACATATCTAAATAAAATGCACATTTTTCTAGGGACGTATAGGTTCCTAAAATAAAGCAAAATTTAAAGATTAATTTTTCTTTGTCAAAGTTCCTATTATAGTAGCCAATTATGTCCAAAACATGGTAAAAAATATCGCTAAGGTGATTTCAGACTCACCTTAATCACCGCATTAACCTAATATGACATGACCGAACCGCTCATATAACGCATTGTTAGTACTTTTTTCAATGAACGAATATGTAACATTGTAACAATGTAAGTGACAAGTCCTCCACGCAAAAGCTTATATATTCTGATTGCCTTTTTAGTTTTTAAATATAATTCTACATGAGTAACAAAGCAAGGTTAGCGAGACAACACCAAGAACGTAAATAAACTTCCAAGACTTTATAACATTTATTTATTTATTAATAAAACGAATAGTTAATACGTATTTTTATTAGCGCAACCATTTGTAAAAAGGATAATAAAATTCTTAAAAAGTAAAAAGGTAGCTTAGAGTACCTATACAACCTAGTACCGTGAAACGGATAGCGCCAACCGCTTCTGACCTTTTTGCAGACCTTTTACAAGAAAAGAACAGAGATTCATGATCACTCGGTATTGTCAATCCCCTTAGTAAATTATCACTGACCTACGATATCAATATACTACATTATAACTCAATGTCACTGATAGTGAGAATTACATCGAACACAACGGTCGAACATTCGCCGGAAAGTTACATAACATGAAAAGGAAATGCTCGAGAAAGTTCGTTTGTAATACGAGATAGTAGTGCCTACCTAGATATTGTATGCTTACCTACTTACTCATTTTTCATCGAATCTTTCGCTTCCGTTCGATCTTCGCGACGAAAAATAAAAACAACAGATAACAAAACAGAACAATTCACAAGTAGTCAAAGATATGGATTCCAAGTAATATAGGTGTAGATAATCGATAACACATCAATGATGCCGACGATTGATAAGTGGATCAGAAGTGCCGACATACATTACGGTAGCTGTTATAAATGAGCAATTGATAACATTTTCATTCCATTACGTTTGATGTCACCGATGATAAATGAGTTTAAAATTGCTGTAGAATTCTTTCTGAATTTATAGAAATTGCGACAAAAGTCGCTCGCTGCTTGTTGCGTCGTTTTTGAATCAGAAAATAACCAATCTACCTCATCATCGCAGTCTTAGGATGTCCACTGCTGTGCATAGGTCTGCCCCATAATTTTACAAGAATTCCCAATAACTCTTGAATAATTAAGCAGATAAAAATTTCGATGTCTACTAGTTATCATTAAAATAAAAGCTATAAACATGGCAATACCAGTCGGAAAAAAGGGGCGCTATCATGACAATAATTTTTACAATAAAAATGCAACTTGGTATGCTGTTTTTTTTTTTCAATAATCTTAACAATTTTAACAATTATTTTCAAAACTTCCAACTGTGAATTTTATTCATCATAATAATTATAATAGCTTTCTAACAAGAAGAAATCTAACTTTAAAACGACAGTGCCCAGTATCTTGAAAGTTGACTAAGTACCTATTGTAGATATTGAAGCGTCACAAAGTCCATTAAAAATCTTAATTCTTAAATAAAAGCAGTTTTTTTTCCTATATTTTTTTGTCAACTTTTATTGATTTTTTTCTATTTTTTTTTTTGTTTTCCGCCCTGTCCGGGTTGCATTTGCATATTGTCCGGCGCCACACTGTGTATTATGTAAATTTCATACAATAACAATTATGTCCTTCATAAAAAGTTTGACCTACAAATGTAACTATTTATCAACACTATAGCGTTCACCATAGCCTCAGCGGCCAATGATTTCTATGTTCCTCAGCGGCATTATCACAGTATAAAGACACCAATAAAAACAACAGTCCATGAAAAGTATATTGTGACATTTGTTATCGGAGCGGACGTCGATCAACGGAGTCGCCGGCGGTCCAAGTATAAAGCTATAAGAGAATTTTTCTATGCTGTGAATATTCCAGTAGGCTTCCCATGGGAATAATAATATTGAGGCAAACATAAACTATTGAACTCGGCACTAGTACGGACGCATTCTAGTGCCAAGTCTTTTCCGACGTCCATCCTGAGGGGGTTTTAGTGGGTAAGGATCCCACATAACCCTATGTGCCAAATGCTTGCTTGCGGCATATGCTCATAGCGTATCTTTAGGAAGATTTCTCCCTTAAAAAAGAAACTAGTAACCGTCCGCTTACAGAGCAACACGTGCATTCACGATGAGTGTTTACAGACCCCTATCTTACTCTTACTCTCCATACTGTCAGGGTCGGCAGAGCATTATAATCTCATCTTGTGTAGTTTGTATTCCTGCGCAGCGATATTTTAGCCACATATCGTTAATTGAATCGTCAGGCTGTACACGAAAACCCAAGTTAAATCCTACCCTAAATCTAATATGTATAACTGTATCGACCTCAATTTAATTTGAATTTTCAATTGTAATCTTAAAATACATTAAAATTACTTAATAGGCCTTCCGCTAACGCTTGTGGCTTGTAACAGCACTTATGATGAATAGCGGCGGCTAATGTGTTGCTGTTGTAACTTGTATAATGTAATGGATCCTTCAGTCTAATCAACGTATTATAGCCAGAAGTGGTTTTCAGGTGATAATATCTAGTGTTACAAATAAAGCCGAAACACACCTAACAACAGGTGTGATTCGCTCTTGGCCAACACACGTTGGCAAGACAATTATAAACTCAACTTTTTTTTAAAGAAAGTTTATTTTATTGACATATTAATTTCATCTTATTTTACATAGTTTCATTTTATTGGACATCTTGAATCCATGAAATTAACATCTTAATGATTTTTCGAATGTTCCAAAAAAGAGAAAAGAATTCCCAGAAAAAGTTTTTTTTTAGGTTAATAAGTAATGTGATATTTATTACTAGCCAGTGCCCGCAACTTTGTCCGCGTTGGAAAATGAAAAATATAACACCTGAGAAGATATTATGAGTATTATTATAACGCTCGACATCTTTATCGCTGTGACAACAGTGGCGCCGCCACGTGCCCTGCCACTACTATGTGCATGTCAGGGGAAAAACCTATTTGATAGAAATTGAATGCATAAACACAGGCTGTCCGTGTCCATTTCGTGAGATTAAAAGTCAGCTACTGAGTAACCCTTATCAGTTACCAGCGCAGAAAATTACTATTATTATTATCAAATTTATGCACTATTTATTTACTTGTCAACTTAAAAAAAAACTTGAAAGATTTCATTCATAAGGACAGTCTATGGTAAATATTGACCTACGATTGCAAACAATAATAATGAGTAATTATTTTAAAAATTGACTCTAAAGACTTCGCTTTAAGAGTTAATTTTGTTTAAAATATAAAATATGATTTTACAATATGGATAGAATAAACAAAACCGTCACATAGCATGCTCTAACGCCACTTTAGACCACCCAAGAAGATGTTTTTGCAAGTCTTGAATAAGCAGCAGCCGGTATGTTGTTGAAAACAACCTTTGTTTTCAATAATAAATATAAAACTTATTCCAAACACCGTCGCCTATAATACAACTTAAGTTAGTTAGGATTAAGGATAAGGGATTAGGAAGGTATAAGATAGTGGGTTACCTTAGGCTTATTTCACGGTGGTCTTCTGTAAGGGGGTGGTTACTGCCGCCAGACGGCTGCACAAGCGAAAATACAGTGTGCTACTAGTATAGGTACAAATCATAACAGGTATCATATTATAGTCCCACTGTTGGGTAGGTTAGGTCGCGATTTTTGGCACCTAGGAGGGTTGTGACAGCGTGTCACAACCCTCCTAGGTGCCTAGGTAATTGAAGTTTATTTTCTGGTTAGCTTATTTTAAATGCCTTTTCCAATGCCTTTTTTGCTGTTAATATATATTTTCTTTGATTTAGGCAATTCTTACAACCTAAGTTTGATATAATAAGTATTCGGCAATTAATGTCATTTTTGTCTGGAACTTATTTTAGCATGTGGTTTGGTGTTATATGCTGCAGGATTGCTTTTTTATTTCAGAATGCCTAATAATTACACACGAAAAACTGATAGGGGTATGGTTAGTGTCGACATTTATGAACTGGCCTTTGAAGAAGTTACGCTAAGAGGTCAAGAAGAAGACTAACAAGAAGAGTGCAAGTGATGACGAAGATGCAGAAAATGATTGTTTTTGCTTGTGCTGCTTTAAATCTTATGCCAGTAGTAGATCAAATGAGAAGTGGGTTCAGTGTGTTGACTGCAAAGGCTGGTCTCACGAAGATTGCATCGGCGGCGAGCTGCAATACGTCTGTCATAATTGTTTATCAGATTAGATTAAGACTTTTGACTGATTTTAAAACAACTGATCTCATAATGATGCCATAATTTCTTATAAAAGAGATGTTACTGTTTCATGTTATTTTAGTTCCTACAATTATGCCAAAAGATAATTAAACTACTTTCATGCAAAAAAAAAAAAACATGTGTTTTGTTTATAATTCATATAATAGTACATTACTGCAGAGTCCGGGAAGTGACGGATTGCCGGACGAAGTGGTTTCAAGGCCGAGCTTTAGCGAGGCCTTGACAAAGAACTGAGTCCGGCAATCCTCATTCCGGTCGAGGCTGGTATAGTGCTTTTCTTAATAAATGTGAGGAAATAATCAAACACGTGATACAAAAAAAAAGTATAATATGAAAAAATTATTAAAAAATTAATTTAGGTAGGTACTGAAAAAAAGTCTGCTTTCCCACTTTTTTTATTTTAATGAGTGCAAAGAAAACAGCGCCATACAGCCCAGTCATCAAATGAGCATGCGCTCGCCGCGGCCTACTAGATTTCATCGGGCTGAGCAGCGGCCAGTAATCAATTAGTGCAAAGAAAACAGTGCCATACAGCCCAGTAATCAAATGACCGTGCGCTCGCCGCGGCCTACTAGATTTCATCGGGCTGAGCAGCGGTCAGTAATGAATTTTCATACAACATTCTTGACCTAGGCCGAGAAAGAAATGCATGAGCCAAGAATTACAAACTTCGCGGCTTGTTTTTAGTACAAGAATGCCTACATTTCCGAGCATGTTTGAGAAAAAGTATTTTTATGTATCAAATATAGTCTAGATACAGAGCTGTCACAACTTACCTTGGTGCCTGTCACAATTTACCTCGCTGTTAGGAGAGTTGTGACAAAAGGAGTAGTTTCAGTTTTCGTGGATTTTTTCAGAATTCTTATAACTTTCATTGACTTCGATAATTGTTTTTAAAAGAGCAAGGATTGAGCTACATTGTGGCACAGAGTTCATAATCGTGGTAGGTATGATTCTTTGTGGAGATAAGTTTTTTTAAGTAACAATTGTCACAACTATCCTCGGTCTCCCCTACTTGTTTTTGAGTTTTTGAGGAGGTATCATTATTAAGAAATATTAAAAATTATATAAAATAATTAAATGTTATAATTATCTGTTACAAGATATCTGTTAACAGATAAATGTTATAGAACGCCACAGAATACCGTAATATTACAAGAGTACGTTAATGTATTAAAAGACGCTTGAAAATTCTTTAATTTTTGTAAGTATTTATAGGGTATTACTTTTTAAATTGTATAAAGAAACATAAGTGCACTTGGAGAAGCTTATAAGAGGCAATAAATTCGCTTTTTTTTTCACTTCTTTACAATATATTACAATTAAACCACACCAATAAACCAAAATCCACACTCACAATACGAACTCACAATTCGTGGCATTCAGAAGTGTGGCGACAAAACACTCTCTCGTCGCTTCCATCCACTTCCATCACATTGATACCTGATTACATCAGATTAATAGCAGCATAATGTGACGCAATTTCATGCTATTCGCACTCCAATATGTTTGTAATCGATGCTACTCGAATACGCAGACCACACACCGTTTAAAATTACATTTACCTATTTTATACCGAATCTAACATTGGTATTCTATTATCATATTATGCCATTTGGAAACAATTTTTTTTGCACTGTTTGATATTATGTGCAGCTGATGTGGTAAAAATAGGTGGTATCTGGAAATGGTACATTGTATTTTAAATTTTTAATCCAGCTGGAAATGAGTTATATTTCCTACAGCTATACTGGGGTATTTTTTTTTCATATAAAAAGCTCATTGACTAAAAAAGATCGATTTCAATCATTTAAACTCTATAATTTATATTAATCTTTCATTGTCTATGAATGGTTTTTTGTCTATGAATGATTATTCAGCCTGTAACTAAAGTATTTAGCTTTTTTGGGTTAGGGAGCTATGATGCCACAGACAGATACACAGATATATATATATATATATACACAGATACACAAGTCAAACTTTAACACCCCTCTTTTACATCGGGCGTTGGGGGTTAAGAAATGTTCTGAATTATTTCAACCCTCAGCAATTATTCCTTTGCTCGTATATCTCTTATATTTAGTTCTATATTACATCTATTTCAGTTAAAATCAATTCGAAAATCCTAAACACTGCGGAAAGATCACGATGATCCTTTTCGTTACAACGAACACGTCAATAATTGCTTCCTTGTAAAGCAAAGTGTTCAATATTTGAATTTAGACGTTATTTGGAAACCAATAAGGATCTTTATTCTATGTTCAGTGATTCTTAAATGTATCACAAATTGTATGCGCCAATGTTAGTACAATGTTTGTGTATAGAGGATCCCCTATTTGAACAACAAATTAGTTCCATTATACGCTAATAAACAAGGGACAAAGTTTCGTAGTGACTTTATTTCGTGCGGGGCCTGTTGCATGCTGTTCTTCTAACGACAAGCATATCCTGTCCGATATTCTTATTGTGTGGGAAGCCGAAGTATTGAATATTTATTCAAGATTAATTAAAATGTTCCAAAAATCTTAATTAATCTTACTTTAATTTTAATTTAATTAAGGTTTGAATGTTTGTTTGTATGTAGGAGGTAATCTTCGAAACAAATCATCCAATTTAAAAAAATGAAATCCTATTCTCCCCAATAGTTAGAATAGAATTTCAGGATCGTGATCCAGGATTCAGGGTGGACATAAGCTTAATATTTTTACGCGGGCAAAGCCACGGGCACTAGCTATCTAAAATTAAAGATATAACGCTTGGCAAAAGTATAATGTCAGGCATCAATGTAGGACATATTTTGTCAAACGTTATATCTTTTATTCTTCAACGGGGACGAAGTCGCGGGCACAAGCTAGTATTTATTAAGGTGATACTGACTTAAGAACTTCGGATAGCTTTGTGGTACAAAGCCTAAGAATAAAATTTAAATTTTGAAAATTCTTATTATGTAGTTATTTTTTTATTAAGATTCGCTCGCAATTGAAAAATATTCTGTTTATGAACTTTTGAATTTTATAGTTTACTCAAATTTCTAGTTTTAATTTTTGGTTTTGAAATAAGAATAAAATGTTTACAACATAGTAAAAATTCTTTTTATTTTATTTTTTGCAATTAGGAAAGGAAGTAGGTAAGGAAGGTTTGTCATCGATTGTAAACGAATAACAAATTGACCGAGCTCTGTCCCTAATTTCTTCTACTTGCCGCCAAGTAAGTACTTTGCTTTATTATTTTGCTTGTGTTAAAAATTATCCTAAATCTATGCTCTTCTAACCCTTATATAGTGTTGTTTATACTGTCCCCATAATAAAATAGGCCCCTAACTCCCAGAATACTGAAACCGAGATAGTCCAGGTTTCCCACAGCAACCTCCTCAAGGAACTTTTCACTCGCAGACAGTTTATGCATCTGTTGGTTCGCTCTACCGACGCGACGATACAAATCGTGATAGATGGCTAGGCTACATATGTAGGTTACCTACTTTTAAATTTTTGCTTGTAAGGGCCGAGCGTTTCACTCACACCAAAAATATACCGGATGTTTGGGCAAACGTTTTCAAAGACCTCGGACCAAAACATTAAGGTCAAGTTAAGTAAGAATTCTTGCCTTTCATTGATACTATTGCCAAAAATATCCATAACTACCTGTATAAGTTATATCTTAAGTTATTTTTTAATGGTCTTAAATTTTTTATTATTTTGTATTTGCGCAAAGTGAAACAGAACTAAGAAAAATTGGGAACGTTACAAAAAATCGTCGTAATGCACAAAAAAGGAACAAACTAACGCATCCAAGCGGTACCTTTTAAAAGAATCTTATAATAGAGAGACAAAACTAACATCGTAAACATCTATTTTTCCTGCAATAAACTTATTTGTTCCTACCGTTGCAGTTCATTGTTAACTTCCGAATTGTAAAGTAATGTAGCAAGCGGCAATTAAAACAGGCGTCTTGTTTCGTAGCAAATCGGATCGCCCCTTATTGCACCTTACCTTTTGCCAAAGAACTCAATAGAAGTAGAAGTAGACGGATGTCTGATATTTTAATATTTATTTATTTATTCTTTCATTTAATAGTTAAAGGAACAAACAGCTATAATAACATATGAGATATATATTATTAGAAGCGTATATTATTAGAAAATATAGAGATATTATAAGAATAAATTGGTTTCACTGTACCTTTTTAAAAGCGATTATCAATCCTAACCAACCTTCCAACTCCCAATTCCTTGAGTGATAAATTTTTAAACTGTAATACGACACAGAATTCTTTTCTGTCATCATAATCTTTAAAATTTACTTTGAGAACTTTATAATATTGAAATCCGTAGTGAATACAGTTGTACATTATTTATTAAAAGATATCGGGCTTAGGTATATAACTAGAAAGTACCTATATTTGTTACTTTCTAGTGTATTGTAAGTACTGTATGAAAAAAAAAAACTATCCAAAAGAAACGTCTAAGTATTTCTAAAATAATTTGTGCATTTGTGATTTTACAATGAAACACACGTTCTAAAATAAAGGATAGCCCGAACTAATTTCTTTTGTGTTAGCTTTTACCGTCCTTCTGTACCGTGCATGTGTTTACAAGTTTCTATTCGAGACGGTTATGCAATAGTGTTAAGTGAGCTTTTTTGGAGCTTTTGTCACAGTTTTATAACGGATACTTTCATCCGTTACTCCAGTTATTACTTTGAAGGTACCGCTCACTGATACCGTTCCTTAACAATTCCCAAAGAAAGCTGTGTACTAAGAAATCATTTTTTGTCTATTAGGGCATTACCTACCTTAGTGAAAAAAACAATACTTACCTATACTGCTAAATAAATAACACATCCTACATAATATTATAAATGCGAAATGGATCTCTTCCACGTAAAAAAACTACTCTACGGATTTAGATAAAATTTGGCACACATATAATTTACCTATAGGATTGACATATAGGATACTTTTTTCCAGGCAAAATTTTAGGTGCTAGAGAGATTTTCTAACATACTTAATTTGCGGGTTTTGACGCAACCAATTAAGTGTTAATTAACGATTAATTAACTAATTATTATCTTAAATAAATAAAAAGATATATCTATGAAAACAATAATTTAATACACTTAGATTTACCATGATTTCAAAAAGATGATAAAATAAAATGCAATTTGCATTTCTGTAAATTTTCAGATAAAATATTAATCAGAATTATTAGTTTAGAAATAAAAAGTCATTTACAATTATCTAATGTCTGTGTGATAAGACGCGGAAAGCTTCAAAAAAATACCTTCTTAAAAAAAGACGTATACCTACGTAAAGAACGTACAGACGGAAAATATATTAAAACCTTCTTAATTTAATATATTTTCCGAATTTCTTTCCATACATTAATTAATATGAGTATTAACGAGTCACGGCGTATATTTTAGAAATAATTCAACCAGCCGTTTCCTGTTAGGAAAAGTGTTCTAAAAATGTTTATCTTTAATTATTTACGATACAACTGGCTGAAATTGTAATGGTATGGTATATTTTTCGAATCAGCTCATGGAGCCCTTTCATTTTATACCCCACTCGATAGGTTTCTGAAGAATTTTTTTTTACTTATCTACGTCAATAATTAACGACAATAGCTTGTTGTGCTTGTAAGTGTAAGTACACAATCTTTACATTAAAATACAAAAACATGTATTTAAGTATTTTTAAAAGCAAAATTTATTGCATCTTTTTTTGAAGACAATAGCGAAAAAAAAGGCAATTAGCGAAAGGGTTGCCAAAAGGGTGATTGCCTTTGTAATCTCTAATTTTTTTACGTTATATTACCGCGTCAAATAAACTTTGTTTTGCCAATAGAAGCCGAAAGACATGTTTTTACTCACTCTTAAAAGAAACAGTGATGTCTGTGACTCGACTATACCGACACCAATTTTCAATAGAAACCTTAAGATTTTTTTATATTATCAGTAAAATACATATACAAGCGATCCCCACTGTGTTCGCACGGGGCACACACATTCAACGATGCACGTATAAATAAAATTGGTCTTTAGGTCTCTTAGATAATGAGATAAATCAGTACCTTTAGATAATATCTAATATTGCTTAGAAAAATATCATATCTTTATCGCTTCTTTTCAATATTAAAAACCGTATTAAAACCCGTTACGTGGTTTAAATAAGCGAAGAAATAGACAGAGGTGGATAACGATTTTAATTAATCCTAATACCAATCAGAATTTCAGAAACGGCTTAACCGATTTGAATGCTGTTTTCACTTATGTATTGTAGCAAGCTTCCCGTAACATTTACTGTTTGTTTCATTCCAATTAGTATACAAACAAAATAGTTAAGCATACGAAATTGCGGGCTCTGCTAGTACGTAATTTTTTACGTATACATTTATATATTTCCTATATTGTCCATTACGCTAATGACTGCCGATGTGTCAAAAGGGATTCCACTGAGATTGTAAAACAACATAATATGCCTACTAATAAATTTGCACAACCCTTTCGCAACCCTTTCGTTTATGACTTCTGTCACAAAACGAAAGGATTGCAAAAGGGTGATTCTAACCATATTTTTTGTTAGCGAAAAAAATCCTTTACTTATTAACAAAGCGATCCTTAAATGATTTTACAAGCGAAATAGTTATAAAACTTTTCAAGCGAGTACATAATACAGAAAAGAGGCATATGTATAATACATAATACAGGTATATTAAAGTTTATTAGGGAATAAAGTTAATATAATTAGGTACATTTATATAAAAGTAAGTAGTGTTTAGTACTTACAAAATGTATGAGAAAATCTCATATATTAATCTCAAACAGGACGTTTTAAAGTCTATTCTGCACATAACTACCTATACAGTAGCTCGTATAATTAACAAAATTATCCTATACAGTTTACTACATTACAGTACATTAAATTACAGTTAATTACATTACAACAAAAATAATTTCATGTTTTGACCTTCTTTAGATCTCTAGATGTCTTAGATGTCAAAGCCTTAATTTCTGGTTATGTCTCTTATTATGTAATTACGAACACCTTTTTAATACATTTTAATAAAAAATACATTTGCAAGAATAGCAATCGTTGCTGCCTCTCATAATAATTAATGCCAATCGTAAGGACATAGGTATTTAAAAATATTCCACGTGATAAGCTTTAAACTCACGAGCGTCTTATTGTAAACAGTTTACAGTCCAAATTGCTTAAGTAAAATGAATCTTTTATATCAATATCAAACAATAACAGTTGTCACTCTTTGCTTACCGTAACTAAAACCGTTTCGTTGAAATTATATAAACAAACAATTTGTTGAAAGAAACCGCTCCGAATGTAACTAAAGGAGTATTGCATTTATTCAGAACTACTTTAAAATTTCATATGAATGCTGAATCTTTTCTTTGTGTTATAACCATAAATTTACCTATTCAACGTCTAAGAACAATACAATATACTAGTGAAAGGATAATTATACGTAAAAGTGAAATTGTAGAGAAAATTTTAGTTACGCTTATTCTAAAAGAGATGGTCACAAATTTACTTTCTCTTGTTCATTATAAACCCTTTACAGAATGGTATCCTTTAGGGTTCTTTTAATATTTAAAATAAAGAAACAAAAGAATCTCCCGCCAATTTTAAACTTGGAACGTACGTCAGTATTTATTGATTTATAATCTTGACACGCTTCAGTTGATGTTTTGTTATAAACAAGAAGCATTCAAAGTGTAACTCGGTAGCTAAAACTTTCTCCAATAAGTATTGTATAAGCTTAAGTATTCATTGGGTATTGTGAGTTCTAATAAAACTAAATGAGTTATGAACATTTTTTTTTTGATCAGGTACTTTTACTTACTTCAGGAAAATAAGAAGTCAGAATATTTCGTATGTAACTAATAATTTACCTAATTGATAATGGGTTATAAAATATAAACATTTAATGTCAAGATTATTTGAAATTATAAGATCACAAGAATAAGTAAAATTTTATTATATACTAGCTGGTGCCCACGACTTCGTCCGCGTTGAAAAAGATTAAGTAGCCTATCCTGTGTCCCGTACGTCCAAATGTTTATCTACCAAGTTTCATGAAATTCAGTTAATTCGTTTCAGAGTTCTCCATAACATACACACATACATACAGAAAAAAATTCTAAAAATCGTCAATTTAGTTTCAGTATCATGTATAGAGCCTATAAACACGATATCTCTGAAAACAAAGTAACTTACTCCATGACCGACCCTTACAGATTTATTATTAGTATTGATGATACTTATAATAAAATCTTCTTTTATATGTTGTTGTCTTGTGTATGCTTAGAAAACTCGAGTATTGGGTAGGCCGTTTTTAATGCGATTTTCGCATATGGAAAGAGGAATAGCGGGGAAGAATTTTATAAATAAAAATCGCACCTCAGGCGAAGCCAAAAGCGGGTCGTTAGTATTCGATAAAATTTTAATGCTCAAATTACATTTTGAAATAATTATTAAAGTTGACAAATTCATTTACATATTTATTTTATATTTTTGCATCTTTGTTGTAAAAAGATGTAAAAATATATTTGATTTTTTGGTTTATTTGATTTTTATCAAATCAAACAGTCTTGTTCTATTTTTTACAAGTTCTCTGATCTCTCTGTGGGCCCCTTATTCCTTTCATCATCCAGTAACACACGGCTCCTCGCCTTTTGTAACATTTCACATTCGATTTTGAGCATTTATTTTAGTTGATAGTGAACACTGATGGTACAAGTTGTATCAAAATATTATAGGTTCTCCTCCCTCACTGATGTACTTAATATAAACTTTGCTATAAATCTATAAATAAATGAATTTAGCGTTAACATTTTATATTTTGCTTCGGCTTCTAACAGTTATAGCGTGATGATAAAGCCTGTAACCTTCCTCAAGAATTGGACTATCAAATGCAAAAATATTTATTTTTTACATGCAACTGGTAAGTAGTTCCCGGGTTTAGGGTGATAAACAAACAAACTCAGCTTTAATATACTTCTTAAAATAAATAGATTGTTGGAATATGATTTGAAAATTCGTTGTAAATATGAATATTATTAGGCTTAGATATCTTTAGGAGGGTTATTTTTTTTATAACAAACCGAACAACCTAAATTATTTTGAAGCACGTTCTCATAATTATCCCAAATATGTGCCCCCTGAAAAACGAAAATTATTATTAACAAAGACCTTTCATTTACCTACTGTGTTCAAAAAAATAAAAGTGTTTCGTCGAAAGTAAAAACAGTTATTGACTACCAAAGGAGTTCGCTCCAATAATGTGCTCCACTTTTGAACTATTTATTACTTCCCATAAAATTTGAATAAAAAAAAACATACGCACCCTTAACCGTTGACTGACAGACTTTGACAAAATTGTATAACGGACTTTAAATTTGACATGACAAGTTACAAATGTATGGATTCTTAGAAATGGAAACCGAAATTTGGACATACTGTGGCGTGACGCGCTCGAACAATCGCTAGTCGATATAAGCGTGCCTTCGTGTTTTGACCATTACAGTACACTATAGAATATTTCTTTACCAAAGTAATTATTGGTGGAATGGTTGTGTAACTGTAGCCTGGCAGGACATCGGGTTGCCACAATGTATGGAGAGTACATTGCAGTATTGGTCAAAAGGTATTTAGCGCAGTGACAAATGATTCGACGTTTGTTTTGTCATTGTAAAGACACAGTGATTAGAAACGGTCGATAAAAGCGAACGTTATTTCCGAATAAAAAAAACACGTCCTAGTAATATATTATTGTGAATAGGTGGATATTCACTGTGTAGGTAGGTACTGATTTACAAACAAAAAAAAATACAACAACTTGAAACTGTTAGCCAATATTTGTTTTATTAAATTAAACATGAACTATTCTACTTTTTTTTTTTCGTACCTACCACATATTGATTAATAATTCTGACTATTATTATATTTTTTTATACTAACTATAATACTAAGTATAAATACGAGAGTGAGGGTAGCCAATAGAAAAATTGGAAAAATTGAATTAATACTAATACTAAACAACTCCCTTACAAAAAAGCTAGTATAATTATGCACCGTGAATTTTAAAAAAATATCGACAAAACTTTTAAACATGTTTTAAAATGTTCAAGCACGAGTATCACAGTAGCCACTCGTGAGTCGTGTTACAGTGAAATTTGTGTTAGTCAAAAAAATCATTCAAAATAATATGTCAATCTTCTTATGAAATTTATGTAGTGTGACAAAAAATCCGAACCACGTGTTGTCGCGATTTGACTAATGCGACTTCTGTTCGGTCCGTTACTCAAAGTTTTGATATGAGGCCGACAAATTTCAGCGAAATATTCAATGTGACAGGTTGATCCCATTCGTGGTAAATAGCATGTGAAATTCTTTTAGGATGAAGCAAAAAGTCTGTCCAAGGTTTCAAGAAAAAACAATTTAAACATAAAAATAAACAACACAAAAAGAAAAAAAGTGTGTGTGTGTCAGCTCCTACGCACGACTTTTACTCCTTACGAACGGTTATAAAATACATAGATTAGTAAATGAGGTAAATGAATGCATTTTGTTAGCTTTATTAGTTTGTTCATTTTCTCAATTCACAAATAAATATCAATGGATATAAATATAAATGTATTATATGTATTATATTATATTAATATGTATTGAAGCACGTGACTGTAACGCGTAACGTGTGACATGTGACATTTGATTTTACTCCCATAATTTTTCATACCTCGGGCTTTTATACTTGTAATGGCCCGAGCGGATTTGGCTTCTACTGTATCTTGGCTCGTGGGTGGATCTTTTCCGTTGTGCTCTTGGACTTCCGAGGAAAGATGAAAGAAAATAAACTTGATTCTGTTGCGAAGTTATATTTGAGAGTTTCTCTTTACAATTGACAAATATATTCTTAAGAATTATCTTTAAGAATTGCCTTAACTGTAATAACTTAACTCAGTTAACTCGCTTAACTGACTGTCTTAATTCAACTGATTTAACTCAAACTGACTGTCTCAACTAACTGAATTGATTCAACTGATTTGTAATGAACGTTGACATCTCTATTTATCCTAAACATTTAATGAGCGGGAAAGGACCCTTAGACTCTAGATAATGATATCGATTAACAAATTAGTGTCTAATAAATAAATGATAATAAACGATGGGATTCGTAAACATCATTTACTTATCGACTTTAATGATGTTTGAATAAGGCTCGTTAACAAATTGGAAAGTTACAATATTTAACTATTAGAAAGACAAAGAAATATCAAAGTCCATTACACTTCCCTCCTAAAAATTTGAAAATAACCTCAAATTATTTTCAAAAGAAAGAGAGAAAAAACTTACATTAATAATACACAATAAGATTAAACTATAAGATTACACATTACAAGTATACAGATTCATTAACATTCACAATATTCAGTAAAAAATAATAATAATAATAACAAATTGATTACACAATAAATTCTTATAATAATACAATACTTATGAAAACTAAATCTATCTCATTAATAATTATCATTACCAATCATTATTAATTATTTCTTTTTTAATTGCGCTAACCTAACAGAACGCCGCAAAGGTGTTCCTTCTGCGCTTGAAGAATCTCGAACCTCTTCCAGTTCTATGTCATTGTTGACGGGATTTTTATTTAAATTTAAAGTTATACAATTCGTTATTCTACTGCAGCATGTTCGAGTATCTTCCAGAGCTAACAATCTACCTTGACGAGTACAGAAGAATTTTTTGTTGTACAAATATTTACCAGCCTTGAACAAAATATATAAACCAATAAATTTTAATATCGATAGAAAAATATAAAGGAAATAAGGATTTTCGGTTATCTTTTCATAAAAGTTTGGTTCTTGTAAACTGTCGAGTATATTATTAATTTTATCTATCTTGTGACTAGCTAAATTTAAGTCCTCTAAATGCAAATTAATATTATTTAATGGTATGAATTCTATTTTATCTTCTATGCTTTTATTTTTGAAAGTCTTACAACAGTCGTCATTCAAGATATCGAAATCCGGCAAAAACGAAAAATGATTAGAACTTGTGTCCGTATTAGTGGACTGAAGTATTATATTAGGCGTGTAAATTTTACAATTTTTCTTAAGTTTTAGAATTCCTGAAGAATGGAATTCTACGTCCTGAAGTTCTTCGTTTTTACAGGTGAGTGTTGCGATAACCTTATTTGGAATTACGAATAACCAATTATTCTCAGTTTGAAGATTATACCATTGTTCAGTTTTAATAAGGCTGATCCTAGTGTCACAGGATTTCGGAATTATTTTATTCCTAGTTAATAATAACTCTGTCTCACAACTCGACTTAGCATGAATAGAATAGAATGGGGTTACAATGTTACATATATATCTAAACTTAAAAATATTTTTACATACATTTATATCATCTAATGAGGTATAATGAATTTTGTTTTCTGAAATGAGGAGATATTTTTGTGAAGGCAATATAAAAATGTAAGTATTATTACTATTTAAAATAGGTACAGGAACTAAATTATAAA
Source organism: Synanthedon andrenaeformis (assembly GCA_936446665.2). Classification (NCBI taxonomy): domain Eukaryota; kingdom Metazoa; phylum Arthropoda; class Insecta; order Lepidoptera; family Sesiidae; genus Synanthedon; species Synanthedon andrenaeformis. Next base: position 5,201,624 of record OW387792.2, read on the forward strand.
GATCATAACGTTGTTGTGTTATTAATGGCGTTTTGATGACAAACACAATTTTATTGTTCATATAATAAGAAATTATGCTGACCAACGACAATAGCTCTGATGCATTTTCGATAGATAAATCTATAGGATATTCCGTGTGTGGTGGAATATGCGACAGTGTCTTTTTTAAACCTCATGTTCTGATTTATCTATGTTTTCTATGTAGTCATCATAGCGTTTTGCGTCATTTACATCTAAGGTTCCAAACAGTAATTTCATGAAAGATCCTACTCCATCTATGTAAGAGCGTTTTGATCTGATGTGAACATTTGTTTGTCCTATAAGTTCCTTAAATATAATTTCCTGGTTCTTTAAATTTGGGAATAACTGTTCTAAAATTAAAAGTGAAGTTTGACATAAAGAGAAATTATTAAAAGTGTCGAACTCACAAAGCTTTTTCGTCTCAATTAAGGTTTTTTCAATTAAGTTGATTTTATCATGTACAGTTGAAATATCAAGATACGATATTAAGTTCCATTCGCTATCAAAGTTACTTACACTTCCTAAATGTTCGTAATAAATGCCTCCTTTATCTAAGATCGTAATATTAAATAATTCACCTCGACTCAAAGTCGCGAAGGCGAACCTGCAACAATAAAATTTTGATCCTATAGTGATTAGGATATATTCTACCATATTTGTTACATTAATCATGCTTAGCTAATTTTAAGCGATTTGCATGAATTCTAACCTTTTTCCTATTTTTTAATATAGTAACGTTTACTGGAGAATTTATCTCTATTACCTCGTATGGTCCTATGTATTGGGGAGCTAATTTTTTAGATAAGCCCACTTTATTAGCTTCATTGCTGACATAGACCTTATCACCTAATTTGTATTTTTCTAATTTACAGTTCTTATCGTAGTATTTTTTATTACATTCTTTTGACTGAATCAAATTTCCTCTGGCTAATTCCCTTGATTTTTGCAGTTTCAAAGTCAAGTCGCTAACATAATCATCATAAGTATATTTAAACTCTGGTTGATTCGTTATTGACGACGGCAAACTAGGTTTCGTCCCAAATAAAAGTTCATAGGGGGAAAATTTTGTTGATGTGTGAATAGACGTGTTATAACAAAACATAGCAAAATCGATCCATTGATCCCAATCGTGTTGGTTGTCCTGAATATAATGTCTCAAATATTCGACTAAGGTGATATGACTACGTTCTAAACTACCGTTAGTTTGTGGATGGTAGGCTGTAGTAGTAAGATGTTTAAATTTAAATAATTTCGAGACTTCTTTAATTAGATTAGAGGTAAAGTCAGCACCTTGATCAGTTAGAATACTTTTAGGTATACCAAATTTACAAACAAATTCTCTAACGAAGATATTGGCTATCGTTTCAGCTGTATGATTAGGTAATGCATACGCTTGTGAGAATTTCGTAAGTTCATCCTGAAGGGTTAGTATGAACTTATTTCCATTTATTGATAAGGGGAAGGGACCTACAATGTCGAGACTGACTTTTTCAAATGCGTCGACTGCTGTACTGGTGATTACCATTGGTTCCTTATGTTTTTTCCTTACTAATTTATTTTTTTGACATGATTGACAATTTGAAATAAAATTTTTAACATCTTTTTTCATATTATTCCATTTGTAAATTCCTTTTATTCTGTTATAAGTTTTGTGAAACCCTGAATGTCCTCCAATTACACTATTGTGCATTTCTTGTAATATTTCTGGAATTTGACTTGGCAGAGGGGTTTTCAAAACATTATTGTGTAAGAAAATTTTAATATTAGTGTTCTCAAATAAAAATCTTATCATTATCCTTAATTTTTTCCAGTGTAATCTACTGTATGGATCACTTAAGTTATTTATATGTAATGTTCGTTCTCCTTTATTTATTAAGTAATTCTTCAGATTCTGAATTACTGTAAAATAATTTTCATACGTTGTTTTATTCCAATAATTTTCTTTTACACATCCGTATATAAGGTTTCTTTGGTCTTCTGTAAATGTAACTAATTCATTAATTTTAATATCGTTAATTTTGGTTAAATGTTTAAATTTACTTTCTATATTACTTAACGTTTCATCTTCGATTTTCCTATCTGCTGAAATAGGAATAAAAATATTATCTGTAGCTGTGCTAATTTCATCGTCAGTTTCTATGACATTAGAATTTATAATTAATGTTTTCTTCAAGGTTTCAATAAATGATTGATAATTTTCTTTTTCTTTACAAATATTGATTTTTTCAGTTTCATCTTCTTTCGTAGGTACAATTCTACTAAGAGCGTCAGCATTGGAGTTTAATTTCCCTGGTTTATAAATCGGAGTATAGTCGTACTCTTCTAAAGATATTCTCCATCTAAATATTCTCGCTCCATCATTCTTCGAATTGAACAAATACGTTAAAGGTTTATGATCTGTAATCATGTTGAATTTACGACCATATAAGTATGGACGAAAGTGTTTAACACACCATATTATGGCTAGAAGTTCCTTTTCAGTTGTGGAATAATTCTGTTCAGCCTTGTTCAAAGTTCTGCTCGCAAAAGCTATTGGCAAGTCTTTGCCTATCGATCCTTGTGACAATACACCTCCTATTGCATAATTGCTTGCGTCTGTAGTTAAATTAAATGTTTGACTAAAATCTGGATAAATTAGAATAGGTGGACCACAAAGTTTTTCTTTAAGATTTTCAAAAGCTTTTTGCTGTAAACTAGTCCAATTAAATTCAACATCCTTCTTTAAAAGTTTTGTTAATGGTTGTGACAACCCACTAAAATTTTCGATAAATCTTCTATAATATCCAACTAAACCTAAAAAACTTTTAATATCCTTAACACTTTTTGGTACAGGATAGTTTTGTATAGCAGATACCTTTCCTGGATCTGGTTTAACACCTTCTTCAGTGATTAAATGACCTAAATACATAACTTCTCTTTTCAAAAATTCACATTTATCAGGTTGTAATTTAAGGTTATTATCGGAAAATCTTTGGAAAACTTCCTTTAACTTTTTATTATGATTTTCTAAACAATCTGCATGAATAACTACGTCATCTAAATATACAAAACATCGATTACCTTGTAATCCTGATAATACACTATTCATAAGACGTTGGAAAGTTGCGGGAGCATTTTTCAACCCAAATGGCATGCGATTATATTCATAGTGACCTTGAGGTACACTAAACGCTGTTTTCGATGAATCCCTTGGATGCATTTTTATCTGATGAAAGCCTGAGGCTAAATCTAGTGTAGAAAAATACTTGGAATGTCCTAATTGATCTAGAATCTCAGATATTTGTGGCAAAGGATAACAATCACCGATACTAATTTCGTTCAATTTCCTATAATCGATAACTACTCTCCACTTTTTGTTTCCTGAAGCGTCTACTTTCTTCGGTACTACCCAAATAGGTGAATTCCATGGGCTAGTAGAAGGTTTAATAATGTCATCTTTCAACATTTTCTGAATTTGTCTATCGACTTCTTCCTTTAAAGCTTCTGGATATCTATAACTTTTTACATGAATAGGTATTTCTGTTTCCGTATGAATTTCATGCATAACAACATCAGTAGAACTCAATTTATCACCTTCTAAATAAAATATATGATTAAATTCTTTACATAAGTCAATAAGACTATTCTTCTCTTCGGTGTTCAAATGATTCGTTCTTAAAGAATCTTCAAGTTTTTGGAGTCTATTACTCTCAAAATTTTTATTCATATTAATATTTTTATTATCATCTTTAATTTTAAATATTCTTCCTTCGTTAAAATTCAAATTATCATTATTTATTTCTTCTAAATGAATTGAGGGAATGTCTATAGATAAGTCCTTATCAGTAGTGTTTAGGACGGTCGTAATGCCCTGTTTGTTATCATTAACAGTAATGATACTTGGACACAAATATACGCCTGGGCTAATTTCTACTCGGTTAATTATTCCTTGTTGGACCTTATCATGATTACACACATTTATTGGAATAACGCATTCCGTTCTGGCTTGAATCGTTATCTTTTGACAATGTTGTTCTTGTGAACAATAATTATCTTCTTTAAATAGTTGGAATCTTTTGGTTCCTAGTAATAAATTTTTTGTTTCGTAATCGATAATGCCATTGTATTTTTCGAGCATATCACTTCCTAATATACCTTCGGTTTCTATAGGAAATGAATCCTCTACAATATGCAATGTAAAATTAAAATACTTTGAAAAATTTAAATTTACATATCCTAACGTTTGCATAGGATTTTCAACCTTATCAATTCCCTTTAAATTTATTAAAAGATCATTACAAATTTCAATATTTTTTGGTACATATTTCTTTTTAATGATGCTTATTGTAGCACCTGTATCAACAAGAAAAGATATATCTGAAGCGTATTTATAATTATTCAGAGAGAACTTAACGAAATAGCAATTATTTATAGCACTTATGAGCCCTTCTATTACTTTTCCTTCGGGTCGGCTCTTGCCTTCAGGTGTTATTAGTTTAAATTTTTCTTATGCTTATTAAAATGTGATTGTGCATTTGTTTGACTGTTAGTCTTAGGTGGTACATAAGTATGATTACGATTGTAATTGGTATTACTGACGGAAGTATTTTGATTGTTATGGTTTTTATTTTTTAGTGAATAACAATCTTCCTTTACATGACCATTTTTCTTACAATAATTACAAAATTTTGGAGAAAATTTATGTTGATTATGATAGTTACTAATATTTCTAACTTTGCAATTTACTACCGTGTGACCTGGCTTATTACATTTATAGCAATGTTTCGTGAAAGAATGATTTATATTCTGATACTTAGAAATTTCGATTTTACTTCTGAATTGCTGTTCTTCAGCTATTGCTAAAGAGATTGCATCCTCTAAAGTCTTAGGTTGTAGAGCCTTGATAATTAAACTAAGTTCTTTATTGAGCCCCGTAATAAACACACTTAATGCTTGACTTTTTAATAAGTCTACACATGCTTGATGAGCTTCGTTCGATTGATTTGAAGAATCTAACGAATTAATTAATTTTATGTAACAATTTTCGACTTTGTTAGCAAAAGCAATGACCGATTCATTATGGTCTTGCTTGCAACTGCTAAGTTCTATTTGCCACTGACCCATTGTTCTCTTTTCAGTGTATGTAGTTAACAAATAAGTTTTTAAATCGCTCCAAGTTTCAAAATCGCGGTTTCTAATCATTGCTCTAGCGTTTTCAGTTATTTTAGTAATAATGATTTGCAATAAAATTCTTTTCATATTTGGATTGATTAAATTTTGTACAGTATCGCAGTTGTCTAAAAATTCGTGAATTCGAGCTTTAGTGCCATCGAATTTTGTCAGCATTCTTTCAGCCATTTCTAAAGTGATATAAGTATTGGAACTTGAAGTTGCCATTTTGTATAATTTAAAATTTAAAATTCTCAACAACTTAATAATTCAATAAATAGCCTTCAATAATAATTCAATTCAATATTTCGATAATGCATCGACGTTCAATATTCGATAAAATATTATTATTTAAAATTTCAATAACCTCAATTTCAGTACCTCAGTATTCAAAATTAATAACATAAAATATTTATAAACACAAACAAAAAAAATAACAATGAACAACTTGAAGAAAGTACTCACAGGCACCATATAATCGAAGTTGACATCTTGATGAGTTGATAAGTTTCGTAGAGATGTTGACCCTTTGTGCTGCTGCAGTTCTGTAGCGTCTTCTATTGTTTTGCGATTTGCAGTGGAAATCAGCAAGTCGAAGATCGGCAACGGCGTCTTCTAATGTTGTCTTGTGATTTGCGGTCGAAATCGGCAAGTTGAAGTTCGGCGACTGAAGATAGCAATTGGCAGCTGGTTAAAACTCTCTTCTTTCCTTTCGTTTATTTCCCTGTTGTCCAAAACGTAATCCACTCTTCTGACACCAATTTTCTGTAATGGCCCGAGCGGATTTGGCTTCTACTGTATCTTGGCTCGTGGGTGGATCTTTTCCGTTGTGCTCTTGGACTTCCGAGGAAAGATGAAAGAAAATAAACTTGATTCTGTTGCGAAGTTATATTTGAGAGTTTCTCTTTACAATTGACAAATATATTCTTAAGAATTATCTTTAAGAATTGCCTTAACTGTAATAACTTAACTCAGTTAACTCGCTTAACTGACTGTTTTAATTCAACTGATTTAATTCAACTGACTGTCTCAACTAACTGAATTGATTCAACTGATTTGTAATGAACGTTGACATCTCTATTTATCCTAAACATTTAATGAGCGGTAAAGGACCCTTAGACTCTAGATAATGATATCGATTAACAAATTAGTGTCTAATAAATAAATGATAATAAACGATGGGATTCGTAAACATCATTTACTTATCGACTTTAATGATGTTTGAATAAGGCTCGTTAACAAATTGGAAAGTTACAATATTTAACTATTAGAAAGACAAAGAAATATCAAAGTCCATTACATACTTATATATGAATATCAATTCTTAAGGAGTAAACTCCAAAAAGTATATTATATCTTTTTTTCTATAGTAGCTATTGAGGTCTTTTTTCTATACCTATTTTTTTTCTGTATATATTTATGAAAAAAATCTGCGTTTCGCAGTCTTTCGAGCAGCCGGCCTGTTATTTAAAATTACATAGTTTTCTTATTAAATTATTTATGAACCAGTCCAAACCAAACAAGAATAAACTACATAATTGAACTTATATAACAGACCTAAACATATCACTATAATAACAGTAACGTGATTCATAATGGATTCATAGCAATCAGTGTAACGCGATCAGTGGGCGTATGGCTGACTGGCTGATGATATGTCATCGCATCTGGCTCCCTTATCAGCCATAGAGCTGCCGCCCTGCAGAGAACATTCAAATAATAACGTTACTGCGTCATTATGATCAGAATCACGTGGGAAGTATGTGACGACAAATGTGTTCACTGGTAGCTAATCCATAATATTATAAACTTAAAATAATCCTGTCTGTTTGTCTGTCTTTTATGTATCTACAGCTAACCCACTGAACCTATGGGGATAAGTAGTTTGAACCCTCAGATCATAGAAACATGGTTCTCTGATCTGAATTTAAACCTTGACAGCGTAGTTGCACCTAGTCCAAAATATCGTTTCGAAGTATAATTAACAAAGATAAAGTTCCTAGTTTTAACCGTAACACTTATATAACTTTGTAAGTGGTAAAAATAACCACTCAAAAGCAAACACCTATTCTGTGAACATTTTCACTCCTTATCATCTTACTTTTGGAAAGAGCTATGAAATAATGAAGAGGGTTGCTTCGCGTTAAGTAATTCAGCGATAAAAGGCGCTTAAAAGTTTTTGTAGCCGTAGTAGGTACATATGAGAGGGTATGTTTTCAGTGTACGACCTATAATTTTTTCATTATAAAAGGTTACAAAGTAGGTGAACAGTCCACTCGATGATAGGTATCTATCGTCACATAAATACGCAAACAATACCAATGGGAACCCAATAGGATCGCCAGGGGAACATGTTAACCTTCTTAAGCATTGTACACCTAGTTTTAAATTCAAAAATTGTAAAATTGAAACACTTATCGGTTCGTGGGAGTGGAGTCACCCCGGAGAAGTTAAAAAAGAGCAAATGTAAGTTAACGTATTAAATTGTGTCAAATCTAGCTGATTTTATTAAATTAAAGCGCTAAAGCGGCTACTTTTTTGGACCACTTACCTCCCGTAAAAGATTTGAGTGTACTTGGGGTGTTCAATAAAAAGTGAGAAGGAAATAGATACTCCTTGGTAACAAAAAAAAATGATACTGGCAGGCAAAGCCTAGACATTTGTTATAATAATAATTTAAAAAGGTTTTGATTTTTATTCGATGAGGCAGTAGTCGTCGCAGTAGGCTCAGGATAAAGAGTTTTTTACTAAGGGAATTTTAAGTCTAGAAAAAAGATATATCAAGTGTATTAATTTAAAAGATGACTATGTTGAAAAATAAAATAAGTTGTATTAAAAGATAACTGCGTCTTTGTCATTCTCACTTTTTATTGAACACCCCTTGTATTTTATCTAAAATCGTAAGTAAGCTACAGTAGATAAATGCGACGAAAATGTTCGACATGTGTTACATATTTGACAAGAAATTTTAAGTATAGGTCCATACCAAGACGACTTCAAGTGGCTATTTTTTTTTTTAAGTTATAAGTGCTAATAATTTAATGCGTTACAACTGTTGATCTATCTTAGATAACAGAACACCGATTTCATACTATGCTTGGCATTAAAAGTAGAATAATTCAAAAGAGCTTAAAGTTTGTATTTGATTCTTTAGTTTGAAAAGTTTTTAAAATTTAGTGGTAGGTATAGTAGGAAACTTGGACAGAAAAATTAGTTTATATATATAGTATATACTTATAGAATTTTTTTAAGCTTACAAAGTTACTAATTATTAGCATATAGCATTATTATTATATAGCATATTTTTTATCATAGTTTATTTTTTATCATAGCATACTTGAGACATAATTACGCTCGTATGTAACATAACAAAATAACCGTATTCATTTTATTTCCAATTACACTGTCTGTAGAAATGTTCTGAATTTATTATTATGTATTTAATGTGTTAAAACAGTAAAATTGGCAAAATTTACAAGACTAGTTTCTAACAAAGATTGTAATGGTAATGCCGCCTGTTTACCTACCTACTTATTTATTATAATACAATATAATTGTGGATTTTCAACTGAATGTCGATAATTATCGTAACTGCTAGACGGTTTTAAAATGTTTTGTTTTTTTATATCTTATCATATCGTCGTCATTGATATGGTAACTAGAAGCGATCGGTAGGAGTACAACACATAAAACCCATTAGATACATTATGCCGATATACACCGATATGCATTAGTAATTGATGCACTGAAAGTACCGCAAATCGAAATTTTCCGCTTACAGTTATATTTATTATAAATATAAACAAGCGATCACAATTTTTCGCATTACCGACTATAATTATTATAAACTAGCTGGTGCCCGTGACTTCGTCCGCGTTAAAAAAAATAATAAATGTAACGCTGTTATACTTTCGACAGGCGTTGTATTTTTATTTTTAGATGATTTCTTGTCAACAGTACTTTTTCTGGATATTTTCTGTATCCCGGACAACTTATATACAAAATATCATAATGATCGGTTGAGTAGTTAAGGCGTGAAAAGGTAACAGACAGACAGACAGAGTTACTTTCACATTTATAATATTAAAGTATGGACTATGTTTTAAACTAATTTTATCAGGAAGTCAAAAAGTAGTTTAAATTCTTGTCTAGAGTCCACAGTCCCGATGAGTAGAAACTTTATCTTTTTCTTTAAAAAAAAACCTTCCTTTTCTTAAAAAAAAAGTACCTATAGCTACAAAAATATTAGCACCCAACCCATTTTCTATGCATTAAAAGAAATCTATAAAATTCAAAACACCTGTCACTGTCATTTTATGATAAAACGCAATACAATTTACAATATACTATAACAAAGTGCAGGCACATGCTTCTGTTATCTAAAAACATGGCTGCAATAAAATGCATTATAAAACTTTGTCATCTGTCCTCCGTTTAGGGGTAAAAAGTCATTTGTAAAATACGTAAAAGGGTTTTACGACGGAACCCAAATCGTTCTGCGAATTTAAAGAACCCATAAATTAAGTTTAGGTGTAACCATTAAAGTCAATCAAATTAACGCTGATACAAATTCTTACAAATTTGTCTTTGCGGTTAGTGAGTGAGATTGCATACGTGTATTTATCATAATTTTTATTTCTTCAGCGGAAAATATAACTTTGGATTTAAAGACGCATTAATGTAGGTCGGTATAGTCAGTTGACACTGTTGACAAAACATGTTTACCGTATCCAAATTGTCCGTCCGTCCGTCTTATCTAGAAGAGTAGAAAATGACGTCTTGTGGTGAATTTTAAGGTTTATATATAAAAATATATTTACCTACTTATCTTTATGATCTTTTCTGAATTACCCAAAACTATATTTATTTGTAGATTTAAATTATTATTAATTAATGGATTTAAAAAATAAAAGCTATTAGAAACATTTGAACAAATAATACAACATGAATCATTTAACAAATTTAATATATTATTTTAGCCTAGAGATTATTAGGTTATTTCTTTCTTTTAACAACAGAAAAAAAAAATTCAAGACGAACAGTAAAAATATTTTACTGCATCCTTCCTTGTGTTGCTCTCTCACATTCCTTTATATACATCGATACTTTATATTGACGAACTGTGACTTAGAATTAAAATAAAAGACACATGTATAACATTTATTAAACCCAATATAAAATAATTAATTCTGGTTATATTGCAATGAATCGTTACAAGAAATTCTCAGTGCTTTTAGTTGCCTTTAAACAAAGGCAATCCCAATGTAAGTGCCCTGCCGACCCTGAAAGGATAAATAGGTATTACAAGATTTACAAGAGTGAGCTCTAAATATAACAATACACGTGTTATTTTTCCGTGATTTTCTTATCTAAAATTTGTTACTATCTCAAAACGCCTGTAAAATGTTAACGCAAATAAAAAAGACCTAATTTACTAAAGTACATAGATAGATACCTTTTGCCTTTACTGGACAATAGTTTTGACAAGACAGAGGGAGCAAAATGCAATGAGAATTTCTTAACAAAGAAATAATAATAAAAAACTTCATTCCGTTCAGAATCGCTGTAAACAAAGGTAATAGACTCGCGAGAAGATTATTGTCCGCAATTGTGTACATTGTTCGCTGTTAATGTGTCCACGTTAATGGATAGACCGTCTGTCCGTCCGTTTGTGTTAAACAAATACATCTTGCATTTTACGCCTGTTACAGGTTTGTATGCAAGCGACGCCTTTGCTTTGAATCTCGCTGATCACTATTACTTCATTACTTGATAACCGAAAGAAATATATATGTATATTAAAGATAATTTACATCCTTTTACTGTGCATTATCATTAATGCATTTATCCATCGATGCCATTTATCATTTAAGGGATTCACTGAGGCAAATGACATTGAGGTTTGACCTTCAACGTTTATATGAAATGTTTTATACAGTGTTGGCGGCGCCCCGGCAGGTCACTGGCGCTCGCAAGCCTGGAAATTATTATTTTTTTGTTTTTATCATTAGAACAGTATACAAAAAATAAATAAAAAAACGTAATACAATATTAAACTGACATTAACTTATTAATCAACGCAGAATTCATATGCGCGCAATAAGCCGTTTTCTTTGTGTCTATTTTTTTAAAACAATTTCGTTGTCTATTTCTTGTAAATTCTTGCATTAAACAATGCATATTTTTAGTTTTTAGAGTTTGTTTCCACCTTAACAGTTCATCTATGTATTGTATAAATATCGATTTAGAATAAGCGCATGACCATAAAAACCACGTGGCATCCTCCATTAAAAGTGAGAGTTAAAAAACGCTATTCTAAGAATGGCAAATTTTAAAAAACTTTTATTGTTGGTACACTGTTGCTATTTTACCTCAGCACTAATCATTTGTGTTCGTTCTTTAGAGTTGCACAATTTATAAAAAAATGCTTTGTAATATTATTTTTTTAAATAAAGAGACCTTCAAGACTTCGAAAATTAGTATAACATTCAATTTCTATTGAACAAAGTGCCATACAAAATTTAAAAAAAAAATAGGTGTCACACATTTTGAAACTGTTAGTTACCTTACCTCCCTAATAATTATTGATGTTATTTTTAACTTCATTTATAATTTGAATAACTACTATTAATCCAAACAAGTTGGCGTTAAAATTCAGTAGATATTTAAATCATAGGATAGTCGATCGCCTTAAATTAAATGTAGTCAAATTGAATTTAAATTTCCAATTAACAATTTTAAAGTCAACTCATTGTAGTTAACATAAAATATTTGACATAATCACCACCATCTTGCCTGATTATTGAAAACCTCAAAAATCTCTTATAGAAAAATCAGAATCAAACGTTTCACACATTTTGCACAATTCAGATGAATATAGTTATTTTTTGTTTGTTATTGTTTCACCTGGCTATCACTAGCTTTAACTTAACTCTATAAAAATTAGCATATACTTTATAGTTTACGTTCTACTTATATGATAGTTATTTAGTGTAGGTATTAAAAATGTAGATAAGTATAGAATTTTATTAAACTGTTGACATTCACAAGGAATATGTTTGTGGAATATCTTGAAATAAGTTTTGTTATAGTTTTAAAAGCAAATAAATATAAAGTATTTTAAGAAATTTCTGAAATTCGGTATGAGTTAGATTAAACCACCAATATACATACTACTTATATAGTCTTTGGATTAAACACCGAAGGACGAAGTAGACACTGAACTTTTAAGTTGGACGAATCCGCAGCGAATTTCTGTTAGATTTTAAAATGTTTAAAAATTACAATAAATCTATCGAGCAAACGGTACAACTTACAGCACTTTGTTGTCTATAGCAAGCAGCACAACAATACGCATTAGTTTTATGACAACTTTTTTATAGATTTTAGTTAGAAGTCACACTTTTGAGACCTTCCGAAAATATTGTTTCCATAGACAATTCCTCTTGTTTTCTTCGTTCATTTTGATCGTTTTATGACAGCGGCGCGTGGAAGACGTGCGACACCTAACGGCCGACGATGTTTTAAAAGGAACTTGTTTGTCCACATTGTACAATTGATTTATTGTTTTTATACACTCGTGTTTAGAATCTCACGTAGCGGAGTTCGTTTTTTTGTAACGGGCATTTATAATGATGTCGAGTCAACAAAATGTTCTGATTGCATAAATTTTCTCCAAATCGAAATCTGCAAAAAGAAGAATATAAACAAAAAAAAAACGATTGATTGATTTTGCTTGCATTTTCACGATGGAAACTTTCTATATCTAGTAAAATAAATATGAAATACAATTAGATATTTCTGAGTATATTCGCGACTTGTTCGCGACCCAGTAAGTATTTTTCAATTGTTATATTATTCTCTAAAAAAAAAAACTTTTTTTTTTAAATCTGAGTTGTTACTTTATTGAATGTTTTTCGCTCTATATAGAGAACATTGCATAAGCAAATCGGTAGGTTTGTGATTGGTAATCCCAAACTACCTAATTGTTAGGTAAACATTTAATATACCTACAGTGTGTTATATTACACCTATTATGTAACGTATGTCTATTTACAATATTAAAAAAAAAACAATCTGTTTGTCGAGCATATCAAATCACTTGACCGATAAAATGATGCGATATCTTTGTTCCCATGATGTCGAGACGCTCCCAGTAGCCAGTTGATGGTAAATATGCACGCATTATACAAATAAATGTATGCGCAAGTGGGTACACACTAAATTTCCTACTTATTACGTATTATTATTAGGTAATATGAAAAGTCATTAATATAACAGGTATATAAAATTGACCACAAAATTGACCATGAGGCAAACTGCATATCGGACTGAATTTGACCTAAATATATTTGGAAAAGAACGTTTTTATACTACTTATTTAAACTTAACCTAAAGTACAGTCGGGGTACGAAAACCTACGTCAGTTTTCAAATTCATTTCTTTATCAAGTCGTAGACTTTTCTACCTTTTGAAACTAAAGCACTAAACACATTTTAAGTGACAGACGTTTTTAATTAAATTTTTGGCTTGAATGGTAATTGCTCTGGTGCAAGCAAATGTCGACTTCAAGGTAAGTAACCTTCTCTTACACCGACTTTACATATACCTATATGCGAAAATTTCAATACTTAACTGGCTCCTACCTAGTTTTGCTTACGATTAATTTTTGGTCATCTCAGGCATTTTTTATATGGCTGCGGGCATTCCCCTTAACGTAATTTATGAAGTAGGTAATGAAATGTCATGAAAATTACCACACTATCATTATAAATGTTTATTATGTAAACACAATTTAACCGTGAGAATCATACGGAAATTAAACGCGTATAGGTATTCGTAAACTCCGTATCTGAATTATACTAAGATAAGGGAAACTACGTGGGATTTTTTTATTGCATTCTTTAATCTTTCTTATTGACAAATTACGCCACTGTAAATGTAAAAAATAAAATACCTACTACCCATGACTTTGAAAAAATTTGTCAAAATAAATATGTAATCATATTTAATTCGGTACCACAACTTGGTTAAGACTAGAGAAGTTTTATTACAATTAATAGTGTAGGTATCATACACATCTGGACACGTGAAGCGGACGGACGGAGTGAAGTCAACGGACTGACAAGCGCAGTCACAAGGTGGACAGACCTTACAATAGCTGCGGGTCGACGGTGGATCAACAGGCTGCTTCTGACCGGTCATATTTAAAAACTAGCTGGTGCCCACGACTTCGTCCGCGTTGAAAAATATTAAGTAGCCTATCCTGTGTCCCGTACGTCCAAATGTTTATCTACCAAGTTTCATGAAAATCAGTTAATTCGTTTCAGAGTTATAGAGGAACATACATACATACATACATACATACAATACCTACACTTACAGATTTATTATTAGTATTGATTATAGAGGCCTATGTCCAGCAGTAGACATACCTACTGATAAGATGATGATGATAAAACTCAATAACAAGTCAGTTCCTTTATAAATATAATATGCGGCTTATAAAAGTTCTGTTATCGGATTACATTATTAATACTAGGTACAATAACTTACTACCGGTGACTTCATTTGCGTTTAGTGGAAATCAATTTTTTTCCTTAAATGATCACATCATTTAGCATCACTCATACAGAGTGATATCACACATTCATAATAGTTATATCTTTAACGTGATAAGGAATTTATAATTAATTTACTTTGGAAAACAAATTAGCTGTTCGGTGAACAGAAGCAAGGCGAACAGGAAATATACATATATACGTAGAACAGATTTACTTAACTGTTACTGTAAACCCACAAGTTAAATTTATCTTATAAGTAACCTGTAAGTCATTCTATCAATAAAAAAAAGATATTTCTTATGCGGCCATGATTCAGGAAATTACCTACAGTAGATACACAAGAAAAAGGCTAAGCAACACATATAAATTGTAATATATACTAGGAGGAGGAGGAGTAGTCTTACATTGGTTAGTCTGTTGTTAGCGGGTTCAGTAAACGTTTTAAGCAGATCTCAGTGTCACGTCAGGTTTCAATTGCGAATCTAAACCGAACTGGGACCAACTTAGAGAAATTGGTACAGCGGTTATGGAGCAGCTCAGTGACATACACATGTACAGAAGATTTGTATAGGTATAAAGAAAGATAAGCTAAAATGTACCAATATATAGGTACCTAATACATTTTGTAATATTCTGTAATAAATATTATTTCCAGTCAAGTTGAACTCAGTTACAAAACTCGCCAATGTTGAGAAACAGTTAACGGGGATTATGGAAGTGGGTAAATAATAGAAAAATATAGGTATTTGAACTCTTATATGAAAATTTGTGTGAGAATACTGTTAAAAAACTTTAAACTTTTCAAACATTAAATTGCACAAGCATTGTTCACTGGCGATTTGTATTCTATTTCAAATATTTGTTTAGTGATTACTTACACATTTCTAAATCCATAACAGAACCGGATTCGTATCTTGTTAACGTGCGAAAATTTTAGGCGCCCAAGTATTGGCCTACTGCGGAGTCGAGAACACTTTCAAGCACCATTTATTATCTTAGGTTACTTAGGTCAAAGTAATAATTGGGCAAGTATTTTTTTTTTACTTTTTAATTCTATAATTGGGCAAATTATTAAAAGTATCTCAATTACAATTCAATTATTTAATTGTTAATATTTAATTAAAAAGTTTGCCGAAGATATAAAAAGGACAAAAATGAATGAAATAATTAGGTTTTATATAAAGTTTTAAGTATCTTTCTACAAAAATTCTTATCATTTTTTTTCTTTTCATTTTTCTGTTTTGTATTATAGTTGAAGCTCACAAAATTAATTCTTCTTATGACTTCTTATGACGTTTTATGACTTCTATGACTTCTTATATCTTATGACTTCTAGTCAGCCAACGACATAAACCGACCTTGCTAACCCACAACAATACAACAACTTCAACAACATATGACGACAACTGATATTTTTCGGTGATCTTCAGTAAGAATGTGGTTACTGTCTTTCATATTAAAGAATAAGCTAACGACCTGAGTATTCTGAAAAACCTTAGATTTGTGTAGTTAAATTTTATGTATAGGACCTTACAGGTATAAATTATATACCAAACTAAGTCCGTTCTAATACAGACCTGTTTGGATGAAAGACATTGATTAGTTTTTCTTTTGTTTTTATACATGAACAATATAGTTTCTTAGAGGAAACCATACAACTTTCCATACGACTGAGAAACAATACCTACATTTTTACAGTTAATATTAATTACAAGTTAAATTCTTTAAGCTTGATCCTTAAAAGGGTTGTAAACAATCGAACAGACAGACATCTAACCAAGTTGTACATAACTGTAAATTTTTTTTTTGAGAAATATTAAGAAATTTCATCATAGAAATAGTTTGTTAAAAAATTAAAATTTTGACTTAGGCATATATAGCCTGCGGCCGTGGGAAAGTGATAGAGTTTGAATGTTTACAATTCCGTCAAGTTTGACATCAACTACTTCAACAGATAATAACACAAAACTAAACTGTAATCCTTCTACCAACAACCTGTCACTTCGTGTGTCGAATAAGTGTTGATTATCAAGCGATAATACTCTGGAGAGAATGTGGA
Source organism: Synanthedon andrenaeformis (assembly GCA_936446665.2). Lineage (NCBI taxonomy): Eukaryota > Metazoa > Arthropoda > Insecta > Lepidoptera > Sesiidae > Synanthedon > Synanthedon andrenaeformis. Next base: position 5,218,415 of record OW387792.2, read on the forward strand.
GAGCGGGAAGTTCAATCACCAGAATGTTGGGCGAGTTCTGACTGGATCGACCCTATATTTAGCTCTCCTCTTGCAAAGATATTATTTCGATGGCTCTCCTAGTCTTTGATCAAAATCACTTTGAAAATAGTCTGTTGTAGATTTGTGCTAGTCACATTTTTGATGACCTTCATCTTTTACACCGACAGGTAATCGTTTCATTCTTGCAGATTTATTGACTAATTTTGATATCAAAGTAAAAAATATATAGTTTTTAGAATTTTTTTGTCTGTTTGTCTATGCACGCTAATCTCAGAAACGGCTTAACTTATTTGAATCCGGTTTTCACTGATGTAGGTATTAAGGTTTGGTTCCTTTAAGATTTTCAAAACACGAACTAACGCGCGCCCGAAGTTGCGGCACCAGCTAGTAGACAATAAAATTTATAAATATAGTATAGGTTTACAACATTCTAATTCAGCCTAACATTAAATTTAAAAAAAGGACATTGTAGATGAGGGAAAATACCTAAGACTTAAGTTTTCACATAATAAATAAATTTAAAAACTTCGACAATTCGCTGTTCAAGTGAATTTTGCTTGCGATCATCATAAAGCGACCATCAAAACCTTTTTAAAGCAGTGCTAAAAAAATATCACACCATTTATGAGTCGTCATACTTCATGTATGACGTTGAACAGATGCGCAACACACACCCCGCTATCAGAAGTGATTATCAGCGCCTTATCGCATACGCCACCCGTCGTTTTTGTCGCGTGATCAAAGATCTGCAATGGATTCCTACAGCTTAATTAGATACTTGATTGACATATTTAATCTGAACAACTTTAGTTACCTACTTCTCTTTAAGACATACAGTAGAAACTATATTAGGTATCTGGCCCTCAGTTAAATGGATTCGCGATTATCCGGACTAGCAACCGCGACCAATTATGTATATTAAATACCTACAAGTCCGCGTCCCGTGGGATCGCTTAATAATTTCTTAATAAACATTGATTTTGTTAATGTTGTTGGGAAATATGTTTGGTAAAAAGTATAGGTTAATTTTATATATGCTTTTTTTTAAAGCAGTTCAAGTACATACCTACCTACTATTGATCTCATGGCATTGGTCATATTCTTATTGAGACAGATCAGATAGATCCGTTTTTGGTCAGATACTTTTTTCGTCAGATAGGTACAACAATCGACTCTTCATTGAAAGGATTCGTCAGATATTCACATATCTGTATGACTGTATGTCTGTATGTACAAGTTAAACACAATAATAATGTGTACCTAACGTAGTATAAAATCTTAGAAGTTTAAGTAGTTTAAGTTTAAGTTTAAGTTTTCATTATCTTTTCAATTTTAGTCTTTCTTTCCTTTTCTTTTTTTGTATTCTAAAGACGTTACTACTATTTAGCCATGAGTCGACAAACAACAAAACAAACAATACCTGTTCGAATCTCTTCACCTTATTTTTCTAGATAAACCTGAACTGACAATTGTTGCAGTCTGGTTAATTTTTCTGATGAAGAATTAGCTTCTAAAAGCTGTTTCCGCATTTCTCGATTTGTCGATATAAATGAATTATCTATTTCAGTAACATTTAATTTATACTAAAATAATCTTTGAGTGAATAAAGATGATTGATTTTTAGAAGATAAATAGGTAAAACTACCTATTTGTAACGTATATTCCTGTCGAATCCTGACCACAATAAAGTAAATAAAATAGAATTACAATTTTGATATTTCAATACTGCTTTATTGTCTGTTTACCTACAAAAGTTTTCGTGACGTTACATTTCAACGGAAAATGGCTGGCGGCTACCAAAATCCATTCACCGGTACAAAATCGAGTTAAACAACCCCACAGCGAAATCGCTTACAAGATAAAATCTGCATTAAATAACTCGAAAACAATATCTTTTCAGTGATAGGGAACTTTTAAAATATAAATCAAAACACGATAAGCATAAGCTCCAAAATTCAATGACAATGTTGTTTCATCCACGGGTGGAGGTTTGCTCATATTATAAATAGAATTTTGAAATCTTTGGCAAAAGTATTAAGGTATATTTTTGTTTGATGAGTTGGTCTGTAAAGTAGAAAGAGGTTATCAACGGTTACCTTTGAAGTGGCGCTTCTGCATGCAAATTTTAGGGGCAGGATCGAGAAATATTGTCAATTTTCCCCACGTTGTTGCCAGTGATTTGAATATCGTTTTATTGTATAGGTACTTAAAACCATTAAAAGTTAATTTGTGTTGTCTACTTTAAATATATATTTTTTATTTATGTAGCAATTGCAATCACATTGATTCACATTGATTCATTTTTACTCTATGTTATGCCTTCACATTTTATATTTTATGTTTTTGCCTTCACATTGATTCATTTTTACTGTTAGATTTTCATGGTTGTAGTTCTTGGACTTCTTGGAATGGCAAAGTAGAAGAATGAATATGTTTTTAGCGCCATCTCTTATACCAGAGTAGAACTAATAGTATTTTTCGGACTCATATCGATCGTACATTGATCTCTTACATTAGTACGCATTTTCCTCGTTAGATGTCACATGTCACTATATAACAACCACTTCTGTCATTTTCGAATAGATGGTGTGACAGTCAGCTGTTTTCTTTTAATTCCCATTCCCATCACCTTTATTTTATTTATCTGATTTGATTTGATTATCTGATTTGATTGACTTTATACATGATGACTGATTTTGCGCAGAACTATGCTGCACCTTTCCAAGATATCTATGATATCCAAAATATATATCTTATTCCTGTAAAAAATACATTGTTTTGAAATAAAAATGCCATTTTAATTATTGAGTACCTAAGTAGGTACTTATACTATCTGACATTTTTTTTAGGTATACGAAAACAGGAAAGTTGTCGTTGGAAATAACTAAATACCTACTTGATAAACAGAGCTAAAAACAAAGAGTGCGGAGATTGCCGAAACTTAAAAGAAATTGACGTTTACATAGGTGTGACATAAAATTCGTTATATGATTGTTGTTGAACATAACATGAAGGCTTCCTGTTTTCCTAGTTTTATTTTATCAAATAACAAAAATCGCAACCTAACATTAAAATAAAATCATTTTTCAGTCTATGAATTCTGCAGATATTATTAGAAAAATATAGGTACATACTCGTAATTTTAGTAATTCTTAGTTACTATTAGCATAATACTTATTGCAATATGAATGATTTAGTTACATACTTACTTGTGGTGTTTAATGTATCGCCGCTTGTAAACAATGTTTTGCCACGTTATTGGTTTCATTTAGCTTGTCCGTTTACGAGTTTACTTATAAGTATCTGACAACATTATGATCTTCAGGCGACCGGTTTTAGTGAATGTCGTAAAATGTATACGAATCTGATTGATTGATAGATAGGTATAATATATTGCTAAGGGGGCGGAGAACCATCGAAATAATATATCTTCCGAAATCTGTAGTAATGTTAAGGTCGGCAAACAGGTTCACAGTCCACTTGATGATAGGTAAGCTGCTGTCGCCTATAATAACACAAGCAACGCCATAAGGGATTAGGTTGAAATGGGCTTCGGCATCCCTTACTAACTCTCCGAAACACCACAGTACACATGCCGTTATTTCACGGTAGTCTTCTGTAAGGGGGTGATTACTGCCGCCAGACGGGCTGTCCAAATGACTGCAAAACGCAGTGTTCCCTGTCACTACTTAAAAAATCTGCGTTTAAACTTTTTTTTTGTGAATTTTATCAAATTCTTAACTATCTGTATAAGCACATGTTCAATGGATTCCAAAATTATATTGACAACCATAAACCTTGATTGTATCATCGATTAGAAATGTCACAAAATTTAATTGCGAAATCGGTTCAAATGACTGTTTTCGACGCTTATTTGGGAGGTGATTAATTTAATCCGAACATTGTTGACCGGACCACGCAATATTTGGCACACGGTTTACTGTCGGGCATTTATGGAGGCGAGGCTACTTAATCAGTCTCATTACAGCCGTGGTTCGTGTTCAAACAGCGGGTGGATCAATGTGTTTGCACACCGAACGGTATAATTAACGGACGGAATTGAATGTTGGCCCCTTTATTACGTAGATCGCAAAAATGTGCAACAATATTGTCTAATTTCAACACTGCATACATTTGTATAATGATTGAATACTGAGTAGGTATATACATATCTGTAGACCTAATATGTTACTTAATCTGTAGACAATTACCTAAATTACAGCGTCTAAATCATGTGGCCTTTTTTAAAATTTTAATTTAAAAATAAACCTAAAATTTATTTAGTGTGGTATCTATCGTTTACCACTACTCGCAGTACTTACCAACTGGACATACCTCTGGTGGTACAGTGGGTTCGCGATGGTATTTTTGGTATACCTAATAGCCCCACAACTTAGGCCTCCTTCCACTTGGCTTCTATGACGAGGTCTCCATGGGATCCTAGAATGATTCTTGTTAGATCTTGATTAGAAAATCCCTCTTTTTTGGGACAAACATTTTAAAAATTCTTTCATAATACACACCACCAAGGATTGGAACTCCCTGCCGGTGTCCGTGTTACCGAGCTCTTCATAACCCTAATCTTTTTAAAGTTCGAGTGAATAGGCATTTTCTGAGTGAGCTCGCTCCATCGTCGGCCTCGTCTTTGCTGCACGGCTAAGTTCTGGCAAAGAGTAAACCCATTGTTAATAAAAAAAACCATTATGATTAATTTCATGAACTCTCTGAAAACTTATTAGTCGGTAACTGTTTTTATGTTGATTGTTGTTGAAGTTGTAAGTTTACAGTTACTGCTAAGTTCGAAATAAGTATGATAATATCTTTTTAGTAACTTAATGATTAAGTAGGTATTAATACTTATCACGCTTAACTTTTAATACTTGATACTTAGAGACTATTATTTTAATACTTGATACTTAGGTAACCACCGGGATATAAGACATTTAGGTGTAAGTGAAGTTTTAATGTTTGTGCGTTAAAAATTAATATTGTACCTAACTCCCCTTGATTCTGGGCCCATCTCACTCAACCCCTGTTCCTACCCTGACCCACCCCCAAAGAGAAGTGAGGGGCGTGGCACGCTGCGGGGGGGCGGTACGCGCATGCGCCCTGTAATCATTTGCCGCCATCAAGATAGCCTTGAACGGATTGATAGGAGAGGAGTGCTCCCAAAGAAATGTATATTGAGAGGGTGTTTGACAACGTTCCGTTTGACGTGGTAATAGTTATTACCTCTCATTTCAGATCTGCAGTGCGGTTCTGTAAGATAAGATAGGTAATACTTAGGTTAATAGTGACGCTGCGTTGCCCGTATAGGTATAACAAGCCTTTACGAAATGTTAGACGAAATGTCGTCTAATTTTGAGGATCACATCACACAAGATGGCGATTTTGTATAAAGTTTTGTATAATTGGAATTTTTTGTTTTTGTAACATTAATGTTTGTAGTTTATTAGCTTAAGGTATCTACTTATTACACATAAAAAATTGAATCATCATCCAGTTAGATGTTAAATAAATAAATAAAAAATAGTTTTTACAGACAGAAAGTATAGATATTTTAATGAACGATAGTAATATATAGCGACTCGCTTCCGGTTTCACTGGTCCATTTTGTTTTCTGCAATTTTTTTTCTGGAAACCAAGGTTTATCGCTCTTTTCAATAGTAAAAACCGTATCAAAATATTATGTATTAGATTAATTTATATTGGTACCCGCGACTTCGCCCGCGTGAAATAATTAGCCTGTGTCCATCCTGAAATTTGATTCTATTAGTGAAATATTTTTTTAAATCGGATATAAAAATAAATTCTTATAAAATTTTCGTGTCCACAGTGTTTGTAACAAAACTCCTTCGAAACGACGACCGATTTTTATGAATTTTTTTGTGTATAGGTCCGAGAATAGGTTGTAACATATCACTGGTTGTAAACTATTTTTATACCTACCCCCAATTTTTTTTTTGGCAAAACAACGTTTGCAGGGTTAGTTAGTAAATTATAAAAATAACCAAATGAAAATTATTATATTAAGTATACATTAAAACAGTCATAATGTAGTTGTTTAATTTCAAATTAAATATTAACCACCTATAATCAAACACAATCTGGTAAATTTCAAAAGACGTGTGTTTGCATTGTTTCGCGGCGATTTCGGATGATTGCATGAAATTGCGTGACTGATTGTAAAGAGAGCGAGAGAGCTATTATTAGGTCCAAAATGTATTCATAACTAACGAAATGTAATTTACACAATTAAATTTTACTGTAGAGTCGATTTTGTTGTTTATGGTGTTATGAATGCAGAACGACAGCATTCAGTTATTTTGAACCTTGAAGCAGGATACCTAAGTACCTACTTGATTCCTGAAAATCTAATATGTATATCTGTTTTCATGGCAATCTTCTTTAGTCTCTCCTATCTTCTAGCCAGTCTATCTTATCTTTACATAGTATAATTTGAAGTCGCTTGTCACGTCTGTCTGTATGGCCCTTTATTCCTCCTAAATGAAGAGTGAAGTGCTAACAGGCTCAACAAACAAAAACTTACCTACGCCTAACTTATATGATAACATAAAACTGATCGAAGGAGAGATTGGTTTATGTCAGTAACCTAAGCTCTCCTCCGAATAATAAGGAATAATCGACTACTAGGAATTTGCCTACAAGCTCAAGATTATATATTATGAAACTTACGTACGTAACAATATGGTTCTTAAAGTAAGTAATCTTTTAAACAGACAAAGATTTAGGAAAAAATAGGATAAAAGTGAGTATTCTGTAAATGTGTAACGTTACAGTTAAGTATGTTACGTTACGTTAAGTCTTGCTCAGTTTACAACATTTCATCAATGTACTTTTTTTAAATAACGCCCGATGCAAAAGTTTGACATGGTGTCTGTGTATGTATATGTATGTATTACATGTATGTATGTATGTGTGTGTCTGTCTTTGGCGTCATAGCTCGCAAAATGATGGACCGATATTGATAGCTTAGTTTAGTGTAATTTAGTTCTTACATATCTATAATTTACGAAGATGTCTTCAGACTTTTGAAGACTATCAACCCATTTCCTAGTTGACGAAGGGATTTTACTAACTTTCACACGTTCGTTGTCTGCGGGATATTCAACTCCTTAGTAACTTACAACAGATATGTATATCGTGTTTGGGTTCAATAGAAAGTCGGGGCTTAGTAATTTTTAATTATAAATATCCCGTGTTTATTTAGAGGAATCAATGTAACTTGCCATTCAAAAAAGGCTTACCGGAATATTAAAGAATGCCCTTTGGCACAATGACCTTGCCATAATAATATAATTATAATACAATTTGTATTTAAATTAATAAAATGTAATAATAATGTGGTACCTATACAACTTTTTTTTGATTCGATTTCTTGCACGCTCAAGGAAATTATTGTAAATATCTTTATGACAAACAAGTTTTTCATGCTTTTAACGTTAGAAAAATGCTTGTGATGGTGGATAGGGTTTCAAATACGTTTAAGTATGCGCCCTTCATACCTCGAACGACAGTGTTTCTCAAACTGAGGACCAAGAATTATTAAATTTACTGTGACCAATTTTGATTTACGATTTTTCAGGGTGATCTAAACTTACAGCTTCTCTCATAACTGTCATATAAATGCTTATAGCATATCTATACGATTTTAAAAATTAGAGAAGAGATAGGTACTTACATAAAACTTCTCATATTTATTAACCAAGAAAAAATCACGCAGACGAAGAAAAACACCAATTTGTTACATATTCTTCAAAATTTCTCAGAGTTCCAGCACTAGATTACTATTTTTCATAATTCCACTGCCATGGTGTGTTAAAACAATAGCATGTGTGCTGTTGTGTTTCGGTGAGCGAACAAGGGATGCCAGAGCCCATTTCCCTATCCCGTCCTGACGGATAGGGAAATGGAAGATTACGGATAGGGCTCAGGATCAATAAAATATGTATGTACTTTTCTTAAATACTATGGTATAATCATCCCAATGGCCCGAATGAATCAGTGTACAAAATGTAAAGTTCGTTCCCCTTGTTTTTATAATAATTAATTACTATTTCGCTTAATGAACTATAATTAGTCGTATTTATAGACTAACGCTCTTATTCATAAAAATCCCTTATTAGAGGTTTAAAACGTTCATTAGTTAAAACGCTCATAAGACCTTATTAAGCTTATTATAAAATTCCTATTCATAAACGTTCAATAAGCCTGTCATAACTAAACATTCGCTATGGGTTAGTTTATAATTGTTATGTTGCCGTTCTGATGAATTCATAGACAAAAAAGCTAAAATCTCTCTATCCACGCCCTAAATGATAGTAAACTGATTATTGTCATAGAGTAAATAGTACTTAAACAGTATTGTGATGTCATTTTGACATTCATTGATTACAGTATTGTGATGTCATTTTGACATTCATTGATTAGATTACGTGTGATCGCGGTTGTTTAAAATTATTATTCAAATTACCAATTAAAATGGATACAAAAATGTTTTGAAAAAAAGGGAAAGAAGCCTAAATTGGTCTGAGGAGGATAAGGTTAGTGCCGCAGTTTTTTTTTAAATATCTGTTAGTATTTCGCGTTAGTGTATTTACATTTACCATTAGTTGTGTATATGTAGTACTTCTGTTTATTAATGTCCCACGTTTACTTCCGTAGCATCTATTGAAGGAATTGGTGAGGGAGAGGGTTGAAGCGATAGAAAATAAAAATACCGACACAAACTGCAATTCGAAGAAACAAGCAGCATGGGCGGATTTGCAAGTCAGGTATGTATACCTTAGTTTGGCAATTGCTAAAACATGCACTAACGCATATTTAATGCGTACGTTATTGTTATAGTTACTGTTAAAGTTATTCATTATTTCCAGCTTCAACAGTATGTGCAATGGTACCACACGTACCATTGCTCAACTTAAATCGCAGTGGGGCATCTTAAAGATGACCCAAAAACGGCGTAAATTAGAAGAAAGGAAGCAAACCATTTTGACTGGTGGTGGTCCACCGCCGCCAAGGGAGCCCGACAACGCTGAGGATATAAGTTCGTGGCTCCCTAACGAATTCATTATTGATACGAACGAGTTCGATTCAGATGAAATAAATCAGGTGATTTCATGTTTAGCTTTCACATAATCCCTACCCCAAACAAATTATTGTTATAAATATATTTATTTTATTAAATATAGTAAGCGTTGCTTTCATGAGAGAACCACTTTTATTTTTCTCAATGTTTTCTAACTCTTAAAAAATGTTGTAAGTTGCAAAGGTTAAACAGGATGCAGTTCATCACGATAGTGTAAAAACATCTGAGGTAAGTAAATTGTGATCAATATCTTTATATTAAATAAAAAATATGGTCTTAAATACCATTTTAAATTAATAATAATAGTAAATTAAATTAAAATTAATAATTGTTTGTAACTAATTGTTGTATTAACATCCGGAATACTGGTTTGTACTTGCGTGACCGAGGAACATCAACCATGAAGGGATGAAACCCCTGTCTACGACTCGTGGTCCACAAGTGGAACAGTTCCACTTGGATTAGATAGTTAGATTAGAATTGATTGAAAATTGGTAATAATGTAATAAAATGAAATGTTAATTCAAATATGTTATAAATATTATATTTCAATGATTTTCCTTGGAGTAGGATTTCTTTACAATAGAAATTGTTGTTTACTCTTGATTTTGCTTCAGATTGTACCAAAAGAAGTTCCTTCCTCTCGGCTACCAGCATCACGCAAAAAAGATATGAAAAAGCTAGAAGAAAAACAAAAAGTGAGAATATGGTTAAGACAATACCTCTTATTTTGATAGTTATTTGGAAATGATTGTTCCTTTATTATATAAGAAATAATAATTATATGTGTGGACATTTCACACAATACCAAGACAATGCAGTTGATAATGTGGAAACCATACAACTATTGCATTACAGCCTTAGGGCTCACATTGCTCTAATATGCTCATATATACAAAATATTATATGCCCATCCCACATAATATTTGTCAACGCTCATAATATGTACTATTTTTATTTCAGCCAACAAGCTATGCTGAAAAGATTGCAAACTTTGAAATTGAGTGTCGGAAGGAGCTTCACGAAGCACAAATGAAAAATGAAGAAAAAAAAGGAAGAATTTTGGAGTTAAAAGAAATTTTAGTTCAGAAGAAAATAGCTTATTATGAAAAACAAAATAAATTACTTGAAAAATAAGTGTTATTATTATTATTTACCTTGGTTTTTATAATTAATTAAAATGTCTATCAATAAATGCTCGAAGGTATGCAATGTTTGAAACTCTTCCTCTAGCCTCATTAACATGAGGTGCAAGTTCATCATCCCCAATATCAATAACATCTATTTCATTAAGATCTGAAAATATTAATCATTAGGTCAGATACAAATGCTACTTTTTTATGAGCAAGTGATTGTTATGCTAGGAAAATCGTAATATATTAAGCACCCACAAACCTACCGGGAACAGAGTCCTGTTGTGCTATTGCAATGTTGTGTAATACTGCAAGTGCTATAATTGTAGGTTTAACGTTATTCATGTGAACTGTCATGCCATACAATAAACATTGAAAGCGTTGCTTCCACACACCAAAGCAACGTTCAACACTGTTCCGGGTGCATATTTGTGCCCGATTATATCTTTCTTCACGTCTATTATGAGGTCTTAGTATAGGCGTGAAGAGATATGGCTCCAACCGGTACCCTGAATCTCCTAAGAGTCGCCCTTTAAACTCTCCTCTTTCAAAGCGTTCCTTAAGAGAGGATTCGTTAAAAATTCTGCTGTCGTGGGTACTGCCTCGCCATCTGGCCACAATGTCCCTTATGCAAAGCTTTGCATCGCAAGTTACCTGCATATAAATTGTAACATTAAAATACAAACATAACAATATGTACACTAGTATTGTTTGTCTTGTCTGTCTGTCTGTTCGCGATAAACTCAAAAACTAATGTTCATGCTGTTTTCACCAATGTATAGAGTGGTTCTCGAGGAAGGTTTTAGTATATAATTTTCAACGCGGGCACCAGCTAGTATATTATAATTTATAATTTGTGGTAATATGATGATGTCTAGTTACCTACCTGTACATTCAATGAGTAATATCCTTTTCTGTTTATATAGTACTGAGCTATATCACCACCATATCTTTTTATTTTTATGTGAGTACAGTCGATGCAGCCCAACACAGAAGGGAAATTCTTTATTTCCAAAAACTCTCTTATAACCTGCTGTTGTTCTGCCAGGGACTGTGGCATTTTGATGTAAGTAGCAGAGTGTCGAGCAATAGCGCGGGCTACTCTGGCACAAATACGACTTACAGTTGGTTGAGACAACCCATGTAAATTTCCCCCATCATCTTGAACCTTAATAGAAAGAAATTACGTTGAAAACTAATCACATTGAGGTATAAGTAGTACGAGAAACTTCAAAAGATACTTACTTCACGTCGACCCCAACATCTTATGGCGGTTAAAACTTGCAACTCTGGTGACGTGCCACAACCTCTCGAGTCAAGTTGCAAATCTTGCCTGACAAGATCAATAATAAAGGCAGCCGTATGTTTATTAAAACGGTATCTCCTTTTGAACTCCACGTCGGGCAAAGAAAATGGATCATGTCTCTCTTGGTATACCTTTCGACGATGTGGAATATTTTCTACAAGTTCAATGGCGGCTATAGCTTGTAAAGCTTGCATGACGAAACTTTTATTATATCGCTTATTATTATATCTTAATTAAGTAATTTAAACTATTACTTGTATAAATAAATATCTTAGATATGACCAACTCCTTTACAAACATCAAACTCTACATCAAACGTCATTCAGAAATCAGCTGTTATAAGTCGGCCATCTTGAATTGTTCCCTTATTAGAGGCTTATAGTAGGGTTCAGGCTTCAATAACTTTATGAAGGCGTTATTAGAGCGTTTGACGCTATTGAACGTTTATGAATAATGTTTTTCGGTAAATTTCTTATAACAAGCTATTAAGCCTCCTATAACTTTTTATGAATAAGACCGTAAAAAAATAAATAAAGTGAAGGTAAGTAAGCTTGAGAACCGACGGCAACGCTCACAATAAGTTGACCGTCTCCGCCTCCCAGCCCGTTCGTGTGACAAAAAAATAATAACTTTTCTCTTTGTGAAGGCAAGACGAAGCGACGCGAGTGACTTACTGAGCGTTTGTTTTTTTAGGCTGCCCGTGCATGATAAAGAATTTTTTGTGGCAGTAGCCCCGGCCTAGTTGGGATTTGTCGATAGAAACAATCTCTTTAAAAGGATTATCGATATTTTACACTTTTACTCTCAGTTTTGAAATAAAATAAAAGAAAAATTGAGTACTTTTTGCGCCAAATAAAAACAGTAAAAACAGCAAATTTTGAAGCTGTTTTTTTAAAGTATTTCGTACAAAAGGTGTGTATTTATGTATTATAAATACATAAATAAATATTATTTTTTCAGTTTTGTTGTTTCTTTTTTGTTGTCTAAAAATTGTTCTCAAACGCTAATGCGTATTTAATTGAATTTTAATCTAAATATTAACAAAGAAGGTTTATTTTTATAAATAGCTAGTATTTGCCCGCGACTCCGTCCGCGTCCGATCGATACCAAACTTCACAGGAACACCCGCTGGACTAATCTGAAGATTGTCTAAAAATTTCATCAAAATCTGTTCAGCGGTTTTAGAGTCTATAGGGGACATACATACACACATCGCCTTTTATATATTAAAATGATTTAAAAAATCTTTTAAACTTTTTCATAAAAATAAACCGAATTTGTTAAAATTATAAATTGAAATATTATACTAAATATTTACAAAGGGTTATTTTTATAATGATTTCAAAAACCTCATGCAAACTTTTTTCAAAAATAAACCACACTTAATTTAATTGATTTGAAATACTTTCGTTTGTTCATCATTGTAACATATCGATAATTAACATCGACGGTGTCGATACACTATCGCAACTTACTCTTTTTGTGATAATATGGCATTGTTTGTAGAAAGAGACGGCGTATAGAGTTCGTGATGTATGACTGAAAGAGAGAGGATACACATTCAGTAAGGTTTAAATTTTCTTTATTTATCATTATATATGCTTAGATTCCTATTTATTGAAAATATTATATTGTCGTTTATTGTTTTTTTTTTTAAAATACAGTTTTAACTTAGCCTTTTTAGCTTTTTTCTATTATAAAATTTTTCAATCCCTTAAAAGTGATAATTGAGTTTTATCATATTTGAATTTTTAAAAATTAATAATTAATTTAAATAACTTTGTTAATTAAAAGCAAAATACTGTCATGAATTTTAGACATTTCTTGCAAGGAACATTTTGATGTTAGCTTTTCTTAAATTAAATTTTTAATTTAATGTAATCGGTAAATGCATCTATTCTAATATGAACTTGATGACGATTTAGTTAATTCAAAGTGGCGAATTTTAAGTAATCGACACTAAATTCTGAGCTTACAGAATAGTTTAATAATAATTGTTCTCACTTAATAAATCTACTAATGTAAATTTGGACACGCTTTTTTATTTACTTTTTACTATATTTTTATTTTTGTTTCTATTTGTGTTCCAAACACTAAAATGTTAAAGCAAAAAAAAAAGCTTCTCTGTGCACTATTTTGGGTCAATTTTTATTAATTAAGCTCTACAGACAGGCTGACAAGCAACGCCACAGGTGCTTCAATTTCGGTGCTGACCATAGTACGATTAAGGATAGGGAAATGGGTTCTGGCATCCCTTACTTACAAAACAGAACAGCACACATGCTTATTATTTTACGGTGAGCTTCTGTGAGGTTACTGTCGCCAGATGGGCTGCACAAAATGACTGCGAAATGCAGTGTGCCCTGATCTACTTATTCCTTTCTAGACCAGATCCAATTTTGAAAAGTTTATTTCCAAAGATGAATGACCCTTCTGGGAATCGAACCCGGGATCCCTGAGACAGAGCGTTAAGGCAAACCTTAACCACTCATCAAAAGTCTCGTTAAATGTTGTACCTTACATTTTTAATTAAATCTGACGTTTTTGAAATACAAATTTACATTTAACATTGAATAAAACATATTTTGTGCTCCTATTTTAGTTAAGATCAGCCCGATACACCATTAAACCTAGCTCAAGAAAACGAGCAGTTTCGATTCATTATAATATAATCCATACATGTATAAAACAAAGGTAGGGTGTCCACAAATTCGTATTTTTTGAGTTAGGTAATTTAAGTTATTTGTATATACATACCAAAGCTCATTACAACCTTTATTTTAAATTTTTATGTCTGTCTATGTGTCCAGATTAATCTTCGAAACGATCTTCTTTCTAATAGATTTTAATGCGATTTTTTTCCGAGTAATACACATTGTAAACTATATGTACTTTTTGTTAAGAAAAGAACCTAAAAGAAATATGCTATATTCAAAAGCTGGTGAGAGTTATGACAAACAGCTAGCTGTAGATCTAAGTATCTATAGGTAAGTATAAGTTTATGATAAGAAACGTTATACCTACCTACTTACTTACTATACTTACTAATATGAAAAGTTACTTCTATTATAGTACACTCAAGATAGGGTGTGCATTTTTGAGCGTAAAACAGGCAACACAAGCAACGCCATAGGTTTTGCAAATGTGCTGCCAAACTTAGCAGAATTGTTGATAATGAATTCGAAAGGGATAGTTAAATGGGCTCTTATGTTAAACAAACAAAATGTTAAAAATCTTATGTTTAAAAGTTTGTTTTTAAGTTAAACAAACAGCCAGAAAACTGTCCCAAAAATCACACAAAGCAACATTTCGGGGACAAAAATTACAGTTACCGTGAAAATTTTATAATGTTAAGAATTGAAAGAGCCAATTGAAACAATTTTAAGGTACTTTGTGTTGACTGGCCGATTGTTCGCAAGAACAAAAAGCGCAAAAACCGTTACTGTGCCCGTGATAAATTTTTATCAGTGCATTTTTTAATTTAAAGTTCGTCGTACAGGCTGACGGTCCACTTGATGATAGAGGGCTACTGTTGCCTATGGCTAAAGTAGGTTCCGTGAAATTACATGCTTTAATTCTACAGTAGTTCTGTGAGAGAGGGTAGATACCGCCAAGTGGAATGCCTAATTTTTGACTGCAAACGCAGTGAGTGAGCTCTGCCACTACTACAAAGTAATTTTGTAAGTAAGTAATTTTGTGTTCCGCGAGTTTTCCTCCTCGGGCGACTTACGAATCATTACTACGTGTCGCGGGACATGTCGCTAGTCGACATTGTGCAACTTTCTTTGGTGTCCCTCGACAATCTCTCGGTAAGCTTTGAATAGTTAGGATGCATGTCGCTTTGTGTTCCGCGAGTGTTCCTCGCTTCGCGACATACATAATGTCAAGCGATATTTTACCGCAAAGTCGCAGACATACCAAATCCGGTGACATTATCTCTGCATCATGTCTTCTAGTGAAAACGTAACGAAAGTTATATGTAAAAAAGACTGTCCAATATTTTATTAGCCTCATGTGGTCACCATACACAAGCTGCAGCGCAGGCGGTCCACGCTATAAAGGCAACGAAACTGGTTTCCAGCAAAAGTACCGGCCGTCGCAAGGCAAGACCGGAGTTTAGTATAGTGCTGACGTATAGAACTGTAGCCTGTTGTAATAAATTCTCGCCAAATTTACTTCATACTTATTGTTTGAAACACATAAATCTTAGAGGATTATTTTATTACTTTGAAGTCATAAGTCTGGCGACTGTAATTAACTTACTGTCTAAGTAACTAACTATGTGATAATACCAAGTGCATTCTCTTTATACCTTATTTATTATTCTGTCAATATGGCCATATTCCCAAATTTAATATCTCTTCAGTAACGCCCTGGTGTGTTTCAGAGTACAGTCAAAATACTTCAAAATAATTAAGTAAGTACTTAGTTAAAAAGTCGCAATGAAGATAAGATTTGTGAAATAGTAGTGTTATATTTGGTTTTCTTCTTAGTTAATTAGTATTAGATAAATATAAATGTAAAAGGATATAAATAAGTACTTAACCAGTTAGTACTTAGTTATCTATCACATATTATTATATATACCTAATAGTTTTGTTTAGTAACAATAGAATATTTTTTAGATCAGCTCCAGTTAGCTTTTTATTTCTTCATACTAAATACTATAAAGGGATATAAGGGATACATAATGTGTGCGAGCAACACTTAATTAAAAATTATTTTATATTGCACTAGTAATTTTATTATTTTAATATTTTACTATAAATCGTATTTATTTATTTTTTCAAAATTACGAATTATACATATATTTATTTTTTGGAATGTAAACATTCAATAAAATGTAGATGTTCGAGTATTAAAACTTTGACCAATGCGCGTCAACCTCCCTATAAAGATTATTGAGTGCATTCTGGAGAAATCATAAAACTTTATTAAAATTTCAAAAGCTATAATGCAATTAAAGTTATATTGTGAGAGAGTGGTACTTTCAATTTGAAAATTCTATAGTTTTTTTTTGTATTAAAATTACGTAGTTCGTGGAATTATATAAAACATTTGATTATAAGGAAAATTCCTATACTAAAGTTCTTTACTAGTCCCTAGTTAATAAAAGTACAATGTAGAAACATTATTTGTGCTGGTGAGTTTCAGCGTGTGGGTAAGAAAAGCTATAGCCTATTCCCCTATTTAGATCCTTGTACCTATTTTATCATAATATCAAGATTGCGCGCCATATTGCATTTCATGATCTTGTTTTTGATGACCACAGTAGCCACCTACAATCAAGCGGACCGGATCAAATAATAAGTTTAAAATTGGTGACGAAAAAAAAAATTAATATATAATTTTTTTTTAAGTTTTTAGAAATATAATTACTTATTTTAAAAGCATCATTTTATTCTTGAAATTTATTGTTTTTGCCAGTATTATACTAATGATATACTAATATATTAATAATACTAATGATATAGTTCACACAATTTTAGAATAGAGGGGAAATCATTGTATACCTTATTATTATAGTCTCAATTCTAAATTAATTTATATTGATAATTAAATACATTTTTCCTACAGTGCCATGCTTAGTTCACAACTGTTTTGAATGCAGTTTTAATGAGATTTTAATACACCAAGAACACTATTTTCAGTCATTTGGGCAGTCCCAGTTGCGGCAGTAATCTTGACTATCGTGAAATAACAGCTTACTACCTACTACTATCTAGCTACTAGCTACTAGCTGGTGCCCGCGACTTCGGCCGTGTTGAAAAATTTAAAATAAAACACCTGAGAAAATAT
Organism: Synanthedon andrenaeformis; assembly: GCA_936446665.2. Taxonomy (NCBI): domain Eukaryota; kingdom Metazoa; phylum Arthropoda; class Insecta; order Lepidoptera; family Sesiidae; genus Synanthedon; species Synanthedon andrenaeformis. Next base: position 5,235,783 of record OW387792.2, read on the forward strand.
CTGACATAACGGCGACACCGCCGTGGCGACAGTGGCGCCCAATTTTTTTATATTTTTAGACGATCCCTCGATTCCTTCGGGAAACTAAAATTTTGCAGAATAAATCCAGGTATTAGACTATCTGTGTGCCAAATTTAATCCAAACCTTAAACTTTTAATTCTAAAAAATATTGGTATAAAATGACCTCGGTAACTTATACCATCAATATCATTTTTTTTAAATATTTAATGTTCAGACACTGCTCGTTTACGATTTTATTATACGTATGTATAGATTGCCTAATTTAATTATACAGAGAGAAATACATAGATAATGACCTACTTTTATTAGGAAACGATGCTAACCAATTTGAAAAATGGCGAGCCTCCACAGACTTTATCGTATTCAATCGTTTTGGCAATTTGCGCCGACATTACCCGAACGTCATCTCCAAAAAGTCGAGAAATCGCGTGTCACAGTGCCGTAACCGTATCTTCGGATCCGATAAAAAGGACCCCGGCACCGTTTTAATTAGGCGGTAGAATGTACCCGATGGTCGCATATGTAGGGTTGAACATCATAATTTAAACATTATAATGTTAAGTAAGAACTAGCTATAATAATAATTTATACTAACAAATAGAGAGAAAAGATTTGTATGTTTGTAATGAATAAAAATTACTGGGCCGATTTTAAAAATTCTTTCACCTTTAGAAAACTACGTTATCAGCGAGTAACATAGGCTATATTTTGTAAAGGTACGCGAAGTAGCGAGCAAAAGCTAGTATAATATAAGACTGAAGTTCGTTTACAAAGGATAGATAGAGTTTAGTTTTATAGTATACTAGCGACCGCCTTTGGCTTGGTACGGATGAATTTCTCAAGAATTCAAAAATCCTTTGTTAGAAGATGCTTACGTTATAAAATAAACCTAGGATCCAAATTTCGTTTTTCTAGACCCAGTAGTTTTGGCTGTGCATTGATAGTGATAGTGTAGTCAAAAGAAAGGATTTTATAAGTATACAGTGGTCCAGTGTATAAAGTAATAAATATTATTTTATAGGATAATGTAATACCATTTTAATGTCATGAATTACATTCAAAATTATCTCCAATCGCTTTAATGCAATCCTTAAATTTTGTGACCAAGTTATCAAGCGCATTTTCTATGTAAGTTAATCCCTAAGGAGGTTTATAAATTACATCCAAGCTCTCATTGAGGTTTATGTCAATCTCGTTTAAATTTTTAATATGTAAAAAGTAATTGTAGCCAAAATATGAAAATTGTCTTCCAATAGTGAAATGGAGATTACTAAAACCAAATATCGTTTATAAAGATACATTTTATATTTTAATATTAATATAATTCGTGTTAAAGATTTACTTGTTTATTGTAATATTTTATTATTTGAAATAAAGTAGTAAAATGGTATTTTTTTTAATTAATATATTTTGGTGACAACCCTATAATTTGCAACGTGTGCAACCTGCTTGCGATTCATTGGCCAGTGCCGTTCAGCTAATGCGTATCTACAATGGTGTGACCACATTAAACGCGAACTGCTTAAAATTAAACAGTAATATTTGAAGTCTTTATTTAAATGTTGCACATTGTTCATTTTCCTGTAGCTCCTCTCACTTCTTCTATAGAGAAATTTAGAAGTACTTATTTAATTAATTAGTACGTGTAGTACCAACTGATAAATTTTTTTACTGTTTTTATCTAGAAAAAATGTACAAATCCCGAGGGATCATCTTAAAAATAAAAATCCAACCCCTGCCAAAAGTATAACAACCATAAAAATGTCAGGCGTTATATTGCTCATATATTTGTCAAGCATTGATTGATTCCAACGCATCAAAAACAACCCTTTAAGAACATTTGATGATGAAACACTTCAACACATACGAATACGATGATAACACATACGAACATTAACTTTTTTTTATTTATATATTAAGTATAATGTACAATTTTTTTTGGTATATTAATCAACTAAAATATCAATTAAGTTCATAGTGTTTGTGGTAGAATAGTCCGTCACAGTCGGTTGTAAGTCGCCTGGACAAGACAACCGCTTTAGCGACCGATATCACGTTGCAACTTTTTATAGCAAATAAAGTTTAACTTTATTTACTTCTAGCCTTCATTGTGATACTGGACGGCAAACAGGTTTACGGTCAATAAGATGGTAACTGTGTACCGTCACCTAGAAACACTAGGAGATACTAGTACACTACTGGGCGTAAGAGGATCAAGGGTAAGAGACTAGATATGTGGGCATTTTTCATTATACTTTATTTTCTCAAAGATCTTCTGTACTTGAGAATCCGTTACACTTGGCGTCCGTCCACTAGAATCCGTTCGTAACAGCAGGTTGGGCGTTGCTTGTGTTATAGGCGACCGTATCCAACTACCATCAAGTGGACCGTCAGTCAGACCTTAATATAAAATATATATATTTTTAGTGCATATTGTGAATTAATTCTTCAAGTGGGTATAAAAATAAATGGCATTTATAATACCTACCAATTTATGTATATTTGTATATTTTATAGGTAGTTATTTAATTTATCAATAATTTAGTAGATGTTAGTAATTTTACACTAAGTAGGAATAAGTATGTATTTCTAAACTAGTTCTTTTGTTAGCATTTCTATTTCATTACACATTTACATAGTTTACTGGGCTATAGGAACAAAACTCAATATTTTATTTATCTCAATATGCGTAAGTAATATATGTATACATCATCATGAATATATTCTTATGCATTACAATCACCATAATTAAATGCGTTAAAAAATATTTACGGTTTTTGGCTGCTAGGCAATAAAATTGGACTCGACGTTACATCAGGAGATATTTGCAGCCATAATAAACCTGTCTCCGGACATTTTTTTTTATGATATTACATCGACCATTTGAGAATTCTTGTCCATGAACGTTAAAATATGCAAATTGAAATTAAATAATGATATGAAATTATATGCGTAAGTCTTGTACTTATTTGCTTTTTTATTTTAATATTTATCTATTGTAAGTATTAGCTATGGTTTTACAAGTCCTTTTGATTTGGTGAGAATAAATAAAATTTTGATGTTCCGTAATGTAGGTATAACATATTGGTTAGATTAGTTAAGGAGCGGAGGATTATGATTGATATAAAATGTATTTTATTGTTTAACAATTTACAACAGAAGAGTTAACTTGAAAAGAATATGACAATTAACAAATGACAAAATTTATAAAACAAACAAAAAAGGTTTATAATACAAGAAGTATTAAAAACCTTTGAATATAAAAACGTTTACACCAAGTCGCTACTCAATAAATAATTTGGGTACCTCAGAACTACTTATTGTATTATACCTTTTTCAAAAAGAAATTATAGAATGAATTACTGGCTCGGAAAGTCTAGCTAGGTGATCTTCCCTAGACCTTCATAAAAAAGACGGAAACAAACTAAGATTATGGTAACAGAAAAATGTTAATTTTTATTGGTACATTTTGGCTAGAGTTCTTGAATGATTGAAGAACTGTGAGCAAGAGTAGGTATTATTGCATGACTCATGTTGAGTAACAAAAGCTTTATAATAATGTATTCAGTACGCTGACTACTCTGACTAGTCGGCACTTGAGACGTCTTTGACATACAGATCCAAAAAAAGTAGAACATACTGTCTTTCACAAATGACGTGAAATGACTTTATTGCTCGAATTGTTTTATTATTTTGAGCAAAGATGTCATTAATGTGATGTTCCGTATACATTGTGCTGTAATAAGGAAAAAAAAATTATTACCTACATTTTTTGATTAGTTAATAATATTTATATGCTTGACAAACCTTATCTAGCGAAATGAAAATTTTATATAGAAAACAATAAAAAACAATAAAAGTGACAGTAACTCGGTCAGTACTTTTTTTCTGGATGAAAGCCTACCCTTTTTCATGATGATCGGTTGAACAGTTAATGCGTGAAAAAGTAACAGATAGACAGACAGTTACTTTCACATACTAATTCGTATCCATATTAGTATTATATCAAGCATCGGTCAGTTTTGTGAGAGCCATTTAGTTGTTTGTAGAGGAAAACTGTGTGTATTACAAAATGTCTGCGCTTGAAATCTCATCACGTCCGTGCGGTGGTTAGTTCCCCTGTAAGTATACGGGTTTTCCACAACTGGATTTTCGAAACTTAAAACTACTCATATTAATTTCGGTTTCAAAGCACGTGGTAGATTTACGATTATCTAGAATTGTTTGAATCCGGGTGTGGCATGAGGTGACTTGTTTTCAATGAAAATTACAACTTGTAAGGATAAACTAAACAAATTCGTAAACCTACGTAATACCTACCTCAAGAAGATGTGTTAAAAGAGAAAAAATGTATCGAAGTAGCTATTCAATGCAAAATTTAAAAACAATAAAATTGTTACGTCTTTTTATTGTAAATTCAATACAGTATATACTTACTTCAAACATGATTTCCCAACGGTATTCTATGCAAAATGAAAAGTACAAAGAATTAGAATTTAAGTATAGTTTGGTTGCTGCCTAAAAGATCAGATAATAAAACGGGTTCTTGCTATCTTTCATGCAAGCGGCATATTTTTATTACGAAGTACAATAATAGAATTTCAATGAGAGGAAATGCTAACCAAATATAACTGAGATTATTTTCATAGCATAAACAAGTAGCCAGATTTATCCCTCAACAACTTGCTCTACAAAATCAAATGGTGGACTCCTATAGATAGGTGCCGTTATTTATGGGGACCACGGACTATTGTTGCCCATAAACCTGGGCCCCCAGTAGGTACCGTACGATGCTTAGTTACATTTACATTGCTGCTTCAAATGACAAAAACCAAGTGAAAAACTATAAATTTGGCAAGTATTTATAGACTAATAAATAACTAAATAGTGAGTTCTACAAAAACCAGTTTGAATGACATGACAATCCGTTCGAAGGTTAAACTTGTAGATTTTTGCAGACTATACTTTCATTCATCATAAGTATTTCATGTTATTATAAAAAATAAAATACATATTCGAAAGATATTTCACAGTAAATTACGAATTCATTTTGTTATACATACAACTCCCAGTCTAATTTCAGGGAAAATTGATAAGTAATATATATTTTATCGATAAAATATTATCCACAATTTATCGTTTTATTAGATCTACCAAAATTACAAAATAAATGTATATTTGTAGTTCAGAAGAGATTAGTATTGAGATAAAATTAAAGTAATAATAAAGATTCCATGTCGTCGTCCGATGAATAGGACGAAGCAGTCGGACCACGCAGTCTCAGAGGTATGTCTAATTGATTGTATAATATGAAATAAAACTTGTGATTGATTTTTCATTAAACCGGTAAATAGATTTATAAATAGCTAGTAATAAAAGTATTTACTGCAAAGATTTGAAAAAGGGCAACTAATGAGGCTTTTATGAGAAAGAATTAACTACTCTTTCAAATCAACTAAGAAAATAGTGTTCCAAAATCAATTTCACGAACACGAAATAAGCGTCAAAAACAGAGTTAAAAGACAGTGAACTAATTGAAATTAAGTTAGCTTTACAAAATTTTGACAGATTAAATTTTTTAACATTTTGTGTTATATTTTAGAACAGAGCCAGGTGTTATAAAATATTTTTATAAATAAATCAAGTATACATTTTATAAAATAAAGTCGCTGTCCGCTTCTATCTGTTTCTCCGCTGTCTTCTTATTAAACCTGCCAACATAGCTGCCAACACATTTTAATACGGTTTTCGCAGCAAGTTGATTAGGTGCTCGCTGGGTTTTCACTAATAGAAAAATCGATAAACGAGGAAGGTTTGTGTATTACATACTCTTCAGAAAAATTTCATCCGTGGAAAGCCGGGGCGGATCGCTAGTTAATAAATAGAAGCATTAGACTGATTCCCTGTAGGTATAAATTCGAGCGATGTAATTGATTGCTACTACATATGGTGCGATGCTTTCACTTCGAATCGACCGGATTAAAATATCGAAGAAACGACATTCGGTCGTAAAAATATTTTTATTATTTTTTTTTATTCGGCGGCAAACGATTTGCATAAACTCCCAAGTAGCTGTCGGTGACTTTGCGTCAGGGTATACAAAGCGTTCAGTAGATGAACGCATTTTGTAATTAAGCTTAGTAGTGTACAGTACAATGATTTTTGGACAATAGCAATATTCTTTAATTTGGTTAGTAGGTTCAAACTCTTACGCCAGTCTTTTGTTTGAAATGTAATGACTATTATCGGAGTTCTTTTACATAAATTTATATATGTATATAGTTTGGTTTATTTTATAAGCCAAACTAAAAAGGTTTATGACTGCTCGTAAATATTTCGGCTCATTTCGTAGTATTGTTATGTATTGTAGCGTGTTCATACACTTCATACATCACTCCTGGATGCGCTACTAACCTGGATAACGCCTCAGATCCTGTATTTTATATATTTTTCGGCCTACATGTCATTATCATTTACATCACATTTTTTCCTTGTTTCCTTATTATCTTACCGACAGCCTGTTTTCAGAATGTCTGCTATACTTTTTCCTACATTTTCTCATACGTTTTACATGCATTTAGTCCTCATATAATTTCAAAAACGTAAATTTATATATTTTTGACATAATCTCTTTGTTTATTATTTATTTCGTCGCCATAGCAGGCAGGCGCAACTCAAAGGAAAGAAAATGATATATGAACCGGGGGAAATTTTTAATGGCGGAATAACCCTACTAAGTCAAGGCGATTGCGAAACCCATTAAGTTATTAGACATCGCCGATTCTCTAGTTTGGCCGTATTATACATCAAAACCACAAACAACCATCGGCGCCATATTGATGTGTTGTAATATGGCGTCTTTCATTTCAACTGTGTTTGTTGTTTATTTTCGGATTTTTCGGCAAGCAGAGTATTGATTTTTATAAAACTTACCAAAATTTTAGTGTTTAAATACTCTTTCTTCGTAGTGTTATATTTGGTGTATCGTGTTTAGTGTTCTAGATGCTGAAAGTAAGCTGCGAAATATGTGGCCTAAGAACGAGTCGCATTGATAATAAAAAACGAATATTTTTGGCCCAATTCCCGCTGGATGAAGATAGGTTAGTACATATTATATCTTGCTGCTGTTCTAAAAGCATGTATAATATAATTTATTGGGACTTTAGTTCAAATTCTCGAATAAAATTGTATTGCATGTAAACAATAGTGCAGTGCCATTTTTTATCAACAATCGGCAAAAATTTCTTTTTATTTTATTGCACTGAATGATAAGAAATGAACACATGCATACACCCCAATGTACCAATTGGTTTGTTTTAGTTTTATTTTGCCTTTCTTTTTTATTTATATGTATATTTTACTAAAAAATAACATTTATTATTCATTTACTTTCTAGGTGCAGGCGAGACTTTGAAAAGAAAAAAACAACAAATGAAATGCTGTTCCATGTATCGGAATCTCTGCCAATTCATTGAACGATGAGGTTTTTAGTAAATTCCCGCTCCATATTGCTAAAATGCAGTAAGAGATGTACACATGCATACACCTCAATGTACCATTTGGTTTATTTTAGTTTTATTTTGCCTTTCTTTTTTATTTATATGTACATTTAACTAAAAATAACATTTATTATTCATTTACTTTCTAGGTGCAGGCAAGACTGAAAAGAAAAAAAAACAGCTGTACAAACAATAAATGAAATGTTGTTCCATGTATCGGAATATCTGCCAATCCATTGAACGATGAAGTTTTCAGTGAATTTACGCTCCATATTGCTAAAAATCCTGTACAAACAACAAATGAAATGCTGTTCCATGTATCGGGCCAATCCATTGAATTACTTTATGAAATTATTAATACGTTATACATGACATAATCCAATTTTTATGTGTGTTACAGAACCTTCAACGTCGACCTTGGATACTGCCGTAATTAACTTAAAAATAAATAGATCCTGCAGTCCTCAAAGATTTTATGTGAAGTTACTCTTGTGGCTAGGGAGCTGGGTGCCAATCGGCGATAACCGTAAACTGTATGATAGTAATAAAGCAATGATTGTAATTATTTGATTTTTTATTTGTCATTAAATAATATTTAAAATTATGTAAGGGCTTTTTTGGGATTTTAAGAAACCATAGACTATAGAGTCAATTATACTATCGACCTCATTTATCGAAACAATAGCACATCCTTATTTTTTGTTCGTTATGTTGGCAGCATCGTACTTTTTAATTTTGGTTAGGTTGGTACTGGAGCACTTCGTCGCTGGCATAGAACAGTGAATTTCATTTTCATTGTATGGGAGTCCCGTCTCTTGTAACGTAGTGATTATATACTCTTTGGCCATAGTTCCCATAATATTTTGACATCATGCTTTCTCATTACATTGTTGCTTTCTCGCTCATTTTTTATTCCTTTTTATATACAACCTCACCTCTAAATTCGAAATGTCCTGGCCATATATATTTATTATTTTCTAAATTTAATTTTCAAAATATGATTTCGAAGGTTTTCCAGCCGGCTAGACTGATGAAAATCAATCAGTGTGTTGTCGCTCCTCTCTGCGATACAACATTGAAATTTGGCCTGTCTTGCCTCTATCTGCTTCGTGTCATTCCGGAAGTCGGTGCTGAGACTCCGGACGCACTTCACTACAGCAAATTTCACTTCGCGTCGTTCCGTGAGTCGGCGCAGAGACTCCGGACGTACGCATCTCCGCTTTCCGTCTGCATCGTGTCGTTCCGGGAGTCGGTGCTGAGACCCCGGACGCACTTCACCCCTTCGACGCTTCACTTCGTGTCGTTCCGTGAGTCTGTGCAGAGACTCCGGACGCACCCATCGCCGCTGCCCGTCTGCATCGTGTCGTTCCGGGAGTCGGTGCTGAGACCCCGGACGCACTTCACCACTGCACGCTTCACTTCGTGTCATTCCGCGAGTCTATGCAGAGACTCCGGATGCACCCATCGCCGCTGCCCGTCTGCATCATATCGTTCCGGGAGTCAGTGCTGAGACCCCGGACGCACTTCACCACTGCACCCCAGACGCTGTTTTTTAATCTTTATTTAATCACCTGTACTTCATTCATAACACTCTACACAACTTTCAATTCATCCATTTTTTATATATATATTATTTGTAAATATTCTCAAAAATATATCTGTAAATACTTATTTCATTTTTTTATTTTAACTGTCGCTTCACGACAGTATAACTATGTCCACTGTTGAAACAAAGCAACTGTCGACTGACAAACTGTCGATCTTTGGGTAACAATAATAGTTCTTACAAATTAAAGAAAAAATAATGCCTTTATATTGTGTACATACATATTTATAATATGTACTGTGTAAAAATTGTTTGCAAAATATGCAATGCACAGGCATAATGTATTTGCGATGATGGTTGTGCTTTAGCAGAAGTCATTATTTATACTTGTCATAGCCAAACTATATACACTTACAAGTTTAAAAAACTTAAAAGTTTAGTTTAGATTTTGCCTTGCATCTCGCTTTATGATTGTGTACCCCTTATATATTAAGGTACTCAATATCTAAGTAGGTAATATATAATATTAGATTTAAAAAAATTGTAAAATGACAATAAACGACCCACGGGGGTGTTTTAAAAAAACTACTAAAGATACAAGTAAGTACATGACCATTTTTAAACTCCCTGCCGGCGTCTGTGTTACCGAGCTCATATAACCCAAATATTTTCAAAGTTCGAGTGAATAGGCATCTTCTGGGTGAGCTTGCTCTTTAGATGCAAACCCATTTTTAATAATAATAAAATAAAAATAACAACACTTCCCATACTGGTGTTTCCTTTGACTGTGGGTGTGTCGGAATGACCGTGTGAAGTCGAACGGCGCGCGTCGTGTCGTAAAATGATGATCGTAAAAGAAACACCTTTTTGCAGGAGGTTGTTGTTTTGTGTACACTATTTGTGATTGGCCGTTTTGTCGGCCATAGCGAGGTGGACCACTCAACCACTCATGCTAAATGCTGATAATGTCATTTGGATTTTTTTAATGTGGCTTATACTTTGAGATTAAAATACAAGGTGCTATGAATAAAATACTTGAAGTTGTCATTATCGATTGGACCTACATATAGAATTTTGGCAGTTACCTCTATTAGATATAAATAAGAATTATATTAAAAGGGAAAAAAATGGTACAATTGGCGACAATGGGCACCATTGTCGCCGTGTGGCGGCGCCACCGTAGTCACAGCACTTTCTAACGCGGACGAAGTCGTGGGCACCAGCTAGTACCTAATAAAATTGTTTTTGCTACATATTCCTCGTAGATTTGCAAGCCTTAACTTAGCTTTACTAAGTTACTAACTAAATACTAAAACTAAACTAAATAACAATATGAAAATTAATTTTCATGTTAAATTATTAGAAAATTATAAAAAAATTGAAGATAGAAAATTATTTAAAATTTAAAGTGACATTAGATAAGTTTTAATAATAGTCATGCATTTTGAATTTTTTTTACACGGTTTTGTACTTGTGTACTTGAAAAATTCTACTTAAAAAATTCTACTTCTATTTCTACTTGAAAAATTACGTTTTTCCTTGTATTGTAGTAAGTTAAACAACACTACTTCTAAGAATTTTAGTATACACAAATACCTACTCAATAATATAAGGTATATAGCGACTCGCCCCGGCTTTGCATTGTTGCATTTTTTCAATTTTTCTCTTCATCAGAACCTTCCTCGGACTTCAAAAAATATTTGAATAAAAAATATTGACAAATTGATCCTATAGTTTTTGAGTTTTGCTCTTAGCAACACATTTACGCAACACATTTGTATGTATAGGAGGTAATCTTCGAAATTACTTATCCGATTTGAAAAATTCTTTCACCAATAGAATAGAATTTAGGATGGACATAGGCTAAATATTCCACGCGTCGATAGGCTAAAATAGCGGGCGAAGTCACAGGCATCAGCTATCTAAAGATAAAGTTCCAACGCTTGGCAAAAGTATAAATATCATGCTCTATATATTGGTTTAAATATTATGTCAGGCGTTATATCTTTTATTTTTCAACCCGGACGAAGTCGCGGGCATCAGTTAGTAAGTAAATAAAATAGCATTTGGTGCCATTAAAAGACAAATTAAGCGACGAAAATAACGTTTTCTGCCAAGTCCTCCCCTTCTAAATAAAACTACATAATTATTTCGAGAATTACAATTTATTTTACAATACCATAAAGACAACTCGACATTAATCTATCTATCTGAGCAAAAACATTCTATCGGTTGATGTTCTAAACCCTTATTAATTTATTTATAATAGAGGTACTTAAATATTTGACATTTTTGTGAAATCATAAAAGTAGAAATAAAATTTGAAAGCTTTAAACCAAAATAGCCACCGGTACAAAATATTGACTTCAGTCATCTGTTGAAGTAATGGGTAAATCATTAAGACTACTTGTGATAATATATCGACTTTGGAACTTATTTGATGCAAAGTCTTCGGGCTAAAAAGGTTAATACTTTTTAATTTCATTTTTTCGCATTTGTAATAAATACATATTTATAGAAAAAAACTATGAAATTTCTAGCAGTAATAAAACAATTTTTAAATAATAATAAGTTTACGTAAAAAAATCTTAAGTAATGAGTTCAAATTATAAAGGTAAAATACTTATCATAATTTTCATTAAAATTCAGGATTTATTTTAATTTTTTTTTACATTATATCATACTTATCTAATTACACTAAAACGGGATCACAAAATATTTTATTTTTAAATAATATATCCTTTCGTATTCAATAATATTGCCAAAAGAGGATTCCATTACTGGAATCCTCTTTTCATAGACGAAAATATTATAATATTCGCACAGAAAGAATTGCAGAGAAAAATCGATATTGCGATAAAATATTCCAAATTCAAACTTTTAGAGTTTTTAAAACTACGATATGATTGATACCTGTTAGTTAAGAATTAATTGAAGTCATGTCTAGATCTACTAGTTTTATAAACTATAAAATTTCTTTTTAAGGAATATATACAATATAAAGGGACAAATGTTATATATGTAAGATAAAAAAAGGAAATAAGGCAAGGGACACATTAGTGAGTTTTTAATAGAAACCCTTTAAAATAGTCCCGTTGTTTTCATCCTCTAATTATTAGTCTAATATGAGCTTAATAATCATTAACACTATAACATCAAATTACATTAAAAGTAAAGTAAATTAAATAATAAATAACATTTGCACTTTATCTAAAAAAACAGTCACTTCTTATTTCTTCTAATTACGTATTAATCTTAAGATTATAATTGTTATTAAATATCTTTACATTGATTTTCTTAACCAACTTGATACTTTTTATGTTGTAATTTACAGAAATTCAACAATTATAACAAATAAAAAGAAGTGCCTAAAATTGTCTTTACAACATAATTTTTAAAATTTGGAGGTAAACAAAACACTGCACAAAACAAACCTTATGAGATCGTCATGAAAACCAAATACACAATTCATACACCATACCTCTACTAATTTTATATAGTATAATCCATACTTTAACTAATAATACTTGTTTTAATAGAGATAGAAACACCAATGACGCAGTACATATACCCTTTACTGTTTTAACTGATCTTTATAAGATCTTCGAAATATTCGAAGATATTCTTTTTAAAATATTTTCTGCGCAACGGAAATTTCTACTCACAATTATTATAAGCTTATTTTTACATTCATCTCTTATAGAACTACGTTTAATAGACAATTTAATTTAGAAACATATTTTTTGCAGATTAACGCCTCATAATGTCCTCTATGCTAAATCCTTTCTTAGGTCCGGTGGATTGACTTGTTCCTGGACTGGGATTAACACTTGGTTGAATGCCCATTATGTTTTTAATTCCCTCAGGGATAAAATTTGAACATCCTTCATCTGGCTTTGATAATGTTGGTGCAACATCTTTACAATTTGTAACAGTTGTTGAAGTACTTGGAATTGAGTCTTTAGGGGGTGCATGTTTCACTATCAGATCTTGAGCCTGAGTTTGCTGTGGACCAAGCATGTTATGAGACATAGGACCATAAGGAATTTGAGGATGCGGTGGTGGCATAGGAATTCCAAATTTGTGATAGGGCTGCATATTTATAATTGTTGGAGCCATAGCTACACCCATATCCCCACTACTCAGTGTTTGTCGAGGCATCGTCAAATTAGTAGGTTCCGGTGAACGACTTCTGAATAAAGCTGAACAATTTCTCGCGTTCTCTCCAACATCGAGGGGTAGCATCCTTTTGCGATATGGACTTACATATAGACCCGAAGGCCCTGGTTCGATCGGGGGACTTGCCGTTTGATCTGGTGGAGGCACGTGATGTAGATCTCTTCGGATTTGTAGCTGAGGGTGGCGCATTTGCTGATCGGGCATATCAGTGTATCGCATTTCTTTTTCCACAATTTCATCTGATGTGTATCGCCGTTTTTCAAACAAATCTGAAGTTTGCATGCGATTTCTTTCAATATGTTGTGGACGCATAGTGTAAGGACTAGCCCTGTCTCTGGGTTCATTATGATGACAATGAGTGCGTTCTACAGTAGAAGGTGAAGCTCTTCTTGGACGTTCTTCACTTTGCTCTCTGCCGATACTTTCAATCGAAGACGATCGTGCTCGTCTAACTGGAGAATGTTCAGGGGACGATAACTCAGCATCTTCATCATCAAATCCGGGTCCAATAGGCGATCCGGGTCTACCCATATCTTCTTCGCCAACATCTAGTACATCTCCGGGGGGAATGTCACCAACTGCGTGAGTCAAAGCGTGCCGCCGTAAATCGCAATTTCTTCGGAATACTTTTCCACATGAATTGCATTCGTAGGGTTTGTGATCGGTGTGTGTGAGCAGATGAGTTTTGAGGTTGGACCGTTGGTTAAAACTACGGCTGCAAACTGGACACTTGTGAGGTGACTCTTCCATATGCAGAATTTTGTGGACTGCAAGTGTCCTGGACTGACAAAATCCTTTTCCACATTCTGTGCATTTGAAAGGCTTTTCTTTTGAATGTATATACCTGAAACAAAAACAATGAAATCATTGAGTTATTTTTAAATGTATCAGATAAGATGGGTGAGTAATGTGTTATTACTTTTTGAACGTTCGCCGGGATGGATTTAATGATTCGTACCATAAAATATCTTGGTTTAATTAAATGTCTGTTGAGAGGCGGAGTGAGATCGCATTCAAGTTGTGTAGATTTTCCTAATGAAGACCTTTTAATTGTTCTTTAGAACATTTCTTACAAAACATGTTTTTATTTAAAAATGAAAAGTTTCTCGATCGTAAATTATCTACTTTACAGTAATTTTTCGAATTGCCGAAGATTTTTTTTTTCTTGTTAGTGTGTAAATCTTACAAGAAATATATTTTAAACTCAATTTAATAGTTTGTTATGGTATGTACAGAAGTAATTATAAAGTGTAATTTTAAGTCAAAAATTAAAGTTTTAAATCTGCGGCCATTATTAATTGTGCTCAAGCGCGCCTTGAACGTGATCCGAGTAATCTGAGCTTCGAGTCTCAAGGCGAGTCCGACAACGACGCATGCGCAGTAATACAGAATGGACCATTATACATAGATCTTCGATATTATCACAGACTTCCTCTATTTCTTCATTCTTGCGAGAAAAGGACTGAAACGGGAGGTCAATTTTAACTGGACTAATTCCACAAGTTCTACTTGATCTGAATCGAATTACGTGAAAAGCATTTTGTGGCCAGCCGTTGCGATTATTATTATTAACATCGATCATATTGGGTTACTGGTGCCCGCAAGTATGGTCTGTGTATGAGTGACAAGTCATGATGAACGAATATGATGTTATATAGACCGATCAAGATCGAATTATATTTGCATTAAGACGAGTATCGCTCATCGAAGTGTAAAAACTCAAGTGAGCAGAAAAACACGCATTAAATTACCACAGAAAAATTTGTCTGGTAAACTTTTGTCTAGTTTAATTAAAGTGACCTGACAGTGCCTCACTAATAAAAAGTCAACTTGTTATTGGTCAGGTAACCTTTTATGTATTTTTTATTATAGATTGAAGGTTTTTTTTTACTTTTTATTAGCAGGTATTCAGTCACATACAAAAATCTTCAAAAAGCTTTTTATTCAAGCTTTTCATATTCTCTCGTGTCCATTTCGTGTCCCATAGTCCCACATACCCAGTGATATATGTATTTTATTTTTACTTTTTGTGATGTAAAATAATCATTTAAGTAGATGCAATCATGTTGTTGTGATAGGTAATATTACATTATAACCAATAAGAACTCAATCTAATTCTCACGGTCTAACTCCGCAAATTTAATCACGCATTCCGACAAGAACTTAACAAAAACCTAATTGAAGGACACTTCATCACAGTCGGCGCGGCTTTAATGATGATGACTCCAGTTATTGCGCTCGTAGCCAACTTGGGAATGTGCTGTAATGACATCAGAATTTTACTTAGGGTAAAATGACAGAGCAAAGTTAAAATTCAGTTATAAAATGGTTTAATTTAGTAAATTTTTTTTTTGAAATTTTTTATCAAGTACAAAGTTAATCATGTTTAATCTTAAAACGATGACATTTTTTTTTTACTTAGCCAACAGGATAAAGAAGGTAGAAGTTTTTACAAGAAAACTTAATAAATAAAATTTAGCCATGTGCGTGTTAAAGTTAGTCTAATATTTACTCAACTAGCAAAGATTTCCGCAAAGATCACGAATGACCTTACATTTTATGTTCACGATGACGTTGGCACTTTATATGCACTTAGGAAACACAATATGCAATATTTTATGAATTGTTATTGTAAAATAAAATCATTACAATAACTATTTTTGGATGTGCGGTGTTGGTAACAGTGAATTTTGATAACAAACCCTTGGAAGTGGTATTAATATTTGTTTTTCATTTACCTTTATTTTTTATATGTTGTTGAAATCACGATATAGATACGACTTATCAACTTCGCGGGTTTAAAATTACTTACTTTATCAGTATAGTAAATTCAGACATTATTAACACATTATTTAACATATTTATTTGGAACAACTATTTTCGATGATGACACAATATATCCACTTTTTATAATACTCTTTAGGGAAAGCCTATGTAGAAAATTTCATCAATGGTTTCTTTCTATGTGTGAGACACGAATCTCGCTAAGAGTAAGAGCAAATATTGTGGTTGACGCCGACGAACCGGTTCCGTCCAGTCACAGTCAATGTACACACGACGCCTGTCAAATGATGGGGCAGAGGCCAAAATTTGGTTTTACTGATACGAATTTTAATCTACGAAACTTTGGTAATAAGGACAATTCATATTTTCATTGAAAGTTCAATTAAATAAACATAACCTGATCCAATTCATTAATTCATACCAAATTTAAAATATATATTAAGGATGAATTTATGTGAATATGTATATGAATGTCATTCTTTACGTAAATTGTTTACGGTTTAATTTCCCATTGAAAACGCTAAATTGTTTTAACTTTAAAACGGTAAGTATTATGAATATTTTAATAAAAATGCAGATTATGTTACTAAATTGAAATGGAAGTGAGAACTCTCTGCAAGATGATGACGGATTCGGAAACACTCGTCAGACAAGTTTACATGAGATCAAAGCCACCGCCACCAGATACAAATTAACAAGGTAATTACTGAGTTACTTTGAACGTTTGCTTATCCCGAACACAGCCATAAAACTCAAGATTCCCACTGTTGACTATACTACGAAATATAAGTATATAAAAAAAAACGTTTAGAAGATTGATAATAGCCACGTGACAATTAATAAAGAAAACGTTTTAAATTCTCCAAACAGAAAAAAATCGTTAGGATAATCATAAAGAATACACATAATTAATGACATAAACAAATCTTCCCTCCCAACTGCCTTATCGCACCAGTTCGATCAATCCTGACGTTAAATAAAATATAAGTAACGTCTGTCTCCTCTTATTATACGCCAAGATAAGGATCACGATGGACAGTCGCTCAGAATCCCATCAAGGCACGGTCGAGATTAAAAAAAGTGAGACTCGAAATTACAGAGAGGACCGGAGCTCGGCGCTAATGGCATACATTAAAAAATATTTTCCATTATGGTTACTGAACGCATTACACGTTCTGGTGGATGAAAGAGACACGAATGGCGCCGCTAAAGAAAATGGGGAAGTGACTCATAATTCTAAAGAATAATAAAAAAATTATCATGTAAAAGCTGTAATAGTTTTAGTCTGAGAAGTGTTTCGACTCGATAAGGCGTTCGGTTATTTAAAAGAAATGAAATTCATTAAGGAAACAAAACGACATTTATCAGAACAAGAACAGGTTCTTCAAGACGTCCTCGTTTCGTTTAACAAACAGAGTTGTGACAGCATCGCGAATATAAAAGTCAAACAGATCTTGACACGCCTCATTAGACAGTAATTGCAGAATTCACTGTATTATGGAACTTTGAGTAATGTATAATAAATTAAAAATTTTAAACATTAAGAAGAAAATTCCGCATGGCGCGATATTCCTTGTAAACATGCATTTCTTTTGAAAAGTCAGAAGATATTGAATTGGAACAAAGACGAAAAGTGCTTTTGCCTTGCAATTTTTTCCCATAATTTAATAGCTGAAGTACTATTTGAAATCAACGGAAATAAAACGTTTCAACAATTTCATCTGTCTAATACATTATGAAGTCTACTTCTTTGTAGAGGATCAATTATTGCACTCCGTTGAATTTTCGAGAATACTAGATAGTTCTTTAAAAAAGATCATCTCTTGGAAGGTATGATACGATTTTCAGCGTTTTTAAAATCTCAGAACATTATTTATTGCACCCGTGTGAAGCCAGGTCCAGTCACCAACTGAGCATAAAGCAAAAACATAGTTTTATTATTAGAAGCACTAGGATTGAAACTGAACCTTTATTAGGTTAAGGTTATCTTAAAATTAACAAACCAAACCCAACCTATCCTATCCGGTCTACAAGGATCACAATCAAGTTGTAGGAGATGCCACTGCTGGACATAGGCCGGCAGTGGACATCCTACACAATTTTCCAAAGGACCGGTCAGAAGCAGCCTGGATTCAACGTACAAGGGTGCATATACATATTTATAAATTAATTCAATCAAATTTCCATTTCGAACCACAGAATTTTCTACAATTTCCTATTTAAACGTAAAGAGAGCAGGTACACTGGTTGCGCGCGTTGGAATGCTGCGGCTCGGGTCACTGTCCGAACGCCTCTCCCCGCCTCACTTGCCCCCCTCAGTCATCTTACATCGAAGCCTCCTATCGCCTAGATTAATCGTACCAAAGCACTGCTTATTAAACTAGGAGTGTTAATTATTTCTCATTTCAAATTACTTTTGGATTTGTTCATCCATTTTTTATATCCTTTATGGTTTGTAGTACCTACCTATTTTATATATGCAGTGTACAATCAGTAACAAAAGTTTTATTAGTGGAAAGCTCTCGTGAAATGCTTGAAAAGCAAAAGACTTCATCGTTTCAATGGGTCCACTCATTTGGTGTACAATAACGGCGAAGAGCAAAAACAAAATGCATTTATGGTAATACGAGTAAGTAGCGCAGGCTTAATGAGGTGTCTGCAAAACCCACACAAGAACAAAACGGTAGCTGAAGATAAAGCATAAATTTTATTCGCGGAAAATGTTTACAAACTATGTGAAGCGTCGTGTAAGTAAATCAAAACTGCTTATAAATAGCACTTATTAACATAATCCATCGATTTGTATAATAAAGTGGTGGATTTGGTTAAAGAGAAACATTCTGTTTTTGAGGTCTTGCATTGAATTATGTTTAAATTATTGACCATTTACCTACCGAGTTTGAAAATTTAACTGCTGAGTGAGATTACATAAAAATTCAAAACAGAAACACTTAAGAATAACTCTGAGGTTTGTATTTCAACTGCATTGAGAGGAAATAAAAATAATAAAGTATCAGTTGCAGCGAAAAAGGTAAAATGGTAAGTGGCCAAACGTATTGTAGATACGATCAAACGTTTAAATAATACTCGTACGGTCAGTGGAGACGGTTCTACCAGGTAAGGACACATAAATGGCGTACTTAGGCAACTGTTCTCGTCTCGTCGTGCGAGCCCACGCAATGTTTTATCTCTTTACAACCGACTAAGCTGGTTGCCTTTGTGTCGATTTATTGTTATGCTACTAATGCCCCAGCATCAGTAGGAACAAACGCCAACGCGACTTGCGACTCTCCGCTAATTAACATGAGAATAGTTGAAATTGTGGTACCATATTGGCTTCGGAAGTTCTTGAGAAATATTTACCACAAGAGATTCCTAGTTTTAGAGCAAATTTAAATTAAATTAAATTTAAAGTTAGTTTAAGTTAAGTTTAAGTTTTTTACGATTTTGCTGTGCTAATTTTAGTTTATTTCGGTTAAGGCGAAGTTTTGGTTCTATATTTGTTTAAAACCAATTTGACAATATTGTGAATAATTTAAGATATTTGATGAATACATAAAATTACAATATTTTTCACTGTCGCAAGAAAGCAAATGTGATACAGAAAAAATCACAATTTCTTGATAATTTACTGTCAATTTTAAATGAAGTTTTTTCGTATTTTCTTTTTTTGTATTTGTTGAATTTTAAATAATTACTAACTTATAAGTACCATGATATGTATTACTAATGTAGCTAAAAATAATTACACTAGTTACACCCGTGGGTGAAAATAATATTTGAAACATGTTCATAAATCTCTGTTACTTCACATCTCTTAACCAGGGTTCTTATTCAAAAACATAAAATATAAAATATAATTGAGGTAGCAAACTGTCTTGTCATATTATATGTATATGGCGCAATGCAAATGAGGACAAGAGTGTTTATTCACGTGGATGTTTTAGCGGCAACTTGATGAATATTAGCATTCTCATTAGAAGTTTCGTTCGTAGCCATCTTGACAAAATGAGAAATCAATAAAGTGAGCTGTTTTTTATTTTTTGTGTAGTATTTTCGTTAAAAATTTTTAAGATGAAAACGTTGAAAACTTTTATTGGTTCAAGAGTCGAGTTTTATAAAATTTTACATAAGTAATGCTTTTTTTTGTTTCAAAAAGTTTTGTAAGTTTCAGGGTGATAATTTGGGATTCTATGTTTTCAATTTGTCTAATATTGTTTTACATTAAAAAGGAAGTTAGTTGTTGCCATATTAAATGTTCGTGGAAATAGTGGATTTATAGCAACTATTAATAAATATCTGCTTTCATGTCCTCTGAATTTCTATCAAGCGTTACGCTTAAAGACTGTAAAGTAAACGAACACTAGCGTTTCCACTCTTAATATGTCCTGTATTATGTAGGCGTGCGGTTTTCAATCATTATTACTGGGCTACAATGACTCATTACCGAAATAGACGGACAGTCTCCGTACAGAGGCTTCCTACGTCAGGAGCCTTTCGCTTTATATGTTCAACAATAGATTATGCCTAAGTACCTTAATGAGCGTGGGATATATTGAAATATTTGCTTTCGAAATTGATGCAGAAATGTTCTATCAGAAATGACTACTTTTTCACGAGTGAGTAGTTTAAAACCCTATTAATATTAGTAGGTAAAAATTCTAATATTTTTGCTTATATAAGTTACACACAACAAAAAATCCTAATAATTTATTTGATGCGACATCAGAAAATTCATTTAGATAAGAATTTTCATAAATTTTTGGTCTAAGTATAAGCTATCTTATACTATCTACTATAATTATGTTATACCTACTACCTTATGCTATCTAGTCTATAGTCGGTCATCTGTTATGGTGCTGACGAGTTTCTTGTTTAAATTTGATCGTACATTCACCCTTATTCGAATTACTTACTTCCGGTAAGTACTAAATTCATCATCAACAATGTCCGTCAAAAACTCATGAACGTTTCTTGTCGAGTTTGCTAGCAATACCATTACATACTTGTATACAAAAGGTCCATCTTTGTTTATGAAGTTTAGCTACGCGTGCATTAGGTATAAAAATAAAAAATATTATAAAAAAAAATAACTTTAGAAGCATATGGTCAACAGGCAGGGGCTCAATGACGTGGAAAGGAACATATTCACAGTGAAATTTTAGTGGGTAAACCTGGGGTAAACATTGTGAATTTCTTGCACAGCTCGAGCTTCTTTTGTTATTATTTTTCGACCAAAAAACTTAATCGAAAAATAATAAAGTTCACATTGTTGGGTTACGCTATACGCTACATCATTTATTTTCCGTTGTGCGGCAAAGAGAATTTTTATGTTGGTCGCGCTGCTTATAAAAACTCAAATCCCCAAAAGTCGGACAGGTACGTGTATAATACGTGGACAAAAAATAAATGGGAAATGCTAATGGAGCGAGACGAGGTTGGACTGTGTCGCGTGGTGTGGTGGTAAGTATAGTGGTTTCTTTATTAAATTTTACTTTGAACTCTTTAGGTATGTGGTGAACACTTTTTTAAAATCATTGGTTACTTGGATCCTTTTATGTGACAAACTATGTATATTGTATATGGTGTCGAGCAAAATGCTTTACTTTTTGAGTATTCTTCACATCACTCCGATTCCTTTTCCTAATTATATCTGGTCGCCTATGAACTTTCATAATCCTGATACTGTATTAAAAATATTATTAAACTAGGTATGCCCGCAAATTTGAACGCGATTTTCGTACGCTTGGTATTTCGGTATTTGGTACAACTTTTTTATTTGTAAACCGAATGGAATGAAACAAACACTAAATGTTACGGGAAGTTTGCTACAATACATCAGTGAAAACTCCATTCAAATCGGTTAAGCCGTTTCTGAGATTAGCGTACACACACAGACAGACAAAACTTCTAAAAACTATTTTTTTGACCTTGGTTACATAAGTACAACGCGTAAAAATTGTTTTTTTTTGAAAAAATATTTAATGTACAGACACGACTGGTTTACGACTTTATTATATGTATAGAATTTACAAATATATATTTATTTTTACAAGTGTGTAAGAGGACGCTTCTCTAAACGGTGTCCGAGACATCATCTTACTGTCAGACGTCCGCAGCCGGTTTAACTGCTCGTGCACAGTCCAAGCGACGTATTGGGAGCGACTGCTGGCCGCTGTCGCTTTACACCCAATTTCACCTCTGACTGACGCAAACATCATTGTTCTTTTGTACTTCACTTGCATTTTGTTCGAGTCTACATTACCTACATCATGGAGAATATTAACACTTCAAATATGGGAATGCAGGCAAACGCATTTTGAGACCGGAAAAATATTTCCTTGTTTTATGCCAAAGGTCTCTGCATCGACCCGTGAATACAAAGATATTATGTTGCTTGAATTAAGTAATTATAATATTGAAAATCACTCGGAAGTCTTAGTTTACTTGCAAAAGAGACATGCGTCTCCATAAGATAAGTAATTATTTCATGAGTCAATATTTTTGTAATAATCTTCCCGGGATAATTGGAGATCTGCTTATAAAAACAAGTGTCAAATAATGCTTATAAAAAAAAAAAACTGTTCGGAAGACCCAAAGCTATTATAGAATTGCTGATTTTATTTAAGCGATAATGAAGTCTGGATTTAAACGATTCAGATCGCATACTATGTTTAGTTATTATTTTTATTATAAGTATTTGTAATCTGTAAACATAAGAAACGAAACGATCATAAGATTTGAAACTAAGGAAATGTAGGTCTATATGGTATTGAATATGTCTAAATTTTCGCTCAGTAGTATTATGTACAAAAAGCATAATGAACAAAACGCAAAATGTAATAAACTTAAAATGAACACAACAAGCAAAAGGAAATCCGTTGGATGGTTTATAAAAAATAGCAGATAAACAGACTGAAGCAGACAGTGCCTTTATTATATAACTAGTGATCCGCTCCCGGCTTCTCCTGGGATGTAATTTATATAATTTATAAACTTTATATCCGCCAATTTTTTATAAACTATCCAACGGATTTTATTTTGCTTATTGTGTTCATTTAACGTTCATGAGTTTTGTACATTTTACGTTTTGTTCATTATGATTTTTGTACATAATGCTACTGAGCGTAAATTTTATATTACCAATATGGCTTTCTAACTATAAAAATTGAAAAGCTACAAAAACTTGGCGCCTCCATATACCTCAAATATACGCATTGTGCGATACTTGATACTTGGACGCGCTTGACTAGTTACAAAAAATTAACAAATTATTTCACGGTCCACGTATTGTTTGAGGTAACTTGATACAGTGTAAAATCGACTAAAATAAATTATATTCGTAAAAAATTCTAAAGAAGAAAAGAGTTAACTTATTGCCAGAGGTACCAGATAAGCATTGAGATATCTTGAGAATTTTGACGTTCAAATTTTTAATTTAAAACAACATCATCAGCAAGTGTCTCTCCATTGCTGGATGTAGTAGGCCTCTCCAAGACTCTCTTTCTAGTCGT
Organism: Synanthedon andrenaeformis; assembly: GCA_936446665.2. Classification (NCBI taxonomy): domain Eukaryota; kingdom Metazoa; phylum Arthropoda; class Insecta; order Lepidoptera; family Sesiidae; genus Synanthedon; species Synanthedon andrenaeformis. The sequence continues at coordinate 5,259,327 of OW387792.2, forward strand.
CTGTCCACCTGGCCGTAAGGGGTCCCATGCTGCGTTTTCCAATTCGTGGTCTCCATTCGGGAACTAGTAATCTACCCCATCGGTTATCCACTCTGCGACAAATGTGACCAATTCATTGCCACTTCAGCTATCTGATTGTCGACAGCTTTGGTTCTTCGGCGAATTTCAGAATTTCTGATCTTATCCACCAAAGAAACTTCGAGCATAGCCGGCTTTATAACACGCCGAGGGGGCGACTTTAAACTTGCTGACCAGTTCTGCCGTGAGAGGCTACGTTTCGACACTATACGTGCAGGACTGTTTAAAGTAATACTTAAGTAGAATCCAATTTTATTATCCTCATCCCATAACGTACAAAATAAAAAGCTACCTGTACAAGTAAACCGATAAACACAGTAAAGATTTAAATGGAGTACACGGTAGAAAAACAAATAAAAGTGGATCGAGAGAAGTTTGTCTCGTGAACATGGTAGCATACAAAGTAATACATTCAACTTGTTCAAAACTAGTTTCACTTATCAGATTTATAACTCTAGCACTTGATTCATGACGGTCTCGGCTAGCAATTATACTGAAGTCTCTCGATACCATTAATCAAATTATATTGATAGGTCTACTCTACGTATAAATCCAATTAGACTTGGAATCCTTGCTACAATTTTGTTCAATATAGATTCGTTGGATTATTTATTAGAAGAGGAGGTGCAATTAGGGCAAGTAAAATTGTAGGAATCATTCGGCGTAAATTTATTTCTAGTAATAGGTCTAATTGTTATATTGAAAAATAGTCTGTATACATATTCCAATACGGTACATATTAAAACAAAGTTCTTTAAAAAGTACTCGCAAGTGATAAAATCGATTCTTTTATTATCCACACTACTCGTGAAGTCGATGCGCCTACTCGAGGCGATATCTAGAAAATTCTCTCAGTAACTAACACAAGCAGATTAAAAACTTTTAATGCTGTCATTTACAACGGAATAGTAATTGGTCTCATTAAATTTAAATCTAGTTTCAATCCTGTCTCGACTAATAAATATTTATTGCCTGCCGAAAAACTTCTTAAAAGTCGATCAATGCTTTTAATCTCCCATAAAATCGGACTGTACGCGCTTAGAACAGATTAGAGATGGTTGCTCTCCGACAGTGGTAATAAATAACAAGATTATTTCCTTTTCAAACTGGCTTCAGTCTATTTTATGTTCTCTTTTTTCAAAAGAAATCGACCGAAAAAATTTCTTATCAGTGGGATTAAGTTTGAATTAAATGTTTTTTTTTTTATTACATATGTATATTGCGTAATTTAGTAGAGGCAGGGCACACAGCGTTTCGCAATCTTAAATTGGGCAGCTCGTTTGGCGGCAGTAACCAGCTCTTTTAAAAGATCATGAATGGTGTTGTGTTTCGATGAATGGGCAGTACTAGAGCCTATTTAAGTCCTAATTCTTTATAGTTTACCCTAATAAGGTTGGCAGAACACCTGTTTTTAATAGGGGACGGTATTCACCTACCATCAAGTAGACCGTCAGCCTGTTTGCCGAATTTTACAATAAAAAATATTTGATTTAATTATCGAATATAATCTTAGATATCTATGAGTAGATACATAATATAATATAATCATAAACGAGCAGGTCTGTACATTATTTTTTCGAAAAAACATTTGTACACATTGTACCTACTTATGTCACCGAGGTAAAAAAAATGTTTTTAAACTTTTTGTCTGTCTGTGCACGCTAATCTCAGAAACGGCTTAACTGATTTAAATGCGATTTTCGCTGATGTATTGCAGCGATCTTCCTATGACATTTAATGTTTGTTTCATTCCAATCGGTTCACAAACAAAAAAGTTATACCTATACCGAAATAACTACCAAGCTTACGAAGATACGGGAACAACTAGTATTGATTATGTGGTAAGTACTATGTTAAGTTTAATATAACAATTTTACCTAATGTTCCTGCTACAAAAATTTAAAAATCACTCAATTTTAGCGATGTGTTATTTTCTCTTTCACCTGGAAAGCGATTGACTAAGCGAAGCAAGGGCGACGCCACCAAGGATAACCGGTCCTAAGGCAATAACTTTAAAATCCCTGGGATATCTACTACCAGCCACACTTTATACTTTATAAACTTTATCATTTTATCATAAGCATTTTAATACGTAATTAGGTCGAATACAATAACATGATGTCACATTACATGTTGTTACAAAATGTATGAACAAGTTATTTTTGAATTTTTTTTATCAATTATCAATTATATTATCATTTATCAATTATATATGCAAAACTAAAAAAATAGAATGTATTTTTTTTTGTTTTCTGCTAAAACTTCAATCTTATATAAATATATAATTATGAATGTTATATAATTAACTTCAGTATTTAAGGCCATATTTTGTATCAATTTATTATTATTATTATTTTTAAATAATTGATATAATTTAAAAAATGTGCAAATTACAGTTACCATGAATTTTTTAATGATAATACCTACTTGTAATGTTACTGTGATTATTCATAATTAACTAGGTATAGCTCTACTTTTCTTTACAACAAAGGTGTTGTTAAAGCTTACTGAACTTAATTGTTAAGACAAACTATTGTTAAGACTGAAATACATATAAAAACTTCTCAGAAGTTTTATTTCCTTAAATCCATTTTAAAAATAATATTTCAATAACATATATGAACCTAATACACTATGTTATAAAAATAATTATAAATCAATCGAAAAAAACACCGCATTACTAAAATAAGTTAGTTAAAATAATTGTTTAAAAGCGGTTTTAAGAGGAAAATGTTTTGTTGAAAATACATATAAACTAGCCGTGAAGATGCTAAGAACGGTCTCTAGTGATATATTCGCTTTTAATTTGTAAGGCTTTGTCAAGCGAGTTATTTACCAAGATTATTTCTTTATTTACTCGACAACAAGCGAGATTAAGGATCTCTACTTGGTTGAAAAGCGAATAGTTGTATGTGTGCGTTATTTTATGTCTACAAACTTCTACTGCGTTAGTGTGTTCTCCACGGATTTTATCTAACTTAGACGTCGTCATATGATTAATGGTCATACAGAAAGTCGCCCGAGATATTCTTTCTTACGCACGTTCATAATAAATAACAATGGTATCTACGGTTTCAAATATTCAAAACTCGTTTCTGGGACGTGCTGGCTGTATTAAAAAAAAATGTTGATAATACCCACTAGTCACGGTTTAAAGGATCTCCAAATAGAAACTCTAGAAATAATTATAAAATTCACATACAAATATTGGAGACGCAATGTAAATATATTTCGTGCTTATGGCTCGAGTTTGAAGGCCGTGTTGTAAGCACAGCGGTACCACCGACGCGTTTGTTTGGACAACCGACCGGTCACTGTTTGCTCCGTGAATGCTCAGAAACCACTCGGAAATATTTTAAGCGAAGCGTGTACGAGCTAACGCAATAAAGTGCTATTCGTTGATTTCAAGATGAATAGAGGCAATCATCAAAATCTATTCCGTATCCGTGTATATAGAGGCATGGGATGTATCCACTACGAGCCTATTGGATGAGTGGTTTCGAGGGTGGGAGACGGTCCGATTCTCGACAGGGTCAACTTTGGAAATGGACTTTTTAAAGTTGATTCTGGTCTGGATTTAGAAAGTAAGGCTTTTCGCAGTCATTTGGGCAGCCTGTCTGGCTGCAGATACCATCTCTATTTTGTGCTATTGTGTTTCGGTGATAGAAAAAAGGGATGCTATGCGTATAGACCTAACCTTTCTTATCTCTTATCTTATCCTTAATCCTACTATGGTTGGCAGCGCACTTGCAGCACCTGTGGCATTGCTTGCGTTATAGGTGACGGTAGCCACCTATCATCAAAAAAATACGTTAGAACTACACGAATCTGCAGGACAGTATGTGTCTTCCAAGACTACTAGTCTGTTTACATAGCCATGTAGGTCTCCTGATAATGTTTATCTTCTCTTTACGTCAAGTAATTATAAACTTGACTCATAGGGGTTCCGGGATTCTAAATTGCGCTCACAATATTGGTATGCGAGAGTCCCACTGGGTTAAAATTTAACAATTCAAATCAATAAATTTAACAATACAATTAAATAAAATGAATGAAATTTCTCCTCGTAAAGTGGCACTTCACTTTGCTACTACAAAGTTAATGGCTTCAAAAACTGGATTAAGTAGCCAAGAAATGCCAAAATGTCGATAAGCATACGTCTTGTCAACCCACGCTTTGACTGACAACAATTTATTTATTGTCTTATTAACAACTGTATGACTGTAGACTTAAGCTTCATTTTCATAAACAATGATACATCTTGAGTCAGTTTTAGTATCGGACATTTTGTAGTACGCTTTTCTATATTGTTTTATAAGCTTTTTACAACAATAAGAGATAATTAAATATTTTTTCGGTGTTTTATTGACATATTTATATAAATTATTTATTATGAATTATGAATGAAAATTTATTATACAATAATATTTATTTATGAAAATTTATTATACCTACAGTAAATAATTCAATATGTTTTGAAAACATTGTACATAAAAGCTAATGTTAATAAATCTGCGATGGATAACATGTACCTACCTACATTAGAAAAGCTTAGAAAAATTAGAAAAAAAAATCATAGTTTCAAGTGCAGAATGTTCTTTCTTGAGAAAAATTATTTAAATCAAAATATTCTTAAGTAATACGCTAAAAAGTATGAGATACAAATTAACTTGTACGTACAATTAAAAAAAAAACTATTTTTTAATAGTTTATTTAAAATGAATGATTTTATAAAACGGTATAATTTTACTATGTGTAATTCCATTGATATAATGCCATTTATTCACTAAAAAGAGAAATAAGTAATGATATTCCAATTTAGTTTTAAAACAGGTTCTGAACACAAATGAACGAACGTTACTCCGTTCTTGCGGTACCCGAAGCATGATTAATTCACTCGATGGAATCAGAGGTATTAATTGAAATTTAACTTTATTTTCATTTAAACTTACATTTATATTTATAATGTTACATTAATTTTACCATACGGTTGTACAGTAAAGTTTAGTAAAAGGCAACACTGATTAGTAGGTATTGTTCTGTCAAAATATTATTATACCATCAGAGTTTTGTAAATGAATTTTGTTAAAGTTTCTTGCTTTGAAATAATACATTTCTTGTGTAATATTGAAAATTAAATAAGTTCGTGTTTGTGAACCTATTATTTATACTTTTATACTTAATATTAATAAGTAATGAATAAACTCGAAAACTTCTGGACCGATTTTAAAAATTTTTTTACCTATAGAAAGCTACATTATCAGCGAGTAACATAGACTATATTTTATAAAAGTTAAGCTGACGTTGTCGCGTCCAATTTAAAAAATCTTTCACCAATAGTTAAATAGAATTTCAGCATGGAGATAGTCTAAATATTCCACGCGGATGAAGCCGCGGGCACCAGATATGTATAAATAAAGATGTTACGCGTTACACGAGTATTGCTTTGCATGTTTTGTCAAGCGTTACATCTTTTATTTTTCAACGCTGACTAAGTTTCGGACACCAGCCAGTGCTTTATTATAACGGCGGCATTGCTGCTTTATATTTTAAAAAAGTCAAATATTATTATCTAAAACACTAAGTTGAATTATACATTCAAGAGCCCGTATCACGCGAACTTTTGAACTTAATTGGTTCCATATAGAGACAAAAAAGTGTTTTGCAACCAAACACGCGAACGATTCGAGTATCATTTGAATAATACCTTTACCTGTCTGCTGTCTGTATCGGTTCGACAAAATCGAATTTTAACATGGCCTCTACTATAAAAGATTGAAACGATAGCACGAGTCGCTTTTACAATTGAATGACTAATACTTTGAAATATTTTTCATGCGACTTCACTTATCGTTGACTTCGAGTAAACTGAAGCACCTAATAATTTAATAAATTGCCTTGTATAAATTCACTGACTTCACGACCAAAGATTCCTACTCAGATACCGGTCGCCCGGCGGGGTTGTATTGACTTATTTCTTAATAAATAAACATCAGTATGTTTGAGCCGCAGGTGTGCAGGATACATATAAAAATAGCGTCCTTTAAGCGTCATAAAGCGATATGAATGTACTGTACGACGCTAATTGCGCAACAGTTTGAGCGTGGCCAGAAAGAACTTTCAAAAGATACTGTGAAATCGTCGAACGGTCCGCCACGTATATTTCTGGCTAATTATTCCACAGCCTCGGTCACGATTATTTCAAAGCGTCTGTTTGTACTTGTTTAGAAGAAACCAGTACAACGATTAGGTTAATCAACTTTTCACCACTAACGAATTGCCGTGATATAGTGGCCAATTAAGCAAGCATGGATGAGTAGGTACTTAGGTTGAAAAAAATAAATAATACATTACTTAACTTAATAAATAGGTATTAATTTTTCCACAGTATTGGTTAGTTCATGATGTAGTTAAATCTCAATTTCAACATGAACACTGCTGTGAGCATAAAATATGCACAAAATTTATCTGTAAATACAGATAAATTTTGTGCATATTTTATAGAAAAACTAGTTCAACTCGGCCTCGGCATGCGTGCGGGGAGCTGGCACATTTTTTTTTTAGTTTTTTAAAATAAAAGAAGCCTAAGCTACTCGTTATAATATAATATTAGCTATCTGCCAGTGAAAGTTCCGTAAAAATCGGTCTAGCTGTTTCGAAGATTAGCCGGAATAGACAAACATTTTATGAATGTTTTTTTTTGTTATAATTACCATATACCTACCTATACTTCGGTATAGAATTTAGTAAACAACAATTATTTTGTTATATTTACAAACAGACACTTAGATTTTATTTATTACTATAGATTTAGTAGGTACAAAATGTAATGTGAGACTAATACACAATTTGTGTATCCTGTGAGGAAATTAATAAGAAAGTAAAAACGATACCCGAAATGTTCCTAACCTATATCCAAATTAATGCTAATAAGGCGTCGATTGTGTCCAAGAAGGTATTTTTCTTTAGAACTCAGTTGCGTGACAATCTTGCTCGGAAATATTCCGAAGTGAAATACTTTGGAAGGCATTTGAATAACATAAATACTTATACGCAACCAATTTGAGATTTTTATAAATCCAAAGGAGCTTGGCGTTACGACTAAATTGCCCTGGATGATAATTTCAAGTTATCCGTAGGCGAAACTTTTACTCTCGACCGAGTCCACCTGCCCACTTTGATTTATTATGGATTCAGTATTAATTTGATATTCGTTTTTGCCGTAGCCCCTTGAGCGATCGGAACAAGCGTGGAGAGGTTTGCCCGGTCCCCATTATATGTGGTCTCAAACGAATCATAATTGCATATGAGCCTTGAGATAAAATAAATTTCAATACGCAAAAACATCCTTTGCAGACGAGTTTGGCGTTATGGTAAGAGGAAATTAATGACAAATAAATAACAATCGTAATAGTCTGAAGATATTAAATTAATAAAGTGTGTTTCATATGTATCGGCAATTCTATACTGATATAATTTATAAAAAGAAAAGATTTGTATTTTTGTTTATAATGAATAAACTCAAAAACTACTGGTCCGATTTTAAAAATTCTTTTACCTGTAGAAAGCTATATTATAAGCGAGTAACACAGAGGTTATATCTACCTATGATATAAACGTAAACGAGCCGTGTCTGTAAACAAAAACAATAAAATTGTAACTTGAATGAAGAAATTTGGTACAGATTAACATATAGGATACTTTTAATCCAGAAAAAATGTTAGGCTCATGTGGGTTTTTACGAAAACAAACTACTTCGTAGTTTGTTTTCTTTTAAGAAATTTGCGATATGAAGAATTAGTATCAGATACTAAAACGTCATCTAAAGGCAAAAATTTTAAAACCACGACATAATTTAAAGCGTTATAATTTAAAATACTAAGAAACATTCTAAATGTTTCATTAATGGCAGTTTCTCATAAGCTGTATTAAACCAGTTTTATGTAAGAAATTGCTCTAGCTTGCACTGTAGAAAATTAATGATAGTATAATTTTACATCTACTTATTATCGCTGGAACGGCTAAAGTATTTTCTGTATCTCGCAACTTAAATTCACGTTCAAAATAAGTAAGTAAATGTTGCCGAGGTTGGTTGTTTACGCACGTCTCTTGATGTGAACGAGCCAATGACGCAGGTTTTCTTTTCAAATTTTTAGGCTCTTCATCAAAAGCTTGTTCTTGAAGTGTTTTGCTTTGTGACAAGAGAGTTGTTTGGTTTTGGATATTTTTTGATTTTACATTTTAGACAAGTTTCATTTTATAAATGATATATTATTAGCTTCTATACACTGTCTACTAAATATTGCTACTAAATACTAAACACTGCCTGGCGTGATTTTATACGGTACTAGCTGACCACGAGAACTTAGAATAAAAACCCGTTCTTTACAAAATGTATGGGAAAATGAATTTTTTGTTTTGGGAATTTTAAAAATTCATAAAAATCGGTCCAATCGTTCCAGCTCTATAGTTATAAATGGTGTAACTAACACGACCTTATTTTATATACCTACCTAAGATAATATACAATGTGTCCATTCAAATTTAAGTATGTTTCTATGTTTCTGGTACAATAGTTTTTTTGATACTTTTTGTTTATTCTCAATCGTGTAACATTAATAATAAGATTAGAGCAGTTAGGCAAAAATTTGATTAATTAGTTATTAAATATGTATAATGAATAAATTTTATACTACATACCTATTTATTGTTAAGTTTTACGTTTGCTGAATGATCAGAGGTTTAAAAAAAATGTATAGTTACCACATCCTGTTTTGTAATAAGTTTTTAAAGAGCACCGTACCAACGTTCATTTGTGCCCGTAATTGAGCTAACCAGCCTTTTGAATATTAATGTTGAGAGCGAGTGGAGATAGCCTCATTATTTGTTCACTTCGTCTTTTTTTCAATTTAAAAATTTAAGTGCCCCAAGTATTTTGATAACGTTCGAATTTTTTAGATCGACGCCGGATAAACTTGGGTTATTTACTCAAAACTCATTTACGCGATTGGCTTCAACATATTTTAAATATTGATGTCTATATTTATTACTAGCGACCTAGTCCCGGCTTCGCACGGGTACCTTTTTTTCTTTAAACACAAACCTCCCTCGTTTAACGCTCCTTCCATTAGTGAAAACCACATGAAAACTATTCAGTAGTTTTTTAGATTATCAGGAACATACAAACAGACAGACAAACACGAAGGAGGACTTTGTTTTATAATATGCAAGGAAGTATTTTTTGACAAAAATCATTGTGTACATCGACCTAAGTAACTCTAAATGATATTAAAAATGTTAATTTATATGCGCAAATAATGGTGTCTGTGATAATATTGAATTTTTAATAAATTTATTTGTAGTATTTTTACTAGTTTCAATACCTAAGTATTTTATTATTATACTTTAAAAAAAATCATATAGTTTTTAAAACCAGTATAAATGCTGTTTCACATTTTGCTACGGTTTCGTGGATCGTGATTGAGTATCAATTTTTCGGAGAAACGTATAATAACCGTGCCATATATTATATTTGTCCTTGATAGGTTAAAGCCATAGTTTTTTTTATCAAATCGAATACGAAAAATTGGGGTATTAATTGCAATCTTACAAAAAACCTACTATTAGGCCTTAGTTTAGACTTTAAATAATAATAAATAATATTGAAATTATGATTTCATGTGCTACTTTTGTGGCATTGTTTTTCCTTTTAATATTTAACGTAATTGCAACTGTTCATTTTTCCTGTTTTATTACAAAATACTAACACAATGTATATATTATTTGGTCAAACATGATAAATGGCATTACGGCTTAATGCACTCATGTCATGCACCTGCAAAGTATGCTATTAGCTGTTACTTTGAAATTAGCATTAAAATCTCCTTGGAAAAATACGTTGACATCTTTAACGGTAATCGATAAAACGGTGGCGCAGTTTATCGCTTTCATATCAGACTAACTTAGTATTAACTTTGGTCAATACTAGTGAAACCAAAAAGAACTGTGCTAAATTGAGTTTAGTGTTGGATTAAAATTTAGTCAGTGTTACCTAGTTTATCGATGGACTAAATTAAGTTTGTTTTTCATGTAGATTCCAATGATTCATTCACTACCTCTTCCTATAATCCAGCGGTAAACGACAGTTTGATTTTTGGTTTTTATACGAGAATAAAATCATTTATTCTACATACACCTTACTCAATTTTTTAATTTTCTTTTACACAATTTGCGGCAATTCATTGTCTTTCTTTCATTAGCTCTCAAGTTACAGTTTTGTAGTCAGTGAGTCTTCACTATATATCTCTTTCTACTAAGTAAAAGCAAGGAAAAAGTCTGAACAGTACCAATCTTTGATTGACTTTTCCCACTCGAACTGTGGTCATTTAGTCCATCGGAGAAACGTTAAAACGAGATAACCAAAGATACTTTGAACATGTTTCTTTAAAAGTTAAAGTACGTGCACAGTCAGTCAGATCAGGTACCGTCAGCAGAAGAAATCATAACGTTTAGCTTTCTCAAAATTAGCCGATGTCTAATTTTATATATTATCATAAATACATAAAGGCACATTGGGTCTAAATTTATCTAGCTGAAGTAGAAGTTGATTTTAATAACAGATAAAAGTACACACCCAAACCAGATTTTGAAACCTAGACACAAAACAAATGTAAAGAACTCATTTTATGTTGTAGCTATAGTTTTATCTTTAATTGTAAATAAGGCTTTTAAAATTATGTATAAATAAACTTTAAGTGAATACAACGAATTTATACAAAAGACCAAATACTCACAGAAACATTTTATGTATATTAATAATTTGACGATCGATAGCCTATTATAGGCCACACTTTTGTGCTTGACACAGATTAAAATTTTAAATGGGCTCAAAGTTTCACCCATGTTCATATATCACATATATTAACGTTCATATATCGTATTTTATAAATCAATAGGCTGACATTAAAACTCATACATGACAGTAAAAGCAAAATTTTAATAAAATCTTTTGGTATAATTTTTGCTTTCTATCCGTACCAATCTTCCTTTTATTACCTCCACCAATAGAATACGATGATTCATCAGAATTTAAACTAATTACGAGGCTAAAGGAAAAAAAAAAACTTAATGTGAAACGAATAGCTTAGGACTCGTCCATTTGGTTGAATCAAAAAAATACTTTAAACTTAGCTTATATTCTTATATATAAACATCTAATACATTCTGACTTCATTTACATACTTAATTCGGCATAATTATTTTGGAATCAGTGTAGCATTGTTAAAAGTTTTGTGTTTTCCAAATTTTAGGTAGTCATAAACTGGGCAATCCGTCTGACGGTCGTTACTAACCTTTTACAGAATACCGTCCTGAACAATAATTACTGCTGTATTTCGGTGATTGAATAAAGGATACTAGAGCCACTTTACCCTGTTCCCTTCTAATCATTTAGATTTTATCCTACTAAGGTTGGCACCTTTGGCGTTGTTTCTGTCGATTGGCGATGGTAGCCACAGCTACCATCAAGCGTACCTTAGTGAATAAATATACATTTTGGTCTCTCAAAAGTTATTAATTATGTATATATAAACGGCAATGTCTGTATGTATGGACTCCAAAACCGCTGAACCGATTTTGATGAAATTATCAGACGATCTTCAGATTTGTCCAGCGGGTAATCCTGTGAAGTTTAGTAGCGATCGGACGCGGACGAAATCGCGGGCAAAACCTAGTTATATATTTAAAAGTTATAAAAGTAGTTAAATTTGCGCAGGGTTGTATACATGAACATAAAAAATAGTTATCCTGTGTAGGTTAAAATTCTAATAAAGTTATAATTATTTATAGAACCAAATTCGATAATATTAAAAGAATTAATATGAAGGCTTTTATGACAAACCGAAATAATAATATAAATTTCTTAGTGGTTTCTCGATAAGTAAGTACCTAAGTTCAAATATGAAATACATGTAATATTTATATTTCAAAACTTTACTTACTTATTACGTAAAATATTATTGATATCTAAATATGTACCTATTACTTTAAAAATCGTCAACAATGCGAAATGTAGATTGATTTGATAACACCTTTTAAAATTCCTATTTATTGATATGTACAAAAGAGAAAAAAAATAGTACCATTTGCTCTCATGATCGGCGCTAAAAATAGAAACAAAAAATTAATTATAGTTACACGTGTAACCTGTTTTGCTGACCGTAGGCAAAAAATATCTTCATATTGATCGTATCCGTTCACGTATTAATTTTATTGGCCATAATATAAAATGTAGTATCATTAAAGATTCTACATGTTCAAAAACCAGCGAATAATAAAACGAAGAAAAGGTTTATTTTCAAATGATAAAAATTAAGAGACATAGTAGGTAAATAAACCATTTTATCATTACATTCCATAGTTTAAAATTATAACTCTGAATGATTAATTATTTAAGGTGTCTGTTTTACTTTTATTCTTTTATACAATCTTGCGAAAATCAATTGAAAAGGATTTTTAAAAAGTATATAATATTCTAAAAATAACTGTAATCCAACGTAAATCAATACGTTCAAGATATCTATTTAATAATAGTCTAAAATAATGAACAAAATGTGGCGTCAAATCCATCAAACATTTTTTGGCTGTCATAAACATATTCACGCGTCTATACATCACGCTACTTTATCTGTCAGTATAATCAGAACGAATCACTGGCCCGCCTCGATTATTATTGGCCAGTAAATAGCTTGATATATAACCAAGACAGACTCCCACCTAATTATTCTATTATTTAATATACCTAATTAATACTAGCTAAAATACCGTCGAGTGACAATAATGTCACTCGACGGTATTTTAATAATGACAATAATAATGACAATAATTAAGATTACAAATAATGCTCATTGGGAAGTGTTGTTATTTGTAATTAATAAAAGAATTCTTAGAAAGCCGGGGCACGATCGAGAAACTTTTATAAATATTTCAATTCCAAGTAGCCGAGCGGATGCCGACACAGTTGGCTTCACATCTGCAACTTGAGTTACACCGGCTGCATGTTACGTGAATGTAAATTAGGTCTTTAAACTATGATCAGCCTAGTAGAAAATTAAAATGTGCTAGACAGCGGAAGTTAATTCAACAGGTACAATAATTACATGCTAGAACATTAATCGTAAAATGCACTCACCTGTGGTCACGTAAGTGGTCTTGTCTTCTAAACGCTTTGCCGCAAATGTCGCAGGAGTACGGCCGCTCGTCTGTGTGAGTGCGCTCATGGATAAGTAAATTGTAGGACTTTGTAAATTGTCGGTTACAGAATTTGCATATAAATTGTTTCTTGGGCCTTGACGCCCTTCCTGGTGCCCTTAGCAACCGCCTATCTAAATGCGGATGCATTTGATGAGGCCCCGCTCCAGGCTGAAAAAGGCCAGCTCCTGGGAATGTGAAAGTACCGGCTGTGGTCGGTGATGGACCTGGTGCGCCCAGAAATGGTGCGGGTGGGCCATAAATTGGGGGCTGTGAAGAACCATCCGCAATTATTCCTTCCATAGACGGCGTTCTGTGGTGAGGCAAAAGCATAGCAGCTGCTGCTTCCCGTAAAGCCATCTCCTTTCTTTTGTCAACCATCATAGCCATTAACTCAAATGAGTTTCTCTTGGGGAAATTTCCCGAAACTCTATCGGGCGACCCCTTGGCTGGTTCGTTTCTATCTCTTTCGAGCATTCTTTCTCGTTCCATTAATTCCGCTGGTAGTAACGCTGGATGCATTTCATTTGGATACATCACAGGGTGCATGGCTCTTGTAGGTACAACTGGTACGAAGGCTGACGATTCGCGATGTGTCGAGGTAAGTAAGGAGCCTGTGGTTATCTGACGGTGGTATGGTAACGGTGGCGATTCGAAATTTCCATTCGGATTCCTGCCACCCGATGTTGTTCGCTGTTGTGCTCTCTCAGCAGAACTTGCCAGAAACTGGTCATGCCGTGAACGTATTGGAGCGTTAACCGGAGGATCGGAAACTGGACGCGGTGTAGACGTCCGAGACACAACCGCCCCGCCATTGTCTGACATCTCGGTACATCTGAAATAGAAATAAAAACAATGGATCAAGTGAAGACGCAAAGCTATCTAGAAATGACAAAAAAAAATGTAAAGCAGAATTAAGGTACAAATACGATTTGAAAGCAGATATTCCGTTCAGCATTACGCGGAACATTACGAGTAATGGGTATGGATCATAATAATGTGGTGTAGTGATTTTTTTAAAATAATATTTAAAACACAGCAAGTAAAAACGTAACGTTTGAATACAGCTCAATATGATCAAATAATTTAACTCTTATCTTGAATTTACTAAATGTACACTATCGATTCTTATCTTTATGGCTTTCACTGAGTCGTAAGTTTGATATAGTACCTACAATTTGAATCCGGCTGCGTTCAGTCTCTAGACACTTGTCCGCTTGAACATTTAGATTTATGGACCGAGAAACGTGCTTAATTAAGTAGCTCTACATTGTTTTGTCTTATCTATTAGCATACGATAAATTTTCATTCGACATTACAAGTGCTCGAAAGATCACAGATTGGTGATAGATTTGGCGGTCCAGATATTGAAATCAGATCATTAATTATTTTTAATTATGTTATCCGTTCCTGCATATATCTGAATAAATATCGTAGATTAGAACAAGGTTGTTAACCTTAAACACAAATGATACATACGTCAGTTAGTTAGTATAGTACTTCACATAATTTATTAAACTTTTCTTAAGTTTTCTAATCAAGCACACGAAGCTGCTAAATTTTCTGGATTTACTTTACACGTCTTATTTAAAAATGATTGTACTGTTTGTGTAACACAAATAGTCTCGCACCAGATTGCTGGCTGTCTCGAGATTTACGATTGTAGTGATTATATTCATCTGAAATTAGTTTCATGGCTTGGGACGATAAAAACTTTATATCATACTACCCCGTTCGTGTATTGGAATGTTTTCACGAGGTTTCCGGTGACTTACACTAGTAGTTTTTTTATGTCTTTTTGGTTTGAGGAAACACAAACAAATTAACTACTTCGTTTGTAAACTATCACAACTTGTCGTCAATTTGTTTTTGTTCATCCATGTCTTATTTGGTTCTTTTAAAATTGAATGTTATTTGAAACGATAATACTTTGATTCTTACGAACGCCAGCCAATGTTAAGAGAAAAAAAAAGCTATTCTAGCCGTCAGTTATGGTAACTACGAAAGATTAATCTCGAAATCAATTTATTCAAGCGAGATCGAAAAAGAAGGTGATCGCGCTCGGCAACATTTCACTGCACGTTGCCCGCTCTACCGTAAAAGCCTTCTGATTGCCTGTCCCTTTCACGCACACTGTCAATTCTATATCTGACCTCTTGCTTACGCTTATGTTGAGCTTGATCGAGTTTCTACCATCTTACTCACTCCGCAGCGGTAAAAATAGTTTTATCTCTTTTGGTTCGAGAGTTTAGTTACATGAATATGTATGCAGTCACTGCAGTAAGTAATGGACTATGGGATGTAATACCGGTCATTTCAATATAATAAAATTATTTAAACCAATCACTCTCTAAACTTATATTTTTTCTGTGTTCTTTAGCGTTCAAAAGGTGATATTTAAATAACTATTTTTGAATAAGATATGCGTGTTTGTATTCAATGATCAGGCATTCAAATGGGTACCTCATAGATTACTATGAATTTAATTCAAAACAAAAAACATCCTATGATATTTACACTGTAACTAGAAGCAATGTCGTCATAATGATTATTGTAATTTATTGATCGAGATTCATGATTAATAGATGTCTTTCATCGCAGTGCTGTCAATACACACTGAATATTTCATTGCGATCTGGATATTATACAATCAGATGGCGTTCATTAACAACTCATTACATTAAATCTTGACTAGGAAGAAAAAGCTAATGCAACCTACAGCTAAGTACTTTTCAGCAACAAAGAACAAAAGAGATTCATGATATTCGATGGGTGACAACTGACATCAGATTACCTATATAGGTTGCCAATTTGTTGTCTGCATTAACTGATTAATTTCTGTGCTTTTTTTATACTAAAACTGGCTTCGATGGCTCAGAAAGGCTATCTTCTCAATATCAATTTGTGAGGTATACGTAATAACCTAAGCATAGTAGATTACATCTTATTAAGCACTTTGATGATCAGCATTAGATTTAATATGTTATGTATGTATGTATTGTGGAAACAAGGATCAGGACAATGAAGTAGAGATTGACATGAAGTAGACGTTGCTTAGTATTGTATATGAACTTTATGTTTGTATTAAGTGTACTTAATTGTAATTTTTATTTTTAAAGATGACAAAAATAATGGTATCCTGAGTTTCTTTCGGGGTTTCTTCTCAGGATCGTCATCTTGACTTTTTTTCCGAAACCCTAGTAAATTTAAATTTATAATAACGATCATGAGTTTCGTGAGAAACCTAATTGATAAATAAATATTTTGATTTTGATTTTTGACACATACACACACACACTGACACACATTCAGAGACTAGAGTGAAGTGGGCTAAAGCAGCAAAAGAGTGGACACCCCACTGGTCAGATGACCTAATGAAAATAGCCGGCCCTCAGTGGCCCACAATAGCACGGGATAGACCGGCTTGGAAAAAACTGGAGGCTACCCTTGTGTCAAAAGGACAAACTAAATAGAGGACTGCTGTGCACGAACGAATTTAGTTTTTAAGTTTTTTTATATATAATTTGTACTCTTTTTAGTAGATAAAGGTTTTAAAATTGAAATTGTATGTATGGAGGTCAATACAGAATTCATTGATATACAGGTCAATTGTATCAATACAGAATCCATTGATATATAGGTCGAAATAAGGAATAAGGGTCGAGGCTACATCCAGGCTGCATTCTAGTCGGTCCTACTGGAAAAATATAGTGAACTTACGTCTAGCAGTGGACTTCCTACTCCTGCTGACATGATGGATGATAATCATTTATATACTTGTGTGGTGACATCTGGCATTAACGTAATTTGGGATTCCTTCTCCTTTCTCATTTGAAGACTCGTTGTCAATAGATATTGCTGATAATATGTAATTTGGTAGTAGGAAATATAACGGCGGAGCCGCAAGGTTTTTGATAAATAATTTATCATTCGTGCCTCGCATGTGCCGCGATTAGATTGCGTACAATGTTTATCGCTTGATTGTAAAGATTAACTACTATTTGTGGTGCAATTAAACAACCTGCCACTTCTGCTCCGTTATTGTTACGCGTGTGATGATAACAGACCGTTTATTGTAACGCGTGTTGATATTATTAATGTTGTGAACTTAGGAGTAGGTACTTATATGAATAGATATAAAAAGAAGAAAAATATTTTATGAACCCGATTTGAGTAATCAAATCAGTTCAATGAGGTTGTCGGTCAAATTTTTCAGCAATAAATAGGCGCCATTCTTATTTTCTTTAGTAACTTGTACTTACTTGTTTGTAGATAGGTATCAGTGAGATCATAATTTTGTATTTTTTATTTAGGTACAAAACAAAACATACAATTCAGTTGATATCCAATTAAATAATAAACATTTTTCTATGAAGTAATACCTACCAACATTTATAAAAAAAACTAACACACGACGTATCTTTTCTCTACACTATAGACTTGGCCTATGTAGTAGGACCATAAATATGAATGTTTACGATACGTTTGGATGAATGAACAGAACCATGTCTTAAATTATTACTAAACCTACTTTTATCCCGAGAATGCATTCTTGTGGAATAATAATGCAACCTTGTGCGGCTAGTCGTGCACTTTAACGGTACACGAGGAAAGCCCAGCAGTAGAATTCAAATCATTACAGAAAAAATATTTCAGTAGGACATCAAACTCATCTACGAGTATAATTTACTGAATCATTAAAAATGGTGAATTCTTAATTCTAAGTTTACTTACTCATAAAATTTAGAATTTTCCATTGGTAATCCGTTCGTCCTTAATAACATTGGTTCACTATTACATGAATTTTGTAAATTACTATTATTATAGTAGTATCCATCATTAACGGTGTTCATAATTTTAATTTCAAACTCAACAATAGGCACAGTTTAACTGTAAACGGAAGAAATCACAACTGTACACCACTGAACAACTCTTTGCAGAGACTGATAACTAAGGAAAAAATAAGTTTTACTCAAAATGCAAAAATTCTAACGGTATTTCGGGTACAAATCCAACAAATCCTTTCTTCTATTGACAAACGAACAAGTAGCAAGTTATGGGAATGAATAAATAAATTTTTATGACAGATTCTTTGTTAACAATAAAGAAATATTATTCTTGTATTTTTGGAACCTATTGCAGTCAGTACCTGCAATATATAAAAATGTCAAATTTCTTTTTTGTAACTAAATTGGCCCAGCGCGTTGGATGCCACATCTTGCTAGGTAACGTACCTAAGTACCTATATAAATCAATATATCTTGATGGATATATTGATAGGTAGATCAATATATCCATCCAATCAATCAACAATTGAATACGTCCACTGCTGGACATCTCTTCCATAGGCCTTCAAACCGCATGCATTTCTTTTTTCTCCTAACTATAATAAAATTGTCGCTTCTATTAGCTATGTAGGTGACTTCACATTTAAGGATCAAACTCTCAACAATTAAGGGCCACCTCTACCTTAAATTGTAAATTTCAATTGTACTAATTGAAGACTTCATATTTAAGGTATCATGACCGAAATAACTTGATTATTTTCTTATTCAAAAATTGGATAGTATATATAGTAATCAAATTTATTGGTTTACTATATTTATAGTAAATGCAACATGTATTTTAAGGCAAAGGTGGTTGTAGGCTTTTTAAAATGGTGCATTTATTGGCACGTAACAAACCTCTGAGGGATGAAAATGCTTCCGACCTTGCAATTAAGTTATTAGCTTCATGTTTAGGATAGAATCACCTCAGCAGAGACTTATCCCACGGTTCGTTAGTCATGAGTCTGCGTGATAAGATTTTATTCATATATGTATAATAATATAAAATCAAAATTAAAAATCGAATCAAATCAAATCAAAATATTTATTTATCACTTAGGTTTCTCCAAGAAACTCTTGACAAACTCTTATGACAATATGAAATGTGCTTAGCGGGGTTAGGCTATAAACATCATTATTCATCAAAACACGTCTTTGTACAGCCAGTAGAACATTTACAGAGTCGCTTTTATTCTTTTGTGATACTAAAGGGTATCACTCCATTTGGCGTTGTGTCAGCATTTAGATCGTTAAAGGAGTCAATTGAATTCAATCTGTATTTTGGTGCACCAGCCCTGACCAGCATTAATCCTTGCATATTACATATAAAAAAGTCCCCCGCCTCGTTTCTGTCTGTATGTTCGCGTTAATCTCAAAAACTACTAAACCGATTTTCATGCGGTTCTCACTAATGGAAAGAGCGTTTAATGAGGAAGGTTTTTATATATAACTTGCAGAAAAAATTGCACCCATGCAAGGCCGGCAGCGGATCGCTAGTGATGCATGAAAAATGCTGCCCTGAAGTGATGTGCTTTACAATACTAGTAACCCACCCTCTGCTTCGCACGGACTTTAAATTTTCAAAAATCCTTTCTTAGTGAATACTTACATGGCTAAACTTTAGATTATGGACCGTCGAGTTGGCTGACCGCGATTTTTTTGGAAGAAGGTTAGAGTATAACAAGTAATTGTGCAAAGTCTCAAACTGCGCAACCACGTAGTTTTTTTGTAATAAAAAAATGAAATTCAAATAATTTTGCACCGTTTCCCCAAAAAAAAAAAATGACAACGAAAGGTGGAGAGATCCCAGTGTTGCCAATTTAATGACTGTCGCTAGAAATGGAGAATTTTAGAAAACATTTTGTTATTGAAAAAAGTAAAACTAAAAATACGAAATTTTTCAACACATTTAATACATGTAGCAAGTCATTTAGTGTCATTGGGTGATTTATAAAACTTAAAATCTGTTATGTCGGCAACCGTAGTTTTAGTATTTTTCAATACATTTAATACATGTAGCGACTTTTATAAAATTGTTTTGGCATCACTGGGAGACGCCATTTTGCTTCACGTCATTATCTTGTCATGTCATCCATTAGTCATCGTTAGTTGCTGTTGCAGTCGAGATCGTTTTGCGTACTCCTCTAAAGTAGCTATACGCGTGATTACCATGTCATCTCCGAAATCTCAGGCATCTGAGCATTCTGCTGAGTTGTGTGAAGTGGAAGTGATTGATTCTAGTGCGCGAGTGATAGACTCTTTTGAGCCGCCGCGCCTATTGCGTGAGCCTTCCGCTGATCTAGGCGCTGGTTGCAGTGGGTTAGCTGGCCCTAGTGGCTTGTCTAACCTAGTGATGCCAGTGTCTGAAATAGAGCGACCTTCATCCGGGTCATCCGGTAGTCATCCAGATGAAATCAGATAAGTTTTTGATTTTCCGTTAGTATATCGTACATCAAGCTCAAAATTGAAACATCTACTTTAGGCAAAAGGTTACAAAAAAATGGGTTAGGTTAGGTTCTAATAATGTATATGAAAATGCGAGCGAAGCGAGCACACCCGGCTAACTACTTTAGGCAATAGGTGTATATTACAAAAAAAAATGGGTTAGGTTAGGTTCTAATAATGTATATGAAAATGCGAGCGAAGCGAGCACACCCGGCTAACTACTTTAGGCAAAAGGTGTATATTACAAAAAAAAAATGGGTTAGATTAGGTTCTAATAATGTATATGAAAATGCGAGCGAAGCGAGCCCACCCGGCTAACTACTTTAGGCAATAGGTGTATATTACAAAAAAAAATGGGTTAGGTTAGGTTCTAATAATGTATATGAAAATGCGAGCAAAGCGAGCACACCCGGTTAACTACTTTAGGCAATAGGTGTATATTACAAAAAAACATGGCTTGGGTTAGGTTAGGTTTATAGGTATTTTGCTATAGGTTTGTATGTGAAAATTAGTTTAAGCAAAAACTAGTTAATGTCAGTGGTTTTCTTTAAGCGGTACAGACATAACCTCAAACTTTAACCATGAATATCTTGGAAACTATACATTTGCGCAGGTGGGGAGTTGTACCGGAGAGACCCTCCCCTCCCCCCCTTCCCCCCCAAATAAAAAAAAATACTAAAATCGACGGTCCATAATCTAAAGTTAAGGGCCACCTCTACCTTAAATTGTAAATTTCAATTGTACTAATTGAAGACTTCATATTTAAGGTATCATGACCGAAATAACTTGATTATTTTCTTATTCAAAAATTGGATAGTATATATAGTAATCAAATTTATTGGTTTACTATATTTATAGTAAATGCAACATGTATTTTAAGGCAAAGGTGGTTGTAGGCTTTTTAAAATGGTGCATTTATTGGCACGTAACAAACCTCTGAGGGATGAAAATGCTTCCGACCTTGCAATTAAGTTATTAGCTTCATGTTTAGGATAGAATCACCTCAGCAGAGACTTATCCCACGGTTCGTTAGTCATGAGTCTGCGTGATAAGATTTTATTCATATATGTATAATAATATAAAATCAAAATTAAAAATCGAATCAAATCAAATCAAAATATTTATTTATCACTTAGGTTTCTCCAAGAAACTCTTGACAAACTCTTATGACAATATGAAATGTGCTTAGCGGGGTTAGGCTATAAACATCATTATTCATCAAAACACGTCTTTGTACAGCCAGTAGAACATTTACAGAGTCGCTTTTATTCTTTTGTGATACTAAAGGGTATCACTCCATCTGGCGTTGTGTCAGCATTTAGATCGTTAAAGGAGTCAATTGAATTCAATCTGTATTTTGGTGCACCAGCCCTGACCAGCATTAATCCTTGCATATTACATATAAAAAAGTCCCCCGCCGCGTTTCTGTCTGTATGTTCGCGTTAATCTCAAAAACTACTAAACCGATTTTCATGCGGTTCTCACTAATGGAAAGAGCGTTTAATGAGGAAGGTTTTTATATATAACTTGCAGAAAAAATTGCACCCATGCAAGGCCGGCAGCGGATCGCTAGTGATGCATGAAAAATGCTGCCCTGAAGTGATGTGCTTTACAATACTAGTAACCCACCCTCTGCTTCGCACGGACTTTAAATTTTCAAAAATCCTTTCTTAGTGAATACTTACATCATAAAATAAACCTATGTTCCAAATTTCAGCATTCTAGACTCAGTAGTTTTGGCTGTGCGTTAAAAGTCAGCCAGGACAAACAATTTCATAAGTAGGTATGGAAATATCCTTGTATTTATGAAAGAATTATCAAGATAAAGTTATTGTGTATACGAATTACTTACTATCATTAATTCTAATAAGAATTAATGATTAAGTACATATATTATCAAATAGCTCCGCGTGTTAAATTCCAGTCCCGAGATAACAATGTTAGATAAGAAAATTGTTTAGAATAATCACTGCGAAACACAGTGGCAGGAAGTGGGATTGTAATTAGCAACGAATGCCAACATCAGTTTGTGACCCGTCAACCGCATGGTTGTTGCTTCCCAGAATTGTTTCATCACGCATTACACAGAAGCAGCTATTGGAAAACAATAACAAAGCATTAAGACAAAAACAGGCGCATGTGTGTTAAAAATAAAACACAGGTAGCGAAGTCAAAAGCGCACCCTGCCTACTCAATTTATTCCACATCCTGTATTAAATTACCCTTATAAAAACTCACCGACGGGTCACCCGATAAATCGTCCGACTGCCCTTCCAATTCCAACCCTCAACGTCAGCAGCAGGTAGTCCCCGCAAAGTTTACAAACTGACTCTCCGCCTATTACAATAGAAAGACATTGCAATTTTTTGTCACATTTCACAGTTCAACCGCAGTTACTTTGAAAGCAGGTGAATAAAAGATGTACACATAACAATAGGCTCACTGTACAAGTAATAAAACAGTTATTTATTGCCCGTCTGCAAAACTGTAGTCTTAAATTATACACCACTCGACACAGTCATGTATTTATCACTTAATTTCACAGCTTTCAGACCACTGTAATCCATATGTGTGTGACACGAGTTCTTTTTTTAAATTTTGTTGGGCGCGAAAGCTGCGCGAGCGCAGGTGGCGCGCGATTGGTAGGAGAAGTGCGCGCGTACTACTACGCGTGCGGTGTCGGAGGCAGTAGCGCTCCCGTAGCTTCCCCCCTCCCCCCGCGACCGCGAAGCCTTCCTCTGGGGCCTTTCCTTCGCATCCGACAAAAACCGGGAACAATAATATTCAGGGAAGTCTGATGTTTATTTTTAATGTTAGTTGTTTCAATTAACACAGCTCTCGACTCTGTCGCGTCGAGACGTATCGAACTCGCTATTAGTATTAGCAGGAAATATATTTATTCAATTTTTTTTCTAAACAAAACTACTCTGGTCATGGTCATTATCAGTTCTGATGATGATGATGATGATGATGATGATGATGATAACAGCGTGTGTTGAGACACTCGCCACCATTCCTCTCTGATCGCCGCCTTCCTGGGCCATTCATTGGCCGCGAAAACAAAAAAATATATAAAATAAATAAATAAAAAACATGTATTATTTAATTCTTTATTACAACGAATTCTATCAATACAGTCACAATAAATAATTTACTTAAAAAAATGTCCGTTACCGTGATGTCACTTTACGACTCCTCATGAAAAATGTCTGAAATTTAAATACACATACATTTCTACAACTTGGACACAGTGACACTACCGTGCCCTAAATAATAAGTAATTTACGACAAAAACATACTATTTCTTACCATTTCATATTAAATATATAATAATATAATAACATACTTTGGCATTACGAAGATATAAAGAAACAATATTATTATATTAAATCATCTGTAAAACCAACTATTAAATCCATTACTTTCCTGTTTACTTATTTACTGAACACATCATAATAACTATTTATTCGAGATTAATCAAATATTCTAAAATTTACCAATAAATTTTTAACTATTAACTCATTTAACGTGCGTTTATATTTTTTCATTTGATTAATTTATTTTTAATTTTTCGGTGTAATCACTTACTCCACATTTACTAATTTACAAGGCTACTCTATATAAGCTATAAATCGTAACCCCTACCACTTTACTAAGCTTATTTCTCACATTAAATTCTGAAGAAACTAATTTCCCTTAGAAAAAGCTTTAGTGCGAGGTCCGGCACAAGATATAACTATATCTATACTAATATTATAAAGAGAGAATATTTGTATGTTTGTAATGAATAAACTCAAAAACCTCTGGACCGATTTTAAAAATTCTTTCACCCATAGAAAGCTACGTTATATCAACGAGTAACATAGACTATATTTTATAATGTTCCACGGGCGAAGTCGCGTGCAACAGCTATATATGATATATTTTGATATTTATCTTATATTTTGATGATGACAAAAATTAGCCGGTAGATAAATTGCAAATGGGTTGTCTAGCTAACTCGCGTATCGATGTTGTTAAATATTATAAATTTTAATTAAGTCTCGGCATCTCTGTCTGTCACATGAAGTAGCGCCGCAACGTTTCTCTTTCACTCTCCACGCTCGTAATAAAAATAACATTTATATAAGTTTTTAGCGCGAGCGTGGTGAGTGACAGAGAAACACTCCATGTGACAGACTAAGATGCCGAGAGTAAAATATATGTACGCGATTTAGCTAGGCAACCTATATGTAATTTATCAATGTAAGTATTATCTACCTCTTAAATAACATATATCTTATGCCGTATCTCGCACTATAAAAAGAAACTTTTCTCACTATACGTACCAGATGAAAATTTTCAAAACAAATGGTAGGGGCACCGAATAGTGTTCAAGTCTTTTATTACTTTATTATATAATTATTTGAGCTTTTACATGATTATCTATTTACATGACTTTTTATTTTTATTTTTACTATTAGTTTAATGCACAATTTTAAGTCACCTAGTATGGACCACGTTCTAAGGGGCAAATACATTCAATATATTTTTCAAGTACAATTTCTAATAAATACCTATATCTAATGATTAGATGAAACATATTTACAAGTTTTAAATAAAATTATTAAACATAACATATATGTTAATAATACCATAACTAATATTATAAATATATTGAAATTTCACAACATTGACATAATTAATAATGCTGTAATATGGCACAAAATAGATAATACATTACTCTTAATGGTTTTTGTTAACATTGTACAAATGATGACTTTTAAATTTATAATTTACTCCATTGTGCAATTTAATACATATATGTAAGCTAACTACGATTGCTTCTAACAATGAAGCATTGGCACATCAATAATAACTATGTACCTAGTCTATTCCCATAAATACCTTAGATATGAACTATACCTCTACCTCGTTACTTCTAGTAAATATCTAGTATAATAATACTTAGGAATATCAAATATGAATCCACGTTATTCAATAAATCATTTAGATTTTGATATACTTATAAGTTATATTTGATATAAGTAAATATAAAATATAAATATATAGTAAATAAAATTTTTATAAAGTAATACGTTATATTATATATTATATTTAAGTATAAATTTTATATATAAGTATATATAAAGGTTTAATTTTAAAAACATTGACGATTGAAATTAATGTTTGGAGTAAAATATTTAACACATTTGAAAATATTTTATTAAGGTACAAAATGGATGATTTTTGTAAAATATAAAAATAATGCAGAAATCATCTTGTATGTTTAATATTAAAATTTATTTTAATTTAATAATAAAAAAAAATCGTGTATTGAAATATGGCCTTGACTAGTGCTATTTGAAATATCTTTTCATGATGTGCACCTAATTATTAAATATTTAAAAAAGAAACTAAATCCAAAGATTTTTAGATCCGATCCGATTAGGCAATCCCATAATTTGTAAATGTTTGTTCAATGTACCATCTTCGTTTACATTTTCGGTTCGCATAATCTTTTTATGACAAAGGGCGTCATACAGGCAAAAGGGTCCACTTGATGGTAGATTCTACCGAGGCCTAGAACCACAAGCAATACCGTAAGGATAAAGCTGCGTTGCCAACGTGAAGGGTTAAAGGAATCAACCCGTTGACTGTCGTTTACAATTTCATTTGCTTTATACTGTAGTTAATTGCATTCCATATTTGAGTCTCCACTTAGGTAGGTATATTGTCAAAATCCTTTTACATATTCCACATTATATAATGTAAGATAAGTGCAATAGTTTTGAAAGTCTTTGGTACTTGAAAACATATCATATAGTAATACTCTCCACTCCCAAATAGGGTTCAATAAATACTTTTCTGCTTTCTACAATAATTAACAAAATCCTGTCTTTATTCTCAGGCGCAACGTGATTTTGGACCATATAAATAGTAAGTTAATAAAGTCCCATTTGTAATGCATAATTCGCATAATACTAATTCTTTCTGTAATCCCATATAAGACAGATACTGAAACATCAACCTAGGTATTATTTTTATTCCAGTTAGGTACCCTACGTAACTGCTTAAACCACTGTAGATAAGACTTCAATAAGATTTGGATTTATTTAATTGGTATAAATATTTGTTAAACACATTTAATTATAATTATTTACTTATAAATAAATATATTTTAAATTTTATTTACTTACACATTACATACTATCTTTATTTCGAATAAATAAACCATATCTTTTTCGATGCTCTGTTACGTTTGTGTTGATGATTAAGTAATAAACTTTAAATCCTTAATGACAATTAAAACTTCTCTTTATAAATGCATATTATTTAAATTTTAAATAATTACTTTCGCTTTCCACAATAATATATATTTTAGAGACACATCAAGACGTTAATATAATTTTTAATTAAAATTAAAAATTTTACTCCTGAAATAAAAATATAGCAAGCATACCATGCTATAATTATAATAATATATTTTATTATAATAACATAATAAAATATGTGTTTTAAGGGACGGGCATCTGCGTTGTATATTTGATTTCTACAACTATGTTACGGTGTAACGACAGCATTATTCTTCTCTGAATACTGAACATTTAAGAAGGGATAAATCGCGCCTAGAACTGAGGCAATAGAAGCTACTCATATTTAGAGTAGTTTACTTATAAATGATTAGTCACTTTCTGGATTATTTTCTCATGACATTAAGTATATTTTATTAAAATTATGCCTTTTGTGTTGTAGCTACATGAAATAATGTCTATCGACTTACTAGAAATGGAATAGTTTGCCTCTTGACGTAATTGTGGCCCATTTGCATTGTCGTCATTAAGGACAGTCAATCCCTAACCAGACAGTAAAGTACTGGTAGTAGGTACTTTTAGGAATACAACATCCTTTATAGGTACTATCGTTTTATATTTATAAATTAAATATAATGTACTAGGATATCGCGGCGGGACATAAGGTAGGTATGTGTGAGGGACATTATTACTCTCATCGTATAGTCGAGTGAACGTAGTCTTCCAAGGAAGAAGTAAACCGGTGTCCTCCGTACTTGTAATTCGTATAAGGCGTCAATGTCGCGTCGCGACACAATTATTGTGCCCTAGTAAAGCGAGGCTTAATAGGAGACAGATGTGAGAAAATGCAGGTTTGACTTCCATTGAAGATATACTCCTGTTGTATACATTGTTTAAGCATCATAATCATGTTTTTATAAATAAATTTTATTTATTCTAAATAATAATTAATTGACAAATATGATTAATCCTCAGGGTATATGTTGTTTTGCCTTTTAATCAAACAGTTTAGCTCTAAACCGAAACAATTATTATGCCATTTAAAAATTTTCAAGAAAGGATCCAGTGAACCTAAATACACAATATATTAAAATGTTTAATAACGAACTAAAGTAAAAAATATTTATTATTCTATTGTTCTCTTCTAATGGTTAGTTCTGTCGTCAACCAGCCTTCATCCAACGATCTATGGAATATTCTAATGCTGCCATCCATCTGAAATTTAAAACAAAAATTGTACTTACATGAATAATGTTTAGGTGCATAAGTAATGCTGAGTTCCTCCACCCACTTTATCCCTTATCATATCAGGGTTGACAGTGCATTTACATTGCCCTGGTAAAAACATTGAATAAAAACAATTGTTACTTGACAATTGTTATTTAAACTTATAACGTTCTCACTCACT
This sequence comes from Synanthedon andrenaeformis, assembly GCA_936446665.2. Lineage (NCBI taxonomy): Eukaryota > Metazoa > Arthropoda > Insecta > Lepidoptera > Sesiidae > Synanthedon > Synanthedon andrenaeformis. The sequence continues at coordinate 5,287,625 of OW387792.2, forward strand.
TATCTACTTAATTAAGTAGATTAAATAAGAGCAAAAACCTGCTTACCAAACATTCAACATAACAGTCATAAAGACTTAGTTGAAAGAAGGCTTAAACTAAGTCTTATGAATAGGGCTAAATTAATAGGAGTAAGAAATAGGAATAAATTATTATGCATCTCACCGTTTCCTATCCATTTCAGATTCGGTATGGAAATAAAAGTGTCTTTGTTTGGGTTCGGTGGGCATCACTTCGAAGGCGTATTTCTTACCACCTGGAGCGCATGTCTGCACTCTGTAGCCGTGAAGGCAAGCCATTCCTGAAAATTATATTTATAAGTAAATAAATTAAAAATAATAAACAATAATAATAACAACAATAATAATAATTAGTCGAATGAAACAGTATTTTTCGTAAAAGCGTCTGTTATCGTATATTAATGTAGTGAGCATCTATTTCTTCCTCGTAGAGTATCATTTATCATTCAATTGTATTAAAATTACTAAAATTATATAATTATGAATGACTGAAATTTGGACATGGCCTATATAATTTTCAATTGGTTCTCCGTTTTCTCTGCATAGGAATAACAATATTAGTGCTATTTTCAAGTTTCATAAGTCCTTTTTAATGGAAATATTCTTGGATATTAATCAATACGATGCCACATATTACATTATTCTACAATACAATTTTGAATGAAAACATACCGAATGCATTTTTGCTGTTGCCGTCGTTGTAAAAATAGAGGCAGGCGTCTTTCAATACACAATATCGTTTCGCCCAAGACTTCCATTTGGAGCCCAACTTCATTAGATAGCCGAAGCAGTCTGGACGAGGAATAGACGAAGGTGGTAGCTTCATGTTCCTCATTGTAACGTCTAACCATCCATCTCGCTGAAATATATTACCACAAATTGAAATCGTGTTATAAATTTAAAGGAAAAATGCAAGTAAGCCTTGTAGTCTGCGGATTTCTCTAACTTAGTACTAGAGTTGAATAAATTATTATTAGTTTTAAAGTGAAAACTTTTTTAGGCACGTTGGGCACTTATAGTATGGGGAAAACACTGAACTTTGTGAGCGACACCCTCGGTCACAAGTAGTAGGTACAACCTTCTATAACAGTCTATCGATGCAGACATATAGCAATTCTTTTATGTAGTAGTCGAAACTTTTCGATATGACCGTTCGCGGAGATTATCAGGGTAAAAAAATATCATAGCTCCATATAGTGACATCTATGGAGCAAACTAGGAATGAACATGCTAAAGACGGATAGAAGATAGTCCTTTACTTATGAGGAGATTCGGTACCTACCTGATTGCTAGCATCAATGGCGTGTGCGAGAACGGCCTGCCATCTGGCGGCTGCCTCCGGAGTGTCGGCCGCGAGTTGCAGCCTGTTGCCGCCACCGCGCTGCAGTCGGAACCCGTGGGGCCTACCGGCGTCTTCCTCAGTCAGTTGATAGTTCACCAACATAAGCGCCCCCACCGGATGGATACTCTAACCAACAGATGTCACTTTCATACATAAAAGTTCAGTGCGGCTACGTTATCTAGCATTTCAGAGAGTTGGTTCATGAGAAATAACTTGAAAATCGTCCCAGATGTATGGGCAATTTTTAATTAAATTTAATTGTGAGGCCATTGTAAGCAGGATTATCTTAAACAAATTGTATTTAACTTATATATGCAAATAGGAGACAGGAAATCATACTACATTGAAAACCATTCACTTACAGAATCCGTTTTGTAGTAGTAGAGGCAATTGTCTCTTTTCAGGACAAACCAACGTCGCGTCCACCGAGGCGGGTGATGTGGCCTTAAGGGTGCTGCTCGCCACAAATAGCCGGAGTACAAAGCGGCTGGGCCACCTTCGTGTGCTAGCGATGCTACCACTTCACATGTTCTGGCAACCTGGTAGTAAAAACACATTTAATAATAGGTATACTTATCAATAGTAAATTTTAAATGGACAGTATAAATGATAAACCAGTCTATATAAAATTTTGCTTATAGTATAATATTAATACAGATTTAATTTAATTTTTACCTATAATTATATAAAAATACTAGCTGACCCGGCAAACGTTGTTTTGCCACTTTGTATGGCAAAAGAACGTTGGGGTATGGAAAATAGATGTTAGCCGATTCTCAGACCTACCCGATAAGCACACAAAATTTCATCAAAATCGGTCCAGCCGTTTCGGAGGAGTTTTGCAAAAAACACCGCGACACGAGAATTTTATATATTAGATATGCCTAGATAAAGATAATATTTGATACTTTGAAGAAATCTACACAACTAGGAAGACTAGGTATTTGAAATAGGTAGTGTCCAACCGAAGGTCAATTTCTGGCCAAAGCCGAAGCCGAAGCCACAACCTTCGGTCGAAGCCGAAGCCGAAGGCTGTATAATATAGAAAGAAGGTAATTTAAATCATCTCTAGAAATTGATCTGGGAATGATAGAAAAAAATACCTTCGAACATTTCGAACATAACATTTCGAAATAATGTGAATTTTTACATTTAAAATTATTTAATTCAATTTCGACGTTTTCTAGGAATCTTCGGCGGCCGGGTTATGGGTTTTTTTGGCCGAAGGTGGCCAAAGCCGAAGATTTTGCCGCCTACGATCAAACCAACCATTAAATTTAGATGGATGACTTACCTCTAGTTCTAATATCTCTGTGCCGGAATGAGCTATTTTTACTACTTCGGAGTGAGTTTTATCCAACACATTGATCCCTGGAACAGAATTGATTGTCTGTATAATTTTCTAAATACATTAATTTTATTGAGAATATATCAAATTCGAAATATCAACGTTCATAGATATAAAAAAAATTAGGGTTAAAACGATTACGCAGCAAGCAAACAGCAGCCATTTTTTGACTTGTTTGAGATTAAAAGTAGCGATGCACGAAGATAAACGCTGGTCTTATATTACATTATCTTTATATATTTTTGAAGTTCGTGAGTAATACTTTTTTATCCCCATCAGCTATGGTCACGCACTTGCATTTCCTCCTTGGTGTTGCTTGTCTTTGTAAGTATTCATTTACTAACAAGTGGTTCGACAGCCTGCCTGCCATTCTTTAATATAAAAAAATTCTAACAATTAACCATTGGACTTTTTAAGTCATTTAAAAAGAAATCGAAAAAAGATAATAATAAAAGATATTAAATGCAAAATACCTTACCATTAACTGCTATGACGATATCGCCAACTTCAAGGCCAGAGGTTTCGGCTGGTGTGTCGGGTTCGATCGCGGACACCACGACTGGTTTGCTACCGTGGATTCTGAAGCCAAACTCTTCATTGCCTCGTCTCACTACAACTGTCTTGTCGCTTTCTGTAATGTATTTAAAAACAACAGTAAAATAAATTGTGATTTTAAGCTTGATTTTGGATAGGATAAAGCTTACTCCACGAAATAATGTGATCATTCTATCACTTTTTTAGATATAAATTTAGGATAAGGTATAAATTATAGGTAATTTCAAACATTACTAAATATGTATATATATTTATGTTTGCAGCGCCAAACAAGCAAATTAATTAATTGCGTAAAGCGTGATGCGCGGCGGCGGTGCGGCGCGACACGCCCCTTCGCCGAGCGTTTCATTGATTGATTGGCGCTGATTAAAATTACTTAGGTATACTTACATTAGTTTAAGAACTTAGTTATTAAGGTTAATAAAAGGTTTTTCCAATAAAAATATTGGATTTTTCCAATACCCTTTCCAATAAAAAAAGAATTATCTAAATCGGACTACTCTGTAAAAAGTTATGCGTGATAATATTATATCGAATTGAGAACCTCCTCCGTTTTTTTTTCGTTTTCGTCGGTTGAAAAGCAGAGAAACTAATAATTTTATTTAAGTCTTATCTGAAGCACAGTAGTTTATTATGATATAAAATAAATTCTGTAAGTATATTTTATTTTAACCCCTAAAACTCAATTGACCTAGTATTTATTATATCTAAATGGTACAATCCACGGTGACCTAGAGACCGGCAATAAACTTCAGGGAATATTGTGGCCCTGACACACATCGGGCTACGTAATAATTCGAATCATTTTGTATGCGCCGTGCAAATAGTTATGGACACTCGAGACTTTCGCTAAATGCCTTGGCAACATTCCAAATACCTAAAAACCCGGTTGTTTCATTCATCTACGTTAACAAAGTTTATGTAAGTGTACATAATAATGGTACACATTAGTTGTTCATTCTAACTAACGACGCTTTTATATGTAGGTATACCTACTAAGCAAGATTATACATGACTAGCGACCCGCCCCCGGCTTCGCACGGATGCAATTTTGTCTGCAAATTAATATATATAATTATATTCAAATCTTCCTCGTTTATGACTAATTACAATACTTCAAAATCAGAGCCATTATCCATATAATACCTTTCTAAATGATTGCTAAGTACCTACTTAGGGTAAAGTGCGGACAGTCACCCTGTCTATCGATCTCAACAAAATAATAAAAATACAAGTTAGTTAAAACCGTATAAAAACCATAGAGAATAGCGAAGAATCAGATAGAAGCGAAAACGACTTTTATTTATTAACTAGCTGAACTCGGCCACGCCACAGATTAAATAAGAGTTACTTACTGTACACCGTACAGTGTACGTACTGTACACTGCTTATATAATAACTAGATGGTGCCCACGACTTCGTCCGCGTTGAAAAAGCAATATATCGCCTGACATCGTTATTGCTATTACACTTAGCCAGGAGTTAGTTTCCTTAATTTTAGATGATCCCTCGGGAACAGTCCTTTTTTTCTAGATGGTAAGGTACTCTTTGTCCTTTCTGGTGTCCCAGATAACGTGTATGCAAAATTTCATGGTGATCGGTTCAGTTTTTGCGTGAAAGACAAACAAACATAAATACATCCATACATCCAAACAAACTTTCGCATTTATAATATTAGTACGGATATAATAATTTTCATTTATTCTTCTACAATAAAAGTAGCATAAGTTACTTCTTATCTGCTATTTGCCAGTGAAAGTTTTTAATATTTTTTAAATTGAGTTCTAATTCTGTGATAAATATATCAAGATTGCTCAGGCGAATGATATGCGACAGAGAAGTCGTGACAGGAGGTTAGAAAATTGACGACGAGGCGTGCAAATTTATTTTTGAACGGAGTTCAAAAATTTATTCTATCCATCGCTGATATAATATACGATCTGTGTGATTTGTGAGCGAAAAAATCCTACTATAATATTATAAATGCCAAGGTTTGTAAGGATGGATGGATGTTTGTTACTCTTTCACGCAAAAACGGCTCTATGGATTTAGATGAAATTTGGCACACAGATAGTATGTTACCTCAATTAGCATATGGGATACTTTCTACACTATAAAATATTAAAGATTGAGCGTCACTGTCACCGTGGCGGTGCCACCGTCGTTACAGCGATAAAGACGTTAGGCGTTACTCATATAATTTTCTCATTTTATATTTTTCATTTCCCAACTCTTAGGTACGATAAAAAAGAGAAATCCTAAATTAAAAATCTGAAATAGAAATAATAAATAAATAACTCATAAGTTGCGTTGCAAAATAATTAAAATCTAAACAATTTTATAAAGAGAGACAAAAGAGCGGATATTGTAAAATTTGAAAAGTTTGAGAAATTCTTACATTATTTTGATGCTACCATATTCCATACAATACAATACAATTATAATGGATATAGGCTACCTATACATTATGCATACTGACCCCCCACAATTGCAGAACAGGACGAAGCCTTTTTAGAAATCAATAAATTAAAAGTAGAGAACATTTCATTTTCGAAGAAACTATCAACGCGCCATTACATTTAATGATGATTTCTTATATTGCTATTATATCTAATGTCACAACACGGTTAGTCCTCATGATTAAGTGCCTATTTAAACAGTTATAATCAATAAATCTATATACATATAATAAAATCATAAACGACACGTGTCTTGTGACACATGGAATATTTTTTCATAAAATAAAAAAACTAAAACGTTGTGCTTTTAGAATTTTAGTCTCTGTTTGGCTTAGACGGATTCAGGTGAAATTTGGCACACAGATAGCTTATTATTACCTGGATTAACATATGGCATACTTTTGATCCTGAAAATGTTATAGGTTCCTGTAGGATTTTTAAAAATCGAACAACTGCGCTACGAAGTCGCGGGCGTCTGGCTAGCAATAAAAAGTTGTGCAGTTTCTAGTAATATATTTTTTTAATTATATTTTTTTTAGTTAAGTAGTCAGATTACTGAGCCTAATTTACCGCAAGGTTCCGAAGCCACCAACTTGTTAATCTGACACTGACGACACCACAATATCAACATCAATTTGAATATTTCCTCCAATTTCTGTCTAAGGCTTCCCTTTGGATTCATCAGAAGGTCTTTAACTATAAAAGACAAAAAAAATGAAACAACATAAAATACAATTTTTTTTAAAACAAAAAAAATACAAATAAAATAACTGAAATAAAAATATTTACTTACACGAATGCCCCATAATGCTAAAACGTATTTAGATTTACCCTAAAAATTTCACACGGTCTTGAACTTCAAGCCCAAGTGACCCGGTTATTACACGAAAATACTCAACATATGCGCACTGTTACGCTAAAATTACGTCAATGTAAACATGTAAATCTTGTCTAGACATGTCGCCTGTATGAAATCGATAAAGCTACAACAAAACTGAAAACGTTTCAAAGCTATTACAACATCCGTAGACAATCGCGTCTGTCGAATAACTGAGAGCTGACGTTACGATTGCTTACAGAATTAAATTTAGTCGGCTTCCACAAGTTCAGTTAGTTACTTCGAGTTGAGTTTTAATTATAAATAGATTTGACTTTCTCCGGTTGTAATAATCACCGCTGTCTAACCAAAATCTGCTATGTGCAAAAAGTTTTTTTTTTGATATTGACAAAAAAATTTTTGTGAAAATGTTACATGGAATTTTATAATTTTAATATTAAAAAAAGTATTTTATTTAAAATTTAGGGTTGTTATACGTAAACTTACTTGTCTTTTAAACATGAATATTTATTATTTATTATTTTAATAATGGGGTAAATTTTGCACATACATAACAGATTCCAGGTGCTACATATAGCATATTTTATTAAAAGGTCATAGTTCGACAAAATAACAGTCTTTTTTTACGATAGATAATAAGGCGGTGAACTATTCACAAGGTGAAAATGTTGCAAGAAGTGGAAAGTGGAATTGGTTTGAAAACGACGTATACCAAAATAACAAGGACATACTGATTTAATGAAGCTGTTAAAAATATTCATTAATTTTTATTTTATTTTTGATATTAAGTACAAAATTTATAAAGCCATTTCACCATATAACAGTTATACCTAATGAAGTTGAATTGTCAAGCTATCTTCGTTCAAAAATTCAACAAAATATTTTTGTAGTTTAGTCGAGAAACCACGCAACAGACAAACAGATAAATAAATTCGTATTTTAAAAACGTATAATTCGTATAGTTACTTTATAATTCGTTTAAAAAAAAAGAAGGAATCCACAGATACATCTAAAATAATAACACGACATAAAATATAATAATAACAGACAATTTTATTTTATTTCATTTTACAATAGTATAAAGTTAGACTAATTCTTATAAATATGCCACAGGAAGTTATTTTTCGGGTGCCAATGTCGTTTAAATAAACGAAAGAATCCACGAAGACATCTAAAATAATAACATGACGCTATTTAAAATAGTGAGTGTACTAGAAATAGGTGCGGTACGTCACTATTTTAGAAGTGGAGCAGTTAACACGTGCTCAGTTAATGACTGTGATGCAACAAAAGGTAACCAAATTAAATAGCACAGTAGACAGGAATAGTAGAAAATGCTCCAGTATATTAAAGAAACTATTAAATTGAGGGAAATATTAGTTTTGAGAACTATAAATAATTTAAAAAAATTGCTGCTTTATGAAATTTATATATCGTGTAACAGATAAATATTTTTATTATAAAGATGACAAAAAGAATTTTACAATATTTACACAGAAATAATAATTTGTTTGGTTGAACGCGTTAATCTCAGGAACTACTGGTTCGAATTGAAAAATTCTTTTTGTGTTGGATAGTCCATTTATCGAGAAAGGCTTTAGGCTCTATAACATCACGCTGCGACCAATAGGAGCGGAGCGTCAATGGAAAATGTTGCAAAAACGGGAAAAATGATTACTTTTTGAGAGCTTCCGTTGCGTGCGCTGCGTAAACGGTTTAAGTTACGCAAAAATCATGTATGATGGAATTGTTCCTCTTTATGTCTATTTAGACAGCATATGTCTATCTTTTAAGATTGACTCACTATAACCTTTTTTATGGTAATCAAATTTGATCGAAATTAATGCATTATTTGCGAAAGTGTTTTATCAACATGATATTAATCCTTATCCAAATAAATACGTTATTCATCACAAGTATTTAATTGTGAACAAAATTGCCCCCGACATCACTTGATTTCAATCAAAATCTTAGGAGATATCATGATTTTAAAATAACTCCGCAACAAAATAGGTATGTTAACGTTCGGGTCGGTTCAATTCACGCACGCGCCGCCGGTAGCTCTGCGAGGTACCATGCCGCGCGGCTCAGACGCGTGGTTGGTTACCTACGGAACTACTGAATCGATTTTAACGAAATTTATTATAGAGTAAGCTTGAACCTCAAGGAAGGACATAATAATACTTTTTATGCAACTGCGATAACGATAACCGACATTCACACGGACGAAGTCGCAGGCAATAGCTAGTATAACTATATAATTTATACATAACTAGAGCTAATTAGTTCACTAATTAGTTGACTAACTAGTTGACCCGACAGACGACGTTCTGTCAAAAGCTATTGGACTGTGGCAGCTGATGGAAACGCTGTATGGATCTAGAAACTTTTTGTGTATGTTAAGGTCGGCAGACAGGCTGAAAGTCCACATCATGGTAAGTGGCTACCGTCGCCTACGACACAAGCAACGCCATAGGAGCTGCAAGCGCGCTGCCGAACAGAAGATAAGGGATAAGAAAGAGGAATGGGGTAAAAAAGAAAAATGGAGACTACGTTTTTCGGGCAAATTTTCCTCTTCATAAATAACCTTCTTCAAACTTTTAAATGAATATTTAAAAAAAAATAACTGAAATGGTCCCGCCGTTCTCGAGTTTTTCTCTTAGCAACACATTTAGCAATTCATTTTTATTTATATAAATTTCTCAGAGATCTTCTAATCTGGCGGCTGAAGCGCTTGTATGTCATTCCACTAAACATAATATGTCTTGCCATGGTCTTGCCACAGTAAGATACTAAACATAATATGATTTAGTGGTATTACGTCACTTATCGTAATTGTAAATAAACTCACCAAAAGTATTATCCGTTTGCCGTCTATTCAGCTCAATGCAGGCTCGTCGATGGACCAATCTGTGCGTCAGTGCTACATATTTCTTGTTGAATTCGGTTTCTGATTCTGTTGGATCTTCTTGCATCGCATCAACTGGTTCTATTGCATCTGTTAAAAAAGATTTATTTCAAATGCAGTTTTTTTTTTCATTTTTAATTGAGCTTTTACTTCAATGTAGTCTTTTGTAAGGGGTACATGCAGGCTGCCCACTCTGCCCAGTTCATTGCTGCGGAACGCAGTGTATGCCATTACAAATAACACAATTCAAGGTGTGTTGCAACTAATTTCTTTAGAATTCTTTAGAATACACTAAATTATGTTCTAATAATTAGTATACTTAATTCACCTAGGTTAATTTAACCCAGGCGTATTAAGTATTAATCATTACCCTACCCCTTCTAATATTAATCATTTTAAACACATACAGTAGGTATTTTACTCATTGGTCCAGCAATAAAATATATTCATTGTCTTGAATAACTATTGAGTCAATGTTTGTTCTAAAAGAAGCAAGAACTTTCCAAAACTTTCCTAGCTAGAAAAGTTTTGGATGTTTTTCCTTTGTGCTATGTTTCTTTTTTTTAATTAAACATTTTCATAGTTACAGATAGTTAAGTTACTAGTATTATCCGGTTAACTTACCAGGTGGTATTCTTGTCCAACTGTCATCATTCTCAGTCAACAAAATCCAATTTCCGCACCACCACGGTGCTGCGTAAATACCTTTTTCATCACGACCACCTTCTGCTCCTTCAGAACTACCTGAGCATTCCTCGTGTTCTATAAACAAAAAAGATTCTTTAAATAAAATAACTGAGTAAGGAAAAGCACTAACGTATGTTATGGCTTCAAACAAAACATATGCAATTTCTTCATATTGTTCTGTTTCGATAATATTTTGTGAATATTATTTATCTGTACATCGCAAAAATAAGTGCTTGTTCACGTCGAACGCGCGGGCGCTCTGTCGCGGTGGATGTAGCGAGATCGTGGTCACGTTGGCCGCCAGGCGTTTGCGCGATTACTCGAGTGTTGTCAGAGGTTGGGAAGATGGACGACGATCTTTTATTTTTAATGATTCACTGATAAACTCCTCTGTATTGAACAACATAATGAAAACGTGCCATAATTTCTAGCGACAAGTTCAAACTGGTTGAATTTACCTCACGTCGCGAGTGAATCGCGCGCTCCGCCGCTAGTTCGATGACACAAACGACATCGAGTTCGTTATTTTCGCAAGCGCGCCGCATGCAGCTGTCGCTAGCTTGCCCCCTACTTTCGCCGTGTACGTAAACACTGACCGCACCCGCGAGTCACCGTGAATGAACTAGTGGCGCCTTTTAAAAATGGTATAGCAAACCGTTTCACGTTTGTATATTAGTTTGAATAATGTAGGCGTTTTATTTATAGTTCGAAATAAATAGTTTGGACAGTTAAGGAAAACAATAAACAGTACTATACTCTTCATTTGTAATGCATTACAATATGTAATGCGAAATAGATGATTATGCTTTGAAGTTTGAACATACCGTCGGGGTCAGCGCCCGCATTAGATCCCCCCAATTTATCAAGGCTGTTTCCTGCAGAGCGAGCGATACGTGTGTCTTGTGGTTTTTCGCTAGATGCATACTCTTCTTTGCCTCGTTCTTCCGACTGAAAGATAAGAAATGACCACCACGTTACAAATTGCAAATGTGAGAAGCACCTATGTCATACAGCTATGACAATTATGAGATATACACAGCAACTGACGTTAATGCACAGAACTAAAACGATTGAATATAGTTGGACTAGTTGGTTTACTAGATGGCTTATTATAATGAGTACTATATATGTACTATGTAGCATTTTTTGTACTGTAGTTGGACTAGTTGGCTTACTTTCTTCGCTAGAGAATAATATATTCTTTGTACTGAGTAATTCATACAACGGTTGCAATTTTATTGACATTTTATTTTGTCACAATAATAAAAAAGAACGTCATAATAGCCACGAAAATTTTGAACCTCTATGTAACCTCTTTCTTAGCTGCTACATGATAATTTTGATTAAAGGATTTGTCATTAAATTTATCAAATTTATTGAAGAAGTATTTTTATTTCTTTTAACATGATAAATGAGATAGTTGGACTCATTTTATTTTGGAAATACATTGAGTCCGCTCAAGAAGTATTACAATTTAAGTTCAAAGAAGACTCGGATACTTCAGACATTAAAACAGTTTTATCAAAAGATGAAGTTCGTAAGACGTCGTTTCAAATACCTGATGAGAAATGGACAATGTTGGCCGTACAAGATATAGCCTACTTTTTAAGGAACTACAAATTTAATGAATGGGATAGAAGGCTAAGTTCAACTAGACCCTACAATAAGGTGATTGGCTTTTATAGTTATTTTCCTACTACTCCATTAGAATCACTACACTGGGAAGTACGGAATAATTGTCATAACAATTTTTATAAGTGTATCATATATTTACATCGTATTATTAATAATACACAATTAAGAAGAGGAGAAGACACCATGGCGATTACATTAAAAACCTTGAAATCAAATGTAACAGAAATCGAATTTCAATACAAGGAATGTAAAAAGACGGTTTTGAGTACAGAAGAAAGTGGGTTCCCGTTTGAAAGTACTATTGAAAAATTTTTATGGAGTACAACTGCGTTTTACTTCATGTGTTGGTACACTTTACTGAGAACACCTGAATTATCGATGCTTGGAGAACCTTGCGATAATTTTGCTAACTGTTTAGATCATATCGGCCCAAGGAACAATGACCCAAGAGCGGAAGATAGATTACCATTCGCTTGTGCTTTGTATAGTTTTTGTCCCGATCCATGTTGTCCACTAAAACACGTAAAAGTTTTAAGTGAATGTTTCGAAAATATAAACAATCCTTGTTTTAATGCAAATAATAATAACCAAATATCAAGTAAACAATGCAAACTGAATCCGAAAGTGAATAATGATTTAAAACAATTGATTGCAAACAAATGGAATGTATCTTGCAAATGTAAAAATAAAGGATTTGTATGGAAATCACGATATGGAATGTGTGTTGACATAAATGAATGTGAAACAAATAATCATATTTGTGACAATATCACTGAAAACTGTATGAATTTACCTGGTTCATATATTTGCATTTGCAAATGGGGATATGAGTACGATAGGAAAGAATCTAAATGTATTAAAGTACAAGAAATACTGGAAGATTTGGACAATAATCAAAGTCAAGAGAGTAATAGTTTTTGGGCACTTTTGATAAATTTTATCCAAAATATTTTTAAATTACCTTAGCTCGGACATCTTGTCTATGTTTATGATGATGTTTTGATTTATCTTCAGATCTAAATCTTTTATCCAACTTCTTATATAATCGTACTCCACTTGAATGTTTTTTTGAGGAGTGGCATGATGGAGAATCAGCAAAACCGGCTGGTGCAGGAACGATGTCTGGCGTGCCGTTAGCATCAGCATATGAGTCCTTTAAACAATTAATATGATTTTAGTTCCCAATTATACGAGAATATTATGCGTTGTAAATACGAGATTGTACACTTACATCAGTGTGAGATGTTCTAGATATTCTTTCGTGATCGTGTGTAGCTGTTACTATGTGAACTTCTTTTCCGCAATGCAGACAATGTGCTTTGGCTTCACAGTCAGCTCCAAGGCTTTGCTCTGTTTGCTCAGAATAAAAGACGGAATCTGATCCTGGTGATACAGATCGTAGAGATTCTGCAGAAGCTGCTTTTGCAAACTTTCCTTCTAAAGAATCGAATTAATAATAGATCAAAGTAAGTTCATATTAATTGAAAGTTACTTTAGTAAAAGATTATAAGATTAATATTGTGTTTTTTGAATATTTTATATTAATTTTAAATTTTAATAAGTTTAGAAAGTACCTCGATCTTGTTTACGATGATGTCTTGGAGATGATGTTGGACTTTTAATATAACGCAAAGGTGTAAGTCGTGACCCTGCAGTAGTTAGAGTTCTTGCAGTGTCTATATCTTCAGCTTCGAGAGAACTTAATGTTGGAACAGTAGGTATTGATTGTTTTCTCCGTGGTAAACTACCTGGAAGTGATATGCTTTCATTGGATCCGCTTTTTCTCCTTGGTCTGCAACTGAAACCACAGTTGAACTTTTAAATTTGATAATATAATATATTATTGAGTACATTGTTTGAAAGTATTATTTAGTATACCCATATCCTGAATGAGTATTTCCCGAAGTAGGCGATTTCGCTACATTACTAGCACCATTTTTTCTACGGGGGCTATCACGTATACGTCTATGCTTTCTAGGAGAAACATTTCCATTGCCAGTACCTGAAAAATTGTATAGGTACATACAAAGTTTAAAGACTAAGATGATATTCTTATTACATAGATAGAATTTGTTTTATGCAAAGATACCATCATAGAATGAAATACTGACCGTCTTTCCTGTATTGTTCGCTTGAGTCATCAGAAGTAGGAATATTTAAATGTAATTTCATATTTGGTCCCGTACCTTCCCTCCTATCATAGTGCTGTGGCCTATAACTATGACTACCATCTAATGTCTTATTTTGAGTTGGACTTTTTGCCTTTAATTTTGTGCGTTTTACATGCCGCTCTCTCTCGAGTGGTCTCTTTGTTTCCAGATCTTTTTCTTTGGTTTTTTCTTTAATAGTTTTTTCAATATCAACAGGATCTCTTGGTGTCGATTGCACACTTTTAGGCTTTTCTGCAAAATGTGTTTTCTTTTTTCTGGGTTCTGGTTTTTCTTCTATCGGTGACTTAGTATTTATTGGTTTCAATGTAGCTCTTTCGACCCTATTGCCATTACTATCTGGTTCTCTGTCTTTTCTACCCCAGTCATCTTGTGAATTGGATATAGAATCATCGTACGACTTTGAAAATTCCAAAGTAAATGCGGCCTTCTTTTTTCTACGTTTATCTTCAGATAACCAAGTTTTTTGTCTAGTAGTAGATCTATATCTCTGTGAATGCTTGTAGGCTGAAATTATTAAACAAAGTTTTAGCAAAAGATTTTTGATTTAAAAATTGCAATATCCAAAAAAATTTAAAAATGCTTACTTAATCCGCCGTCATCATCATCATCGACAGGACTTTCGTAATATCCTGAAGATGAATAATGAACACTTCTTTCATCATCTGACAGAGAACCCTATAAAATAATAAATAAGAAAATTTAAAGTTTTATTTAACTCAATTATTATAAAATATCACAAAGATAATCTTACCGTCATTTTAGGTACACGTGACTCCTTCCTATTAATATGATTATTTTCTTTTGTATTTTTAGGTTTAATTTCTAATTTATCTAATTTTTCGGGAATATGTTTTACTATTTCTTTTGGAATTTTTTCGCCTACATTATCTGTTACATTAGGATTTGAACCTCCTATACTGTAACTTCCACTTGAACTGCTCTTTCCACTAACTGTATCTCTGGAACTCTGTAAAATATGTTGTAGGTTTTTAATCGATATCGTATGCGTATATTCATAGAGACTTGATTTTAAAATATCCATTTAACTTACAGGTTTAGAAGATTCTTCCTTAGGTTTACTAAGTTCAGTCTTATCTCTCCTTGAGTGTTCCATAGTCGATATAACATCAGCTGTAACTTCAATTTTTTCTACAAAAGGTTTAGGTGGTCTCTCGGGTAGGGCAAGTGGTGGTGAAGATAAGTCAGGCACTATAAAATCATCATTAAGCTGCAGCGGAGGAGAGAAACTCGGCACCAATAAATCTTCCGCTATATTATCAGTTCGTGTCGAAGAGTATAAACTTGATGCACTTTCAAAAGAAGAGCCTTCCTGTGCCTTATTGTTCGTTGTATCTAAAAACGAAGAAAAGCATTTTAAACAAAACCTAAATATGTGTTAAATAGGTGAATGGAAAATATACATACTTTGGTTATGATTTTTACTATTACTCTTCTTTGAACTATCTGAATTGGCAGTTACATAATCTTCAGTGGTGGTCGTACTCTCCGAAACGTCAGTAGTATTTGTTTTACCAGAATCAGTTCTAGCTAAATTAGTTTCACTACCGCCTGCCTTAGCTAGTGACGGTTCCGAAGGTGATTCTATTAATCGATTTGGAATCGTTCCATTCGGTTCCTTTTGTTGGGACTTCTTTTGTAAATCTCTCCTTCTTGATGGACTTAAAGCTCTTTCACGTTTTTTATTTATAAAGCTAGGTGTTCTTTTAAAAGGCACATCTGCTAAGTCTAAACTGGGGTGGGTAATGGCTATTGCAGGAGTATGATTCACTTTAGATGGCCCGATGGGAGATACATTCTTTGATGTAGGTTGTTTTGTTATTGGTAAAGTTACATTTGGGACTACAGCTGGTGGCGATAAGGATGCTCTCGCTTGAGAACTTGAGCTCGAAGTGTCTAATTTATTTCGTGGTGATGTTGGTGATTGACTCTGTTAAAATAATAACAATGACTATTACAGTAGTTACTGATTTTTTAATTGCATTTATTCCAATATCTAGATTCTTGCAAGTTACCTGTGATGCGTCGAATTCCTCGTCCAAGGCATCTGTATCCAGTGAAGACCGTTGTTGATGTTGCAGTAACAGAAGATGTTTTCTTCTCGAAGTAGGTGTAAGTAACGCAAGGGCACCAGGTGAAGCAGCTAGCGAACTAAGATCAGATGAACTGTAAGTAATTGAAAGTATGAAATGATACATCTACTATCTACTGATACTGATACTGAGTAATACTGACACTCCTAAAACACCAACAAGCAACTACTGAAGGTAAATGATATAGATTACCTTATTAGGGTCCCATTTTCTGTGCCGGAATCAAGCTGTAGAACAGTCGCTTGAGATTCGTTCCAATTTCCATCAGAATGGTCCCTGAATTTATTGAACCTTATTTATATTTTGCTATCAGTACAAAATTGTAATTTAATGAGTGAAATTGTAATTTAATGAGTTAAAAAAATATGATTTTAATAACATTGTAATTGGTCATTCCACTCTTGTAAGTGATCTAAGTGGACGGAGAGTTTTTGTTTTGTAATAACTTCATAAGCAAATAAAAACATGACAAAATAATTCAGCAATAGTTTTGTTACCGTTTACACATTGTGCTAATGACCTATTATATTAGCAAATCAATGGTTTAATCTTTCAGTTTGAGTTATTTTAGACCATCTTATTCTAGTTTTTATTCAAGTAATTAGTAAATGAAACTAAAAACTTTAGTATAATGATAAAACTAACAAGAGGTTCATATTTACCGGCTATGATCAACCGTAAGTGACTCGTTAGATGCAGAAGGTGATATTTTCTCCAACGGAGTTAGTGTTGTTGTAATATTTTTAATATTCCGCCTAGTTTTCTGTTCTACATCCACATCTGCGTTTTCTAGCTCTGGCGATCCCGGGCTGGATTTTGCAGTACTGAAAATAAATAAATAAATAATATTGTTTCCGATTTCTTTCCTTTAATTAATTTGAATATAAAAAACAACAGTATAAATATATTAAGGTCCGTTACTACTTTTAAATTCTTAATTTTTTTTTTTTTTTTGGTTGAGATTAATATAATGGTGAGGCAATTGGGTTAGGATTTAAAATTCGCTAGGATGTTAATACAGTTACAGGAAACAGAAATTAGGTTTAGAAGTCAGGGTTTCAGGAATGTGCTCCTACACTATAAAATTATTACTGTTAAATTTCAAATTTAAAAGTCATAAAGCTAGATCTAAAAAGCAATAGCTTAATGTACATCATGTTTAAGCATACCTTGTTTCAGGAATGTCTTCCTTTTTAATACCAGTTTCTGTTTGTTCTTCGAAACTAACGCTTCGAAGTCTAAACGATTCATGCTTGTAACTAATGTATTTTTCATGAAAATCTTCATATGGTGCATTCCCGTCTGAAGAACTATGAAGATAATTTATATAGATGAGAGTGGTGATAGCACGGCATATAAGATAAGCTTTAAATTGCAAAGTTTACCTAAGAAAGAAGCCTTTACATTAGCCATTAAAATGCTTCTTAACCGCTAACTTATAAAATTTTATTATAGCAAAGACGCAGTGACAAAAGGGTGTGACATTCGGTTTTAAAAGTGCATTGGCTACTTTGTCTAAGTGTTAAGTCAATACAATTTACCTATATATTAATTTCATATCAAAAATGTTTACCTAAAGGAGCTATCCGGTTCAAACCCAAAAATACCTTCGTCTTTGATTGGAGTTTGACTATAATTTTGAGTAATGTACTGTTTATACATAGCTTCAAGTTCGCGGTCCTCTCTGATCATGTTCTCTTGACTTGTTGACATCAAAAGCTGTGCATCTTTTATAGTCTCGCCATATTCAGCCTTTCGTCTGAAATTGTTATGGATTAGGCTTTTGAACGTCAGGGGGACATAGCACGGACACGAGAACCAGTTTTGAAACTGGATTTTTTATTCTGGCTAATTAGTTGGAATAGAAGTGTAGTTTTCGTTAATACGCAACCATTTGCCAAAACCAAGTGAAATAAGGTTAGACATTATTAAATGGCAAAATACATTCTGAGAAATTGAATCTTACATGGCAACTAGTTGCCAAGAAAAATAAAAAATATGCTTTCACAACAGCATGTGAAACTCAATAGCCATAGCGGTCGAAAGCAAAATATTGCAATAATATTGTGCTATTTTAAAAATAGCATTAATCTTCCAAATAATACTAAAAATAAAAAACTTCAAATAATTAATGTACTCTACTTACGCATCTAATAGAATTTCTCCTTCCGAAAGCGTTTTCTGGAGTATTCGTTTATGTCTTCGTAATGTTGTGAAGGGCATCGCTTCGTCGTCTGGCCTCGGTTCAAAATCTATTATTATTTCCCTTTCATTCTTTTCACTGTCATCTGTAGTTGTGGCAGAAGTTTCCGTAGAGTTTTCCGATTGGAATGTTGATGTCTTTGAAAGTGGATGCGAAGGAATAGTTTTCTGAGATGTGTCACTAGTACTTTTAGACAGGATCGATCTCAGTGATCTATCGCCTTTTGTTTGTTTAGCTATTTCTTGTTGCAAAAATTCCAAATTTTTACGATTTAGCGCCATACTTTTTTCTAAGTTTTCTATATCGTCATCAATAGTATCGTCTCTGTCACTTTCATGGATAAACTGGAAATTTTGTTGGAAATATTCTTGGGCTTGTCTTTGTAAGGCGCTTAATTCAGAACACCGGTCTATTTGTGATGATGCAACGGACTTTCCTGGCGATGAGGTGACATCGTCTGAATCTCCCCTTTGTAAAACTGGCGAAGTTGGTATTACCGATGTCGGTGAACGAGGTGATCGTGGTGGTTCTTCCGATTGGGTTCTGTGTAATTTCTCGTGTTCTAGTAAACTGAAAATGTAGAAAAATACACACATACAACCTTTGGAAGAAAATAATAACTTCGCAGCTGAAGCTAACATGTAATCTCTATGACTACTTTTTATTTATATATTAATGTGTAATTCCCAATGTAAACTAATGCTTGTTATAATTATATTATATAAAAATATTATAAAAAACATACCTTTCGATATCAGTGCTAATATCATTTTGTGATTCTCGTCCAGCTAATCTATCACCTCCCACTTCCGAAAAAGATTTTGTTAATCTCCGTGTTCCAACGGTATATCCATTCGTTTGTACACCAGCTGCTACCATTTTCACCTGAAAATATATTAAATATTTCTGTTGTTCCGTGAAATAAATAGGTTATGTTTCAGCAAACAGGACAAAGAGAAAACAAACGAAGACAGACTAGTTTGACTTCGTGGCTAAATGAGATGAAAATTAGGATAATCTTTATGTAATTTACTGACGAAATGATAATTTCAGGAGAATTATTAAATAATATAATACGAATTACCCTTTTAATTGTTCTTGGACTCAATGACAAGTAATTTGGAGGTAAAGGTTTCCTCCCTAAACATACTTCAGTTTGCGTCGCTTGGGTTCTCATCACACCTTTTTTTATTGAATCTGCAATAAATAATATCAAGGTTACCCAGGTACTTATTGGCCATAATGTCAATATCACATTGTATGTAAATAATGTGATATTGCTATATGGCCAACATCGCATTAACTAATTAGCGCCAAAGAAACACGTTCCGATCTATGCGAAGAAGGTAAATTACCTAAAACTAAAACTTTTGTCTGCTCAGTCTGCGTAGGTCTTTGCATGGTTGCGGTTTGATGTGTAGGCAGTTGAGCCATTGGTGGTGGATAATGTATCGCCGCGGGTACAGCTTGAGTCATGTACTGAGGGTAGGGTGGGAATGGCTGGAACATTACTGGCAGAGTTGCATACGGCTTTGCTTCTGGCTGAAAGGTGAGAGAACAAAAATTTAAAAAAAAATATCATTTTTCCATAACTCATTTATTTTAGATCGTGGTACCCAAGATATTAAAATCTTGGAGGAATTATTTATTATTTATTTATTTATTTATTTTATTTTAGGGAAATTTACAGGTACAAATACATAACAATAAACAGAGTAAATAGCTTAAACCTAATAAAAAATTTCCACTTATGCACATAGTTTCTCGGTAAAACTGTTACGACAAATTAGCTCATCGAATAATGAGTAACAATCATATTAAGTTATTAAATCATGGTGACCGAAGGGTAAGAAAAAAATAAAAACTAGAGTTATTCGGCTTTTATTACATATGCATATTGTTAATAGATTACGTTTTATAATTCTTTTTAAATGCACAAAACTTTCCTATGTTACAATAAATTGTCCCTGCAACGATAATACAGTCAATGGACGATTACGAAGGATATATTAAGCATATATTTACTTTTATAAACCAAAAAATTTAACTATATTAGGTTGATTTCATGCGAAATTTAATAAAACCTTAGTTGGTTAAATAGATTTATTTGATACAATTTATTTAATAGTCTCCTCATCTAGGCTAAATTCTTAAAAGTTTACTAGTCCTAATCCTAAAGTATATTTATTACCATTACCGTTCGTCCGTCGATTAATCTTTCGCAGTCGCGTCTGAACCGACTACCTCCCACGGCGGCTGGCATTACGGAGTCATCGAAAGTGGTAAGCGTATGGGATCGAGCAAAAGAGACGTGTTTGGTTCTGAAAAGGTAAACACTCAAATTAGTTTCTCAAAGTTATTATTGATAAAAAAGGGCGGCTAGCTTCGATCTTAAAACACATTATAGGCATATAAGTGATATAAAGAGGTGAGAGATGAGGTAAGAATAAGAAAATTGGCTCTATTTCCTTTCGTATTTCGTTTTGACGAGCGCAGATGGATACGATTCCCAGCAGGGCTAACTTTGAAAATGAATTTTTCCTAATTGCTGGCTTTGGTCTAGATCTGGAAAGTAGTGGCAGGGCACATGTCGGTGAGCGATTGAGGGATACCAGAGACTCTCTTCCTAGGGCCCTAGCCAAGAACTAAACCAATGCAAACCTTTCGTTGCGTTCTTACGAAACGAAAGAAATAAAGCCCGGTGATTGGTTGTTGTAACACCCACATAAAATATTGACGAAACGTCTGCATTGGTTTGGTTCTTGGCTAGGGCCCCTAATCCCTTAACCCTAATCCTACTATGGTCGACATCGCACTCGCAGCACCTGCAGCACCTAATTTCCTGATACTGTTGTAAGACTTTTGACACACAAAGACTTTCTAAAACTTCCAGACGTATCCATTTGTTTTTTGTTTTATCCATACGATTTTAAAATTTCATAAACAATTTCATATATAATCAGCAAAATTTCAATATCACTAGATAATTGCCGAGAGGATGATATACCTACCTTTTTTTTCAACATCAGGCATTTGGCGATGATACTCATCACAATACTAGGTGAGTCGAAAAGACGACGCGGATACAAATTAAAAAAAAAGTAAGAATAATTTTCTCTTACGTTTCAGCGAGAGACATATCTATTAGGCTTCTTAGTGGACCACATTTTACTTCACTTTAACAAATGACTATACAGAGTTGTTAAAACTGTATTATCTAGCCAAATTCTGCATACAAGCGCTCGCAATTACCTTTGAACCCAAAATTCGGGTCAGGTTACACCATTTAATCGGAAGATGGTTGCTAATTGGTTAATTGGCTTGCTAAACTGTAATACGATCGCTGCACAAAGGCAAATGAAATTCTGCTCTAAAATATTCATAGACCTTTAACAACCAAGTAACTCTTTTGACGTGAATTACGAAGAATATGTATTTACAATTTTCCATGCTTGATAAATTCACATAACATTGATGATTAATAAGTTAAAATTTTCATGCTTGATTTAAAACTTAACACATTTTTGTTTAAAATTTACACCGATGCTTAATAAATTCAAAAAATATCGTGACACAAAATACGGACATATTCGCCAATTCATTCCTTAAATTTTCCTACCTTAGATATGAGGTACATTCAGACCTGTACATTAAATGAAACTTGTCAATTTTAGTTAAGAAAGTATTTCATATATGGCGACAGTGTAGCTGCGCTGCTTGTTACATTTTATAGAATGAAGCTAGTGCCTTATTGCTATTAAAATGCTCGGTGAACCTTATTTTGTAACTTATGGATTTATTGCCGTACTGCGTACACAGCGTACAATAGATGCGGAGTTCATAAGCATTTCTAGAATAAGGTGCCGCTGCGCACAATTAAGATGAGTAGAAACTTTACTTCATGAACTTAAGAACAATGATGTGTTTCGACCATCATATATGGGATTCTTCAAGCGTGCCATAAACACATTCCTGCATGGTCGGTACACATTGTACCTATGTACTGGTGTTGCTTGTGTCCTTAAGCGACTGAAAGCACCCTACCATCAAGTGGACCGTCAGATTGCCAGGCACCCTTAATATTATTAAAAAAAAGATATTTTAACTGTAACTAATTACATTCATATAACAATACATCTCATTATTTACGGTAAATTATTTACCTAAACGCTATTGTTTAAATAATATTAAGAAAATTAATTTATATGGGAACGGTGTCAGTGTAACCGCGAGCAGCAGTTAGTGTTGCTAAAATGCAATATGTAAATTATGTATTGAAGTGTCATAATAAAATGAAGCCTTGCCTGTGTGGCGGAATAGTTAGAGGCGGCGGTGGTGGCGGAGGCGGTATAGGCGTGTGGGCGGGACAGCTGAAAACAATTTACGTCATTATTTCCACAATGGCCTTCCTTCTTCACAAAGCGAAGACTTAGCAGAAAAGCATTATTTTAGTCGTCTAATTTAACTTCTTAGGGTAAAATTGAAATTTAGCAAAAAAATACAGTGCATAATGGGCTATATTTAAAAAAAATAATCGAATTTTATACAAAATTCAGGAAATTTATGATCTCAATTTTCTCTTATTCCAGTATTAGCTGTACACAAAAACGCAACGTTACATAAGCACATTCGAATGTGACGCATAAATAATAAAGAAATTATGGGCTTTTAAACAAAGCTTGGATTACGGCGAAATTATTAATTAATCTTGTTTGAATAGTTTTTTACATATACCTACATCATAATGTTTATGGTTAAGACATTGTTTATATTAATCCTAGATGTTTGCGGTATAAAATCGCCAGATTTATCATTCAATAAAATTACTAGATTAGTCGCAGTATAACAGACAAGTAGGTACATTTTAGTAAATATAGTTAAACGTTATATGAGGCTTTGCCACTTTTGTGTATCAACAGCTGACACTTAAATTTTATACACCTACAAGTATACATAAGTACGTGTAATAAAACAGCAGAATACTTCGTGTAGAACAACTGTGAAAAACCACAGATTTTTTTTTTCATTATTGTATGTCTATACTAACTATATTTTACCAGTATGTTTGTTCCTCCTAATCGAGAGTAAAAGGATTTTTCATACGCTTTTAACAAGTACACAGTATAAATAACTCAATATAGATATGTGGTAATCACAGGATAAAATAATGCGTAACTCATATTATAATCCATACTATCCATGCTTATATTATAAATGCGAAAGTAACTTGTCTATCTGTCTGTCTGCTACCTTTTCACGCCTTAACTACTCAACCGATCATCATGAAATTTTGCACACACGTTGTCAGGGATACAAGAAAGGACATAGGGTACCTTTCATCCAAAAAAAAGCACTGTTCCCGAATGATGGTTTAAAATATAAAGAATTCGGCGCCAATGTTGCATGGCGGCGCCAACGTCGTTGTTACAGCGATAACGATGCAGGCTTAATTACTCATATATTTCTTTTTTCAATGCGGACGAAGTTGCGGGCACCAGCTAGTAGTATATAAGGTAAAGTACAATACCCAGTATATGTAGGTACATGGCTTTAATAAGATAAGGAATAAAAATGAGGGTCAATTTATAACCGGGACCTCGCCACAGGTCGTTACATGTATCAGTAATATTAACCTCATACTCAGTCCGATTGTAGGCGTATTGTTCAAACTGATATGGGATTTGGGACAAATTTATACTTTTATTTGACCTCGCATTAGGTTTATTTTATATGTGAAAATAAATTCGCATCAAATAAGTTCAGACTGGAAGCAAATGACTCAACGGTGATCACCACATGAAAGAAGTACAAACGCATAAGTGCTAAAGTAACATCACTAGTGATTTCGGAGCCCTTGATCTTGTTTGCGTTTTAAAGAAGGTTGGTTACCTACGAGTATCATCAATACCATGAAGCTTGAATCCTAATATTATAATGCGAAAAATGTGAAAGTAGTTAAGGCTTAAAAGCGTATTTCACGCCTTAACTACTCAACCGATCACCGTGAAATTTCGCAAACACGTTGTCTAGGATACATAAAAGGACAATACTAGGGTAAGTTTCATAAAAAAAATACTGTTCTCGAGAGTTACTCATCTAAAAATAAAAATAAAAAATTCAACGCCTGGCTAAAATATAAATATGAACAATAAAGTTTAGCTAATTGTTTTAATGCCAAAGAAAAGGGGGCGCGGGCTAAGTAGCGAGCAAAAGCTATTTATACAAAAAAACGATTATTTTAGAGTCGCGAAAAATCCTTCAAAGATATTCTAAATTAAAAAAGAAACAATAATCATGAATATTCTGTACCTGCATTTACAAATAAAACACATTAAATCAATCCCTTTTTCCATTTTTAGCACACAATAAAACACAGCGAACCACTTTTTATTAAACGCCTCAATAAGTTAGCTAAATGTCCACTAAAATTAGTATTCCAAACGCGAAGTGAAAAGTCGCAGTGGAATCGTGATAGAGAGCCGGCCACCTGCGGTGTAGCCACTAATTGCGAACAAAAACCCTACTGAATACGTTGGCGAGTGACGGTTGACCTTTGGGACTAACCTTTATCTGCCGAGATGAATCTGTGATAATAGATTATAGCGTGGCTTCAGGGAGACTAGATGCGTTCTCTATTAATTAAAAAAAAAATGCATATTTTTTACTGTACATATAATAATTTAAAGTCGCTGTCAACATCTGTTACTAAGCTAACTTTTTCTAAAAAACCCTTTGGTGAATCATTTATATTTTTTTATAATATCTGTGCCGTGATTCCTTTAAATTATTTTGTTACGTTTTTTATATTTCTTGAAAAAAAAAAAACTGATTTATTGAAACTTGAATAGCCTCATTTAGCAATATATAAAAGTACGCCCATTCTGGCTCTCCCTACTAAGTTCCCCCCTGGTAGGTATAATCGATAGAAAATATTACGGTTGCTCAAGTTCATTTGTGCTATCCAGATAAATAATAATCTATGTTAAATGTATTTCCAATGTTTTACAAAAAAACGTCACATTAAAGGATACCTTATTATAACGTCGTAAAGGTCATACTCGTACGCATGAACTGCTTACAAAAGTTCACAGACAAGTAAAATAGAAATGTCAGAAGGTAGTCAACCGCAACGTTGGTGTGGAAAGATAAAAATGGATCGGAAAACCTCTTTCTATTTATCGCTTACACAACATAAATGCATGACATGTAAGTAAAGCTTTCTTATACTTAGGTACAATATATTTACGCAACTTATGATTCATTTTCCTTTCAATTCTAGTCTTTTTATGTACCTACCTATTTATTTGACGTTCTTTATAGATAAATGGATATTTGAGACTTCCAGAATTTAAGACTCCAACGCGTCAAAATGCCCTGAACGATGATGAAAACTATTAAAAAACGCAAAATTGAATATTTTGACCACTCGCTTAGGCACGATAGATGTCTGCTCCAATTATTATGATGGGTTAGGTGGAAGGGAAGAGACGCGCTGGACGAAGGAGAAAGTCATGGCTCAGAAACATTGACTTTTAATATATACCAACGGACAGGCTGCTGTCAAATTATTTTTATACGTATTTGAAAAATGCCATTTTGGCGCTGTAGGCTATAGTGGCTATGGAGCGAAAGTAATTGGAACTAGTCATTCGTTAAAACTGTGAAGACAAGAGTAAACGTTCGAAAAACATGATGCGAAAGAAACTAGTCTCCCTGTCTGTTGCGTTTTCAAGTATAAACCACTGCAGTTTTATTTATAATAAAATTTGGTAAGGTTCAACTTAACTTTCCATGCAGACGAAGACGTGGGGCAAGCTAGAGTAAAAAGAAACATATACTTACGGTATAATGGAAGGTGGTCTGGGTAAAGAGCCTCCTCGGCTGACTGACGCGATTTGGTCCACATTATAATTTTGCGGCCAACCCGCGTTATCTTCTATTACCGATCTGAAAAAAATAATAGCGTTCTTATGATAAGAGCTAGTTAACTATTCTGCCAATATACGACCAAACCGAGTATTTATAAAATTAATTATAATACTGTTTTACATATCCATTCTTTGTAGACCGTAGTTTTTTATGTGAAAGTCGTCAGACAAGCAGTGGGATCCTGTGGTATTTTCAAAAAAATCTGTTTGCCTGTGTGTTTGTGTACGCTGCTCATCTTAGATGACGGTTGCCGCCTACCATCAAGTGGACCGTCAGCCTATCTGCCACCTTTCATAACATAAAAATCTTAGAAATGGCTTAAGAAAAAATAATTTATCAATAAAATTTATTTTTATTTATTTAGTTTTCACCAAAATTTAAAGCGGTTTAGGAACCGAAGCCTGGTTAATTATAATGAAACTAACAGCACACAGAATAGTGAACGCTTTTGGCTTAATTATTGACACATATCAAATCACACCAATTACCAATTAAGGTTTTGAAATTTATAACTTATTAGCCTAATTTCATTAACAAAAATTATTGAGTAATTATTAAACAAATTTCATGTTATTACTTTTAAATCATGGACTTTATCGTATTAAAAGTATATATAAGTACTTTGTCATAAGTTTTTTTTAATATTATTTATCTATGTATTTTAATTGTTTTATTTATTTATTTCCGTATATAAATCATATCTAAGGAATTTATTAAATATGTTTGTATTTTGTATAAAATATGTTTGTATAGATATTTTATACCAAATAAGTTGATTGTTGTAATAATGTTCTTGTAGCGTCGATGTTGTGTACTAAACGGTACTGGCTGAAAATCAGCGCCGCAGGCACCTCAGCACAATGCTGAGCCAGTATCCGATTCACTGTCGCGAGGACACATACATCTTTTAACCGAAAATTAATTTATGTTTTGTGGTTTTTGTTGATTTGTTTGTGTCCTTTGTGTTGCGTGAATAAAATTCTTTCTTTCTTTCTATTTATTTATTTTTTTAGCAAAATTAAAATTCGAATCAGTAACAATAATTGGCTTCGTTAAGAGATACGAGCGAATGGAAAACCGAATTTATTTATAAAGAGTTTGAAGAATTCACTTAAAATTTAAAATAATATTTTGTTAAAATAATAATACCCAGTTAAATCCTCGGTGTTTTGTATTTTTTTTTAGTGTGCAAATATTTCTACTATTTATTTGTGAACGTCACAACTAATGTTATTATGTTATAAAGAGGTAAAGTTTGTATGCAGGAGGTATAATCTTTGAGACTACTCATTTAAAAAAAAACCTATATCAATAGTTACAATAGAACGTGAGGATGGACACAGGCTAAATATTCCACGCGGGCAAAGCCGTGGGCACCAGCCATTTAAAAATAAAGATAACAACGCTTGGCAAAGGTATAATGTCAGGCGTTATATTGCTTTATACAGGCTGTGGCCTGTAATAAGAGCAATAAATTAAAATAAAGACCCTTTAACGAATCAGTAATTAATTCCAAATGGTTTCAATTAATTAAAATTTACTGTTATTTTCTAACAAAATTAATCGAGCCAGAAATGTACTACTACAGACATAATGTGTCCAGTCGGAGTACTTGACATTGACATTTACGATCGTTCTCGCCACAGTACCCTGTACCAAGACATCCAACGACTGATAACCGACAATTGAGCGATCATGAAATTCATTGATTATGTATTGTAACTTTGGATTGCTATATCTGTGAGTATAAGCACTTTGGTGCATTATGATTAGGTTAAGGTAACTGCGTATACTCTATAGAATCATCGTTTAAATTTATTGCTCTTATTACAGGACCCTGTATATATTTTTTATTTTAATAATACAATGTTACACTAAGAAAACTTATTTATTTCGTGTAATTTATGTCCTCAAAAATCGCAAAATATCCCTTATAGATTATTCTTGTCACTGTCTTATACACAATTTTATTACACAAGCTGATTCGCGCCTTTGGTGGCATCTTTCTGTTTATAATAAAAGACTTTACCAGCTATACATACGGATTAATAATTACCGGGATATAAAGTGTCCTATGCGTTAACCTAGGACATGGTCTGCGTGTCTATTTTCATCCAAATCCGATTATCAATTCACGTGTGATTGAGTAACCAATGTTCAAACCAATCACCCAAATATAATATTATATAATCTACTAAGTATTCAGAAACATTCACATCCACATCTACGAAATAATATCTCTAAAATCTGCCTCTTATATTATACCATTAAACCATCTCTAAACCTACTTTGATGAAATTTGTTACATAAGAATCTTGAATAACTTAATCTATCTATCTTCTATGTATATAAAATTCTCGTGTCAGTGTTTGTAACCAAACTCTTCCGAAACGGCTTGACCGATTTTTATGAATTTTTTTGTGTATTCGGTAGGATCCTAACCACCGGTAGCTTAGGCCTTGCCCCGCTACCAAGGGATGACTAAAGGATAGACTAATTAAAGGAATTAAAATATATTTTTATAGTTATTAAAAGAAATACATGTACCAATTATTTGTTAAATAATTTTAAAGCCTCTTGTTAACTTTTACACGAGATAAATCCATGGTCGAAATATAGTCTATATGCAAAGTATTAACTGAGTTAAGAGATAACAATTATAATTCTTACTGTGGCCACTCCAGCCGGGTGAAGTCCTCATCCTCAGGCATCCAGGTGTACCGCTTCGGGTCTGGTTGACTGCACACGGATCTTGGACGTCGCCGAAAGTACGAGCACTCCAGGTCGGCGTCGTAGGCGCATAGCTCAGGTGGTGCCGGGGCGGGTTGGCCAAACCTTGAACAAAATGTTTGTTCAAACATTTGTCAAACCACATGAGTAGGTAACGGGTGATTTATTAATTAGGATAGGTCAATATGCAGTCGTTTGAAATTATAACAAATACAGGAACTAGATCTAACTTAAATCATTTTCTATTTTAAAGTTGAGAAAACTACATTCATACCAACCTAACTTGAAAAATCATCTCGTACGTGTATAACTGATTGTACCTAGTCTAAAATATAAACATTCATAAAAGTTTTTATTAATTTAATTTAATTTGAAAAATTCTAAAATTGATGTATACATAAGTAATTGATGTAAGTACAGAATAAGCTAAGCCCCCAGAATTATCTGTTATATTAAAAAAATATATTACCTTAAAATAATATTTATTAGGTAAATAAATTTACCTCCCTGAAAATTTCAGCGATATTTACCTGGGATAACGTTGTATCGGTGCATAGTCGGTGTTAAGGTTCTCATCTGAGGGTACCCGACGACGGACACACACGGATAAAAATGATGCTCTGTAAAGAAACATACATTTAATTTAATATTATTCTTTATGATGAGAAACTTATTCGCAACTGTGGAGCAAGGTGAAGTAAATTTTTTGTTGCTAATATAACATTGTATGATATTTTTTTGCTAGAACGAACAATATAAGTACTGTACAATGTTAATCCAGGTAATAAACTACCAATGTGCAAAATTTCATCGAAATTTGTCAGCCGTTTTTGTGTGAAAGAGCAACAAACATCCATACATCGTCGCCACAAAATTTCGCACATAATATTAGTAAAATGATAATCGTGTGTATCTATCCTAATATTATAAAAAGAGAATATTTGTATGTTTGTATTGAATAAACTCAAAAACTAGTGGACCGATTTTAAAAATTCTTTCACCTATAGAAAGCTACATTATCAGCGAATAACACAGGCTATATTTTATAAAGTTACGCGGGCGAAGTCGCGTGCAACAGCTAGTTAGTCATATAAATATTGGGACGAAGCCTCGGGTAAAGGCTAGGAAGTAATAAAAGAAAACTGTATAACGTCAAATTTATTAGCCGACCCTGCCCGCACCGACAAATGCTTTTAGGTAAAGGCTCGCGTTCAAGTGTCGTTCATTCCACCTCACTTTACTTATAATGAGATTATAAGGGTGTACACCAATAAAATGCTCAATTTGTTACCTTCGCCTTTTCAAAGAGCTTCATGTTTATTGGTCAAATGAAATTAAATAAAAGGAAATGTAGAGGCCTCTGTCGGCAAATTAAAGACGCCCCAAAGAGAGGCTCTGACAAAATTCCAGGTGTAATGTTTATGTAATATTATATATGTTGGACATTACGACTCCAGAGTCAGTTCGTACGCGTCCGTTACACAGGGATAAATCACTAACGTTTTACGAGTAAATGAATTGAAGCAATTTCTCGAGCTAAGACTATTGTCCCTTTCGATATAAACTAAACTAAAGGTATCGTGTATTCATACGAAAAATATATTTAGGCACTAAGAATAATCACAAGTATTTGATACGAGACCTTGTACAGACACATAATACGACAATATATTAATATACTGCAGTTTACAGACAGGAATCATAAATTAGGTCGGCATATCTTAACTCTTGGCTGTTTAAGCGCATACAGAAACTGATTATTCCACTTCCTGTAGTCCCTGCCTGTAGTGCCTGTCTAATAGGGTATTGAAATCATGAACGAAGCAAATATATTATTTCGATGTGAACGAGCTTCCCAGCTTCACAAAATCTCAATACAGTAAACGGCTTATGCACACATGTTTATAAAACCAGCTTCACTATGTTGTCAGCAAAATTCTGTCTATGTAGTTCTTATTTGGTCTGAGTATCTGCGTCCAGGGGACTGTTCGAAGGGTTTGTTCACAGACATTGAGCTGCTTTGTATGCATAGACACCTTAGCGCTTCCTAATAGAATCCAAGCTCTGGTTACTCCCACTTCTCGACGGTTTGACCACATGTGACTCGCAAACATTCAAAGATCAATAAACGGGCTCCTTCCACTTGGATCCACAGCTTGGCTCCACATGTGGATCCGCGGATACTTTTATCTCCTCTTAAATCTACCATTGAGGGGATTCAAGAATACACATAATTTTATATGCCACTTCGATCCACAAACGAGGGGATCCAAAAATACTAATATTTTTCTATGCCACTTGAATTCACAATCCGCTAAGTGGATCCAAGTGGAAGGAAGCACTATGATTTCAGGACCTTTGTTCTTTTTCTCATAAATATTATTCTGAAAACCCCTTGTTAAAATTTCCTTTTTTTTTCTAATAACTAGTGTACAAGCATGACTATGACCGAATCCGAAAATGTTAAATATTTCTCAGCACAAAGAAGAAAAATATTGCGTCTGATGAAGATTGATATTGTTGTGATAGTTTTCTTAATTTTGGATGATTCCTCTGAAACAGTACTTTTTTTCTGGATGAAAGGTACCCTATATCCTTTCTTGTATCCCTGAGAATATGTATGCAAAATTTCATGATGATCGGTTGAGTAGTTAAGACGTAAAAAGGTAACATACAGACAAAGTACTTTCACAAATTTGTTTGTTTCTAGTTTTAAAAATATCTAGTTACATGTTAAGTTAATAGACTTGGTAAAAGATATATGCCTATCTTTTTATTTCATTTCTCCTTGACTGTCCCAAAGCGTATTTGACTAATAGCTCATTTGACGAATCAAGTAATTGACGAATTTAGGTTTTGAACAATCTCTAATTTGACAAATCAAGGATTTGACAAGTGTCTGCGTAGGATCTTCTTTTGAGATAGGTACACAGTAGTGTATTAAAGTAGGTTCATATTATTTAAAGAACAGATTTAATCAAGGCAGCGCTTGGCCGCTGCCGCTTCAATAAAAAAAAATTAATTATTTATTGTGTCAAAAAAGGTAATAAAACAAAATGAAAAGCATTTTAGCCTAAAGTGACACTTATAGAAAACAACAATATTTTAGTCATATGTAACGGCGGGTTGAATATAATGTGGTTAAAATTAATGGATTAACACACGCACGCGATGTGAACAGAATTGCTAAAGCACACGGCCAATCTTGACAATAACTCGAGCGTTAGCACTTGACGATGCGGGAAATGATATTGCTTGACACACTATGAATGACATGACTGAAAGGAACGATTGAGTCGCCGCTTGCGCCAAGCGGCATGTATAATTGCAAAACAAGGCTTTTATAAGAAAGGAACAAATCAAATATAATAGAAAACATTAATAAATACAACAAGGTTCGTTTGTATTATTGACTGCTCGGCATTTTATTTGAGTTTTTAAAAAAACTTCTTGCTATAGGAATAACTTACAGTTTACTTGAAGGATCAACTTACTTATTTAATCATACTAATTTATAAAGTTTAGTCCCCCGCCGGAATCTGTCTATATGTATGGATGTTTGCGATAATTAAAAAAAAATACTGAACGGTTTTTGATGCGGTTAAGATCCCCATTAAAATCCGTTTACAGAGGAAAAGATGGCGGGAAGCGACTTTGTAAAGAATGCTGTGAATCCTGCCTGAGTGATAAAATCACTATAAAATTTTATGATTTTTTTAAACAAAAATTATTAGATTTATTTGATACGACCAAAAACAAACTAATTGGAATATTATTGCGACCCCTACAAATCGAGGGACCGATTCGGAATAAAGTTATTATTATATTAATTGAGAAAGATGAAAAGGTATAATTGTAAACCCAATTGAGAATCGCTATTTGGAGAATTCATAAATTAAACATTTTGTATTAAATTTACTGCTCATCAGTTTTACAATAATAACGATTGATTGACTCGCTCTCTAAATTAATTTTAGAATATTTTCTTAACTTGATTATAAAAGTACATTGTTTTAATTATTTGTAAATACTTATTAGCAAACTTATAGCAATTACTAGCGACCCGCTCCCGGCTTCGCTCGGGTGCAATTTTTTCTGAAAATGATAATATATGTATAAAAACCTTCCTCGTTTAACGCTCTTCCATTAGTGAAAACCGCATTAAAATCCCGGTTATGTATGGCTATGTCTATGGCTATGGCTATGGCTATGACTATGGCGCGGTGTATTGTAAGTATGTTTCCTGAGGACTCTAAAACCGCTCAATTAGTTTTAATTTAGGTTTTCACTTATAAAGAAACCAATAAACGAGGATGGTTTGTATATGGTTTGTAATGAATAAACTCAAAAAACTGGACCGATTTTAAAAACTCTTTCACATATAGACGTTATCAGCGCGTAGGATAGGCTATGTTTTATAAAGTTACGCGGGCGAAGTCGCGTGCAACAGCTAGTCTACTATAAGAATGAACCAAACTGTACCTACCTGAACTTTTAAATTACTAGACGATATTTAGAGTAAACTTACTTAGTTCATAGCTTTCGTTGTATAATCATCTCAAACAGAATTAATTTTGTTACAATATTATATTAATATTATTGCCATTAGTAAATTTCAATTTAGAATAACAGCTATTACTCTCCAAGATAGATATCGCAGAGGATTAATAAGCAGATTGTTGTAATTGCTTTCGTTTTAACAGACAATGGAAGGGCGCATTCGAGCGATTATTAATAGTTGAACCGAAACGTCTCAGAAGAGAATTTAAATATTCCTCAGTTATAAATTATTCGTCGAAGAAAAGGTATATCAATGTTGAGATTGTTGTATTTCTTTACTTTTTGTACATGGTTCCTTTATATACATTACTTGAAGACGTGAGTAGATGAAGGTGATGTCACATTTTTGTTTTTTTTTGCGTTGATGAAGGTAATTTGTCCATATAAATGATTACAGAGTTTAAGATCGTCGATTTAAGACATATTTTGGAAAATAGAAAGTTGAAAAAGATGCTATGTACAGATAATTTTAAAAAGCAAAAAGTGCAGAAAAGTTTACTTTTGTTACTTTTTTTTTAAATTAAATAATACACGTGTTTAATTACTACCATACCATTAATATTTTAGGTTATTTACACAACTTTGGTTCATAATTTAATACAAAAGTGCCGTGGCGACTTATCTCAAAAATTAAAAGTAAAACTTTAACCTCGATTTACTCGAAATTGGAATTAAGCGACTTATCACCTTCATACACTTACGTCTTCACTTATGTGGCAAAGATGGATGTATTATGATCTATAATGATACTATGATATCAAGAGCGTATATCGTATCGAGCTGGTATCGAGAGCGTAGAATATCAAATTCAAACTCATATGAAATAGACGATTAAATGCTGCGAATGACCCTCCGTCCACTTGAACAAAGCAAAGCCCTTGAATCCGCAGTTCGACTCCACATGTGGATCCGCGCATACCTTTATTTCCTCTTAAATCCACAGGTGAATCCACGAATACCTACTTCTATTTCCTTATATACACCCTAGGCTAGAGCTATTTTTGAAAAGTTAATTTACAAAGTTGGCCCTGCCGGCTATCGAAACCGCGGTCAGAGAGTTAGAAGGATCGTGGAATCGTCACATACGAGTAGTACATATACTAGTACATATACGAATGGTTTCATGTTTTGTGTGTAAAATTGCCATACTTAAAAGTATGGCAATATACCATATACATTAGTATGGGAAAATCAGTCATAAGTCAATAAAGACAGGTGACAGAGAAAACGAATAATCGAATATGCAACGGAAAGTTGTCGACCATTTCCAACGGCGTGAACACTCCATTATATCTACACAATGCTTAAAAAGAAAAAAAAAACAGAAAACATATATTTTATCCTATTTTACATTCCTATCTCTTAATTTTACTCCAATTTAAATATTCATTCTGAAAGAACATCTGTTAAGAAAATTGTAAATTAAAACAGAATGTACCAAATGTTCAATTAAAATTATTCTTATTTTTCTTTTAAGGAAATTAGGGTACAAATTAAAATATATAACTTGTAAACCAAAAGAATAGACATATGACGACCTTTACATAATAATGTTTTTTGAACGATAATAATAATCATAAACAGATATAACTAATATCTGTTTATTTTAGTACCCAATTCAGAAGAAAAGCTTATAATATTAAAGAATTTATCATTATTTGTTTATTTGTTTACTTGTTTTAATTATTGAATAACACATTTCTGTTGTCAATGTATTATATAAAAAAATAATATAATTTCGATATTAACTTATTAATGAGATAAAAATATATTCGCGAGTGAAATAATAACCGATTCAAATTGTAATTCCATAATTCAAATATTGGCTCTAATATAATGCATTCTTATTCCATAAACGCGTTATTATTAGATTACACGGAAAATTCCGAGTAAAATTGTGGAACGCTTTCCATCAAACTGACACCGGTCAGCCTTACATGTCAAAATAAAGTGAATACATTATATAACAAACAGTAGGTATAAGTACACACACATATTTAGCGGAACATAAAATAAAGGTTTGATATCAGTATCATATAAGGTTGCTGGCTGGTTTATACGTCATTTAATTTAAAAAGAAATATTTTCAAATTAAGAAAACAACTGAACATCACCTTTTATGCAATTGTTTTAATTTTATTCAAATACACCTTATCTGGAGCGAACTTCGAGTGTTTCTTCCTTCTGAGTTTGATTTAAAATTTCATTGAAATACTGTTTTTTGTTAGTTTTTTTTAATCGCGTATCTTTCTGGAGTTGAGGACTGAATTATGCCTGACTTAGCCCCAACGGAGATTGCCAGGGCACTCGAAATGCGAAGAAATGGTCAAACCTACAGAGTGATTATCCAGAGATCTTCGTCGACCAGTTTCAACGATCCATCGCAGTATCCAACGGTTCAGGGAGACCGGTACTTATGTGAGAAGAGCAGGACAAGGCAGAAATAGACGCACTTCGAGTAGGGATGATCGTTTCATTCGGCTTCGTGTACGTAGGAACCCCCGTTTGACGGCCGTCCAAGCCCGACATGAGTTAGAAGCAGTGCGGGGTGTAACCGTAAGTGAGCGTACGGTACGAAGAAGGTTCGAAGAAGCTGGTTTGAGTTCATTTGTGCCCGCCAAGGCTCCAAGGCTCGAGGTAAATCATCGTAGAAACAGGTTAACTTTTGCTCAGGAACATCGACTTTGGAACGCGGACCAATGGAGTAAGGTATTGTTTAGAGATGAGTGCAGAATTCTCTTAAATCAAATTGACGGCAGGCAAAGAATATACAGACGCAAAGGAGAACGATACATTCAGACAAATTTTGAAACTACAGTTGCATACGGTGGTGGATCAATAATGGTTTGGGCGGGCATTTGTTTGGGAGCTCGCACAGACTTGGTAGTGATTGACAGAGGGAGTCTGACTGCAGACCGCTATATCAGAGAAGTTTTTGCCCCATATATCGGTGACGATTTTGTTTTTATGCAGGATAATGCTCGGCCGCATACCGCTCGGGTAACTCAAGCTTATCTTAATGATAATATCACTGTTATGGAGTGGCCGGCGAGATCACCGGATATGAACCCAATAGAGCACGTTTGGGACTTGCTGAAAAGAAAAGTTAAGTCCAGAATTCCAGCTCCTGCCAACGTGGGTGAACTGCGAATCGCCGTAGTTGAGGAATGGCGGAGACTATCCCAGGAGACCATCGATAACATCATTCTCAGTATGCCTAGACGGGTAGAAACTTTAATAAGAGCACGTGGAGGAAATACGCGATATTAATCACCATTTTTCTAATTTAATTAATTGTTATTTTAATATTAATTTTCACTTTTCCCGGTTACATGAAAAGTTCAAAAATGTACAATTTTTCACAAATAGCCTTTACTCGCAAAATCTGTTCTTAATGTGATCTCATTTTAAGTAAAACAAAATAACAAAAGAAGTGTAGTAAGTAGATTTTAAAATAAAACCATATTTTTTTAATTATGGACCTTTTTTTTGTGTTCCGCTAAATATGCCGGTGTGTTTATTTCTATACTGATATTATTTTTGCAAGTTTGTATTTTTGTTTGTAATGAATACATTCCAAAACTATACTGGACCGATTTTGAAAATCGTTTCACCTATTCCTCCTTTTCACATTGAATAAATAAATGTATTCACTAACCGATTGGCTCTGGAGCAGGGGCTCTCGATGTGATACTGGGAGAGGCATCCGAGGAATCTGTCCTTCTTGGACTTCTCCAGTTCCAGCAGATCCAGTTGTTTGTTGTTGATGCAGTATTGTTCCCGGAATTCCTGATTATTAAAAAAATCAATATGTAGGAGATCCAATAAATATATGTAGGTATATATATGTGTGTGCGTGCGTGCGTGCTTTAAATGCGCTGCCGACCATGGAAGGATTAAGGATAGAGATAAGGAAGACACAGGGAAATGGAATCTGGCATCAGTTACTCACACACCGAGACAGACAGACAGACTTTTATTTCATGGTGGTCTTCTGTAAGCGGGTGGTTACTGCCGCCAGACGGGCTGCCCAAATGACTGCAAATGCAGCGTGTGCTGCCACTACTTGTATATTGTGTTGCATGTGACTCACCTGTTTTGAGTACATGGTGGTCTTGCTGGCTGGCCGGTCCTCACTGGCCCTCTGCCGCTTTCTGCCCGCGTTTTCATCCTCTGATTCGTAACCTTTGGCCGAATGTGCTATATCTGCCTGTTGAAGTGAAAATTTATATTATAAATTACTAGCGGCCCGCTCCCGGCTTCGCCCGGGGTGAATTTTTTTTTACGTAAAAACCTTCCCTGATTATCCCTCTATCCATCAGTGAAGACAGAATTAAAATCGGCCCAGCCGTTCTCGAGTTTTGCACTTAGCAACACATTTAGGGATTCATTTTTATATTATAGATAAACATAATTCACCTATTATTAAAACACTAAGTTACTAGAATAAATTATATAATTTACATTATGGAATATTAATAAAATATATTAAAGTCTATATTTAATAATGATTCGATTAAAAGGAAAAACTTCCTTTTATTCAAAACATTGTTAATCAAAACTTAGTCTATTGTCTATTTTGGGACGTGTAATGTGATCGATATATCGTGTAATTAATAAAACTTTGGTACATTTGCGAAGACATATTAATGATGAGAAAAATATTATATATTTCATTATTCCTTTAGTAATACATGTTATTGTAATGGTTTTTACCTAAACCATTCTCGAAACTACCTACAGGAAATCTTTCCAGATTATACATAATTTTTTGAGTTTCCTATCCCTAATCAACATTCAGACATTTTAAAATAAAATTTATATAGAAATACGAAATTATTATATAAAGTTATTTTACTAACTTCACATTATATAATAAGAAGAAGAACGAATATATTATACATGCACATAATATGCTGGTACGGGCGCATAGTTTAGTTCATAAAAGTTCCAAATTAATTCCTCTTTGCATGCACAAGTTCAAATGACTTTACTAGAGTCCATTTGTTAGCGTGAGTACCTAGCTACTTTTATTTGTTCACTCCGAGACTAATAAAGAAAGAGTTCGAAGCTATTATCATGGTTAATTTAAGTTAACAAAGTCTTTCAGCTAAAATTAATTTAACACTAAGTTTGTGATTTTATCTCGTCAACTTGCAGTCACTGGTGGACAAAGAATAAGAAGTGAGACACTTAATTAAATTTCTAACTTATCTTCGTCAAGATAAAAGCTTAACATGGTTACATTGCGTAAGTTTGTAAATAGACGCAATGCTATACCAAATGTAGATATTTTGCTTATATTTAGATATCAAACTTCAACCTTAAGGACACACTGTACGAACGAGTGAAATTGGTAATAGGTACCTATTTGGGAGATTTTTTTTGCCTCAATTTACTATAATAATAGGGGTTAAAGTATGAAATTGCCGTTTTATTGTAATAGGTACTTCGAATTGACATAGAACCTTCATGGTTTGAGATTTTTGAGTGAAACTTTTTTCATACGGTACCTATGTAGTTCTTCTTTTAAAAAATGTGCAACATTCGATTATCAACTTTCAGTTGTTTTTTTTATTCAGCTTAGACAATAAAGATGGATACTTCGAAAATTCGTGTGATTTTTGAATACGAGTTCCGACGCGGAACTAACGCGCCAGAAACAGCTCGCAATATTAATGTTGCGTTTGGAGAGGGGACTGCTAATGAACGCACTGTGCGATTTTGGTTTAAACGCTTTCGTGATGGAAACATCGATTTGAAGAACGAACCACGTGGAAGACCGCCCACACAGGTGAATAACAATGATTTGAAAGAGATGGTGGAAGCCGATCCGAGCCAAACTACCCAGGAATTAGCGGCATGGTTTAACGTTACCTTACCAACAATATTGACTCATTTGCGTCAAATCAATAAAATAAAAATATATGAAAAATGGGTGCCTCATGATTTGACTGATCTGCAGAAAGAAACGCGTGTTGAAACTTGCGTTGCCTTGTTGAATCGATACAGAAATGAAGGAATATTGGATCGAATTGTGACATGTGATGAAAAATGGATTCTTTACGATAATCGTAAGCGGAAAATGCAATGGCTGACCCCAGGTCAAACGCCGCAACAGTGTCCTAAAGCAAAGCTTACCAATAAAAAGGTAATGGTAACTGTTTGGTGGTCTCAGCGTGGTGTTATTCACTATAGCTTTCTCCGATCTGGTCAAGCAATAACGGCAGATGTCTACTGCGCCGAACTCCGAACAATGATAGCGAAACTAGCAGTGAAACAGCCCCGACTTATGAATCTATCTTCACCATTATTGCTCCATGATAACGCGAGACCTCATACAGCACGAGAAACCGTTTTAACTCTACAGGAACTGCAATTAGAAACCATTCGTCACCCTCCGTATTCGCCAGACCTTGCTCCAACGGACTACCATTTTTTTCGTGATTTTGACAATTTTCTGCGTGATAAAAAGTTTTCTTCTCAGGAGGCAGTGCAAAATGCTTTCACACAGTTTGTCGAATCTAGATCACCAGAGTTCTATCGCAAAGGCATAAATGAGCTTCCTATTAGATGGCAGCAATGTATAGATAATAATGGTAATTATTTTGATTAAATAAATATGTTAAATTAAAAAAAAAAACGAATTTTTATTTTTCAGTACAAATCGGCAATTTCATACTTTAACCCCTAATATAATGCGAATAACCGAAGACAACGCAACACATTCGCGCAACTTATTCTCAAGAAAATAATAAAATATACTCCAGCAATTCTAATATTTAAAAAAAAGTTTATATCGTAGATGGCAGCCGTTGACAATATAATTTTATAAATGTACCTATTATAGCTAGCATTATGTTTTCATGGAAAAACATTTTTGAGTCAGTAATTAAAAGAATACGACCTGCGAAAATGTCACAAATTCTGCACATTTTAGAAATTAATTGTATTTACCAGATATGAAATTATGAAACAGAGGGGTGAAGGCCATTTTTCCATTTTTTATATCCATCTAAATCTTCATATTATATCTGAAAAACGTTATGTTTTTTTTTGTAAACATATTGCTACAGCCAATAACTACTAAGTAATCATGGAATTACATAGTAACTAGTTCCATGATGATTGGTAAGCTACTCGAGGTAAAAAGCGAGCTCTTAAGGCAACTAAGAATGTATTACTTCATATTAAATATTTTACACTTGCAAGGAGAATGAATCGTTAAATCAGTTTTATCTTAATTCACCTTGACCCGTCCCTGGGGAAAAGGGTCTGGACAAACTGACAGATAGATGAACCAACGAAAAAAGTGATCTTGTAAGCATTATGATATTTTGATTAAGATAAATAACCCAGCGGGTAGTGCGAGTAAAAAATGTTTTTAATTGTATATATAATTGTACAATAGAAAATGAAAGAGAAGATTAAAGAATTAATTCTCATACGACGAGCTCAAAGAAAACGATCCTCTTATTTAAGGGGTTTAACGCAACAAAATCATTAATCAAGCGCTCGTATATATCGTATTAAATAACATACAAACGTGTACACGGTAAATTAGCCGGGTAATGCCTGTCTTACCGGGGGTATTAAGGTTGCAGACAATTTATTACAGAAGTATGTCACTCACATGTATTTTTTTTTCATTAAATTTTATGTAATATGTAGTTACATGTAAAACATTTTTGCATATTTTGTTTTGCTAAGTTTAATAAGGGCGGAAGAAGGAAAGACAATGTATTTACACTGCAAAATCTAAAACGCTAGTGAATAAAACGTGAGAACATATAAACAAATTGACAATTTATAAAAAGACACAGTAATTTTAAATAGAAAATAAAAATAGGAAACGGCCACATAGTGAAACTGCAAAAAGGTCGTTAACACATGGCATATATAGAATTAAAGTTATTAAGTTATGCAAAAAATATAGTCATTATTGTCATTAGTCTGGATTGTCCATAGTATAAAGCTATTGCTATATTGAAAAATGAACTGAATATTGTGTAATCTTCCGAAACTACGTATTCTGAAACTGTTCATATGAAAACTGAAGCGTTCGATGCAGCTCTTAAAATGTTTTACTGCTGAAGTGCATTTTGCGAGTAAATATAACATTTCAGACCGAGGAAAATACGATATAAAGAAACTGGTATAATAACTTTTCTAAATGTTGATACAGGAACAGTTTGTTTTATAATAACTTTTTCTTAATAAACACAACAGCACACGTGCTGTTACTATACAATAGTCTTCTATAAGGGTCGTTGTTGGTATGCATAGTAAGATGGCTATGCATAGAAGAATAATAGACTACTTTTTATTTTGTATTTAGTTTAGGTCTCCAGCTAATAACTGGGTAGCTAATATACTATTTGCTTTGTTTATAGAAATGGATACAAAACACATTGTATTTTAATCCGTTCTATAAATTTTCCTCTGAATCCTTTTCCAACCACGAAATACCTACAAAATGTTCAACTATTTCTGAAGAATTTTGTTTTCTCAACTAACTAATATAGTCGCCGTGATATTTCACTTGAATAAATTTTGTAATTAACTCCCGTTTAATTTAAGTGAAACGCTTAGGATAAATTTAAATAACGAAGAGTAATTTTATTGCTTAAAGAAAATGAATGCATGCGCGTCTTAGCTTCTTTCAAGTTAAAAGCGAAACATTGTTATTAGTAAAAATCAGTTTTTCGTATTTGGTTTTTTCTTTGACTTTTGTTTAATTTTTGACAAAACTTCACAACATTTTAGGCTTTTAAATAGACAAAGTCGATCTTTTATTAATCGCTAGACAATGAATAGTAATTCACTCCCGAATTTTAGAACTTTTAATACTAATTAGTTAAAATACTAGTCTCTTCTCGGGATCATCATCATCATCTTGGCTATTTTTTTCCAAATCTTAGTGAAAATAGAGTGACGATTAAGGCCATTACAGAGTTAGAATCAGAAATTTATGATTCCCGGCGGATCATAATGCCATGATGTGATAAGTTTGCAAATAAGATATTAACGTCATATTATTTGTAGTTTTATAATCTAGATAATAGTCGAAAAATATTTTAAAATATTGGGATACTTTTCTCATTAGAACAGATTTTAAGCAAGCCTTTTTTAAAATTAGCGGTCGACGGTCGACGCAGAAGCGAGATATTAGTAAAATTATATGCGACAAATTATAAAAATATTGATTTTCCAAAAATTCATATCATTTATTAGATAATAGTCGAAAAAAACATACGATTTCTGTAAATTTTCATTCAAGAAAAGTATAATCAAAAGTGTCAGTGTCAATCAGTTTTAGTAATTTTTCGTGATATTTATTTTAGGATCAAATTTGAGATATTTCTGTTTTTTCTTGTATCTGAAGTCATTAATGTTCTAAAAGATTGTGTTATAATTTTTTTAATAACTTGTATATTTATCTGCGTAGGCCATCGACCGCTAGTTTAAAAAAAGGGCTGTTTAAAAATGTTCTAATGAAA
This sequence comes from Synanthedon andrenaeformis, assembly GCA_936446665.2. NCBI lineage: Eukaryota > Metazoa > Arthropoda > Insecta > Lepidoptera > Sesiidae > Synanthedon > Synanthedon andrenaeformis. The sequence continues at coordinate 5,330,619 of OW387792.2, forward strand.
ATTAACTTTAAAATATTTTTCAGCTATTTACTAGATTATACAACTACAAATAATACGACGTTAACATCTTATCTGCAAACTAAAACATCTGAAACTACTGAAATCATAAATTTTGACTCCAGCGTGATTTTAATTGATGAACGCTCTTAAGTGTTTCTTTGAAATCTAAGTATTTAATAAATAAATTTTAAAAAAGAATTAGGGATAGTATTCGGTTCTAAAAATCGCTATTTGAATTAAACTTGTACCTCATTGACTATTAGGACAGACACCTGGGGAATTGAAACAAAGAGTTTGAGAGAGTTCTTATGTCCCCAGACGGAATTTCATTAAGAGAAAATCACATTCATTTGAAGCGGTTTTCACAACGCTGCTGGTGCAGACAACACTTGGTACGAATATACTTTTTAGAAGGAGTGTTCTACTGTCTTTCTGTCTCGGCTACACCCGTGAACTTAATAATTTTTATGATTTTTTTTTTGTACCTCGGATATATTAAAAATTGGGAAAATACTTATTTTAGTAACCATTTCAAATATTGTATAATATGAAAATAAATTACTAAAAGCTAGACCGTGTCCTGACACGTTATTGAGTTTTAGTAATTAAATTCCTGAGATAAGTAATTTAATGTCTCGACATTTATGGTAAACTAAGAATGTAATAAAATTACAAGTTGTAGCAATAAAGCGCATTTTTCACAATAAATAAGGATTCTTATTTAATGTTCATTTTTCTATTCTTTTTTAACGTTAAGCTCGACTGACAGGCTGTCGGTCCACTTGATGGTAGGTGGCTACCGTCACCTATAACACAAGTAACGCCACAAGTGCTGCAAGTGCTACAAGGGATAGGGAAATGGGCTCTGGCATCATTTATTCACTTACCGAAACACAGCACACATGCTATTCAAAGAAAATTTAGTAGTGACATGGCAGTAATAACTGCGTTACACAGTTATAAACTGGGCAGCTGTCTGACGCAGTAACAGTCCCTTACAGAAGACTACAATGAAACAACAGCATTGTGGTTTTGTTGTATATCAATCAGTGAATAAGTGAAGCCAATTATGCACCATCTGCCCCGTCTGCGCCCTTTTCGTTAACGCTTTTAAGGTACGTAGCGCAACGAAATACTTTCAGGTTTTGTTTTATACAAAACAAAAGTAAAAAATCTGCCAATTTTTATAAAAAAAAGTGTCTCAAAACTTATAAAAAAAAATCCTCAGTCTCAAAACAAAAGTCTTTGAACTATATGTGTTTGCCCCTCGTAAGAAAGCTCAATGTTGCTATGCTCAGGGTTACACTAGGAGATCGAATCAGCAATGAGGAGATCCGTACTTCCATAGACGTAAGAAATTTACCGACATAATCCAGCCGATCAGAAGTTGAAGTGGCAGTGGGCAGAGGACACATAGTATAGAGAGCCAAAGGCCACTGGGTCCGGAAAGTTCTTTTGTGGAGGCCACGGACCGGCAAGCGCAGCGCAGGACGTCTACTCACAAGGCGGACAGACGACCTGATAAGGGGCACGGTTTGACGGTAGATCCAGGCTGCTTCTGAATGGTCCCATTGGTAAAAAATTATGGGAGAGGCCTATGTTCAGTAGTGGACGTCCAGCGGCTGAGATGGTGATGATGATGATGATTAGAATTTTAATAATGGAATTTTAATAAACCAAATAAAAGAAAATATAATAAAAGTATTTGCGTTATTACCTCACAAAAGAAACGTGTACCCGAATAAGTTCCGACGGATGAAATTTACCGCCTATTTAGATTCGGTGTCACGTAGAAAGTTCGTAGACCCTACAAGCCTACCATAATTTAAGCACACAATAAGGTACGAATCCTGATATCACACTTTGCGAAACATATTTTCATACATTTTACGGTTCTACTGTAAATATTTGCTGGGTATTCGCAATGTAACATTCTCTTGAGCGTTACCGACCAATACAAGAGGCTAGTAGCGCACGAGAGATTATTATTGGGTTGGTGAGAAAGTAATGTCGTATTATTTTGAAAATATCTATAAATGTATAGAATACGGTAGAGACGATTTTGGTTCGATAAATTTGTAGAATATGTTTCTGGAAATTTAATGCGTAAGGACTCGCGCGCAATCGTTTCAGTATATCGCTAGCAATGGAGGAAGTCAGTTGTCATATTCGGCATTGTTTACTTTACGAGTTTCGTTTGGGTCACTCCCCCACTCAAGCGACACGAAACATATGTAGTATAGAAGGCGAAGGTGCTTTATCTATAAGAACAGCACAGAGATGGTTCAAGCGATTTCGAGACAACAATTTTTCTCTTGAAGATTTACCTAGATCGGGCAGACCTGTGAAGATAAATATTCAACATTTAAAAGATTTAATAACAAACGATCCTCGACTTACTTCACGCTGTTTAGCAGACCAGCTTGGGTGTGATCATACCACTATATTAAATCATTTACATCGAATGGGAAAAGTATACAAATTGTCTGTATGGGTACCGCATGAATTATCTGAACATCACCGGAAGTGCCGAGTAGAAATTTGTTCGAGTTTACTATCATTGCGTCGGACCAGAGCTTGGCTGAACAATCTCGTCACTGGGGATGAAAAGTGGATATTATACATCAACCATACTCGTAAGCGTTGTTGGCTCGGTCCTAATGAACAAACAAAAACAGCACCTAAACTAGAGCTTCATCCGAAGAAAATATTGTTGTCGGTATGGTGGGACGTAAAGGGTATCCTTTTCTGGAAATTATTACCAAAGAATACCACTGTAACAAGTGACATTTATTGTGATCAATTACAAGAACTATCTATTGAAATACGTAAAAAACGGCCAAAATCGGATCAGGTATTTTTTCTCCACGATAACGCGCGTCCTCACATTTCAAAAAAAGTACGTAAAAAATTACTAGATCTAGGATGGACATTATTACCACATCCAGCTTACTCTCCGGATTTGGCGCCTACAGACTACCACCTGTTTCGATCTTTAAGTAACAATATACGTGATAAAAAATTTGATGACGAAGAGGATCTTCATACATATCTCCAAAAGTTTTTTGACTCTCAGCCACAAGCCTTCTACGCGCGCGGAATTCTGGGCTTACCAGATCGTTGGCGAAAGGTTGTGGAATCAGAGGGAGACTATGTTGTGGACAACTAATGTTTGTAATTATATAAATACATAATAAATTATTTAACATAGTAAGCGACATTACTTTCTCACCAACCCAATATTATCAGGCTTGAATACGTTGAAAACGTATTCAAGCCTGATAATAATAATCTCTTCTTGTTAATTGTTTTTAGTTTTCAAACATACTACTTATATACGGATTTACTACTTATTATTGTGGACGTTTCATTTCCTTCGCATTTATTAATGTACTGTCTGAGAAATGGATACAATAAAATTGTAACAGGAAGGGCACTCAAGAAAATACTAACTTACGGTAACAAATATCTCCGAGCCTTCACTGATTTGATATTCAGCTTGCGAAACTGAGGTGAACGTCTTCAAAGAAGACATATTTTAAATTATTATACTTCAGTGCTTTCCATTTTACAAGTCGTCATTTCTATATCTGGAAATTTAAAATAAAACCAAGTAATGGGTGGCACGGAACGGTTGAAAGTACTCACCTGAGTGGAAACAGAAATGCTGGAACCACCCACGCCTCCTGCAAAAAAGAAAACTATTTTAGTTGGGATATTTACCTAAGTATAGTGATTTATGAACTACAAAGCAATTTAAATTGAATTCTATAAACGTTGTCAAAGGGTAGAAAATTTCTGATTTATTCATAAGTACTAAAAGCGAACATAAAAATCTGCGACTTCGCATTATAAAAGGTTTTGCGTAAAGTGCCCGTGAGAGGCCAATTAGAAAATATCAACAGATTTTTAAATATTAAACGTTAAGATTATAAATTGTTGAAATAAATAAATAATATTTTACTATAATAATTATTGTTGTTTTAGTTAGATAAGGTTGTTAGTTATGACATAAAAATATTATTGAGTTAATACTTTTTATTACAACACATAACTAATTCTAAGACTAACCTAATAATAATATAATATGAAACTTTATAATGATTACATTTTTGATTGATGGGTTCCTTCAAACTTATCCGAGATAAAGGATCCACACAACATATTCCGCAATACTTTGCAACATATTATCGGGTACTGTAACTGTTCTTTAGTTCTTTAATTATTAGAGGGTGCGAATGGAGCTTTATTCTCAGTACATTTAGGTTTGATCTTATTTATAGCAACGTACGAGCAGAGCGCGGAGTTAGTTTTGGCAAAATAAAGTTAACGTAACATTTTCCTTGAGTTTCATGTATAAATTCATATTTCTCTTTAGCGGTGATTAGGTACCTCTGTCTGTTATTTCATTCGTATTTATAAAAAATACTGAAATGAAATTTTGTTCTTATACTGGCCATAAATACACGAAATCAGGAAGGTTATTAGTCTTTTTTATGTTTCAACCTATACCTTTGTGCTTATATGTGTGTAATAAGTTGCAATAACAAAGTTAATAGTTAAGGTTATTTGCGGGTCTTAACCCAATCCCGAAGCATTTTTCGAGTTAGAACACAAAAATAAGTCCACTTACTTAACAATTACTTGGATAATAATTTAAGTGATAGAACTATCTATCACTTAAATTATTATCATTTTAGGTATCTGTGCCATTTAAACTTCCTACTTGCGACCACATCTTATGCAAACCCATCATAGCATAATGTCTGTACTACACCAGTGCATACTCTATAAAACACGGTATATCTGAGCCTGAGCATCTCACAGCGCAATTATCTACAAATAACCATTAAAAATATAATTAGTATATCCTCTTAAGTATACCAGATCGTAGATTTAGCGAATAAACTTGACTATTATACGATGCACCATATACTGTTAACGCTCTGACTTTAATGGAAGTTCGAAATCCGGAACTCTATTCTGAGCTTCACGACCTGGAACCGAAACACGCTCTCAATTTAAAATGAACCGTAAGAACAAGGCGCTAAAGTCTAATATCAAATACGTGGATTCGATAGTTGCTTATGACTACAATGTATGTATTCTAGTGCCATATTGAAGTTTTAAGCTATACAAATATATATATACACAACATTTGCTACAGCTGAGGTTATATTTTCGTAGATGTATTAATATTAAAATTTTTGCTTATCAATGCTTCAAAAGCATAGAATTATGATTTTAATACATGAAAAAGAACCTCCAAAATGTTTAAAATCAGAGGTCTATATAAACGAAGCGTATATTGACGGTTTTGACATATGGTTAATAAACTTGGACAAAAAGTCTCATCTACAAATCAGTCAACGAGTTATGAAGATTCTCTTAAGAGATATGATCCGAAATACGGAGATTCCTCGGAGTATAGAGACTCCGGAGTATAGGAGTATAGAGTATCCTAAAGGATCTGTCAGCTGAAGAGTGAATAGAGGCATAATTTTTTGGATGTTCCAAGAATGAATTTAGTAATTTGCAGGCGAATTTCATATTATTCTTCTGTTAAAATGTAGAATAAGTTACCCAATACACTCAGGGAATTACCGGGAAATTTATCTATACATCTATACATATAAATAAAATTGGAGTGTCTGTTTGTAATATTGAAATAACCGTTTTTTACTACATGCATATGAATATATTTTATATACGGTACATAAACCAAAATTACAATTTTTGTGTGTCTGTCTGTTTGTTCCGGCTAATCTCTGAAATGGCTGGACCGATTTTGACAGGACTTTTATTGGCAGGTAGCTGATGTAATAAGGAGTAACTTAGGCTACGTTTATTTTAGAAAAATTCTTTTATTAGAAGAAATACACCCCGGGCGAAGCCGGGAGCGGGCCGCTAGTTTAAAATAAAACTGACCATGTGGCTATTAGACCAATGTTTTCATAGTATTAGGGAATATTTTGACATTTAATTACACACACATATACATTACAATTGATTTTTTTTAAATTTTATATATTTCTTAATTAAGTTAGTACATATTGTAAGTTATGATTTTACACGCCAGACGTGTATCAGAAACTATGATTAGTTTCTGCAAAAGGTGCAATATAAGTTTTATTATTCATTCACAAATATAGTAACCGATCTATTTATCCACATATACATATATTTAATGTCGTTATGTACAAAACTTTATCTATACTAGAATTATAAAGAGGTATAGTTATTTTTGTATGCAGGAAATGATCTTTGAAAATGCTTATCCGATCTATAATACTTTTTTAAAGAAATCAAGGAAACCTTTTGTTATGGTGATATTCGTAAAGGAAAACAATCTGCCAAGGAATCTACCAAATTGTTTCTTTGATCACACTATTAACAGTTTGTGACATATTGCCATTAGATATTACTGTGTTTTTCACTTTTTTGTTATTTATTATAGATTCTTAACATTTCTTTATTTTCATTGTTCTCTCGCTTTTATTGCATTTAAGATAACATTTAACATTAAGTAAGTAATACTAAAATGACTTGGATATTATAAAAAAATATTTTTGGAGTTAATAAGAAACTAATTTATTGCGTAGTTGCTCATTTTCTCTCACCATGTTGAAACTTAATACTTTGTTTTTACTTATATTTCATCACAAATTAGGTATCCACCAACGCAAAATCAAATTATTTTTCTCTTTCTCCGTGTATTACCTTATTTACCTTAACTATATTGTCGCTAACGTTTGTTATTTTCGCGGCTCTTTGCGTAGTTCATTCGTTTTTTCGCTCGAAAGAATTTCTCACATAATGGGTATTATTCGACGGCTAAATCTAGAGATAACGCGACGAGTGGGCGTGGGTGAATTACCCCACATAATGTGCACTCTACCGACGAAAGCCTACGTTATTTTTGTTAAAGTGGGCAGTAAAAGTTTGTGTAAAAATGTGTGTAACCTGTCCTTGCGTATTTAGTCATAATTGTCAGTTTGTCAACGTTTTAAACCAACAATGCAGTCAATAAGAATCCTATTAATATCAGAAATGCAAAAGTTTGTATGTTTGTTCCTTAATAACGCAAACGGCTGAACGAATTTGGATGAAATCTGGCACACAGATAGATTATTACCAAAATTAACATATAGGCTACTTTTTATCATGAATTTTTATTTTATTAATAAATGTTAGGTCTCGAAGGATCAAGCTAACCGGATGCGGGCGGCGTTCTTCTGCCTTCAGTGTTTGCTTTACTGTGACGCGGGTCGCACGCATTTATTTATTTATTATTTTCTTAGCGGCTATTTCTGGTCTGCTAGAGAGCCAGTATCACTTCGTCCATTGCTGAAATATTGTGATCGCCACGTAAACTAAAGCTCTCTACCTATACCTACCGCGTTTAGAAACTGTAGTACTTTTTTGATAGAGGCATTCCTCACATCTTCACAAGCCATTGTGTGGCTTCCTAGGATGTGACTGCGCTTGTGCATCAAGGGGCCACACTCGCACAGGATATGCATTGGTGTTTCTTCTGCCTCGTGGCAGAAGCGACACTCTCCCGTACTGGTGAGACCCATTATTTTGAGGTGCCTATTGAGGCGGCAGTGCCCCGTTAGAGCCCTCGTTAGCATACACAGATTGCTCCTGCTAAGCGACATAGCCTGGTTCGTCACGTTTCGACTGTAGGCTTTTATGAGCGCTTTGGAATGGTTCAGACCTGGCAAGTTAGTCCAGCGTTTGTAAGATTTAGTAACGCACTGGTTCCATATGGTCCAGCGAGCTAGGCTGTTAGGTAGTCCGCACATAGGTTCAGGACCTATTAGCCTACCTTTTGCGCCTGCTCGAGCCAGTTGGTCGGCACGTTCATTGCCTTCGATCCCCATATGGCCAGGTACCCATCTTAGGACCACTTTATTCTTGCGCCCTAAAGTATTTAAGTAGTCTACACAGTTTCGCACCAGCTTTGAGACTGTAAAGTCCGAGTCCAGTGCTTGAAGTGCAGCCTGACTATCCGAGTGAATATAAATTACACGGTTGACGTAGTTTCTACGCAGGTTGATTTCCGCACATTCTAGAATGGCGAAGACCTCTGCTTGGAAGATGCTGGCGTATTGTCCCAAATTTACACTGGTCCTGTAATTTTGGTCCCTGCCATACACTCCACAGCCTACGTCAGGTCCTGATTTGGACCCATCAGTATACCAAGAAAGGCTACCTTTCTCCCAAGAGATCTTATTTTCTGACCAGTTTTCTCTTGAGAGTAACTCCACAGTGTAAGATTTTTCTTCTATATACTGTGGTAACATTGTATCAGTGGGCATGCCTAGGATGGGATCCTTTAGTACTGAGTCTTCTAGAGCTCTGAGTACCTCGGACAGCCAATTGTGTTTACCCCGATTCATCATCCTGTGCATACTGGTTTTCGCCTCTTTCTCTAAAAATAGATTTAGAGGCGGTAAGCCCAGGATTGCCTCCAGAGATGCTCCGGGGGAACTCGACATGGCTCCTGTTATCATCAGACATGCCAAACGCTGTAGGCCATTCAGCTTATCCATAGTCGTCTTCTGGTTGGCTTTTCTATACCATACTATAGAGGCGTATGCGATCATCGGCCTCACAATAGCAGTGTACAGCCAGTAGGTGAGCTTTGGACACGGGCCCCAACTCTTCCCTACCATTCGACGACTGATACATAAAGCTGCCTTAGCCTTATTAATCACATTTCCAATGTGTGCATTCCACGTTAGTCTCTGGTCGAAAGTGACTCCCAGATATTTGACCTCTGTGGAAAATTCAACTCGTTTGCCATTTACTAGAGGTGGCTTTAATTTGTTCAGCAGCCTCTTTTTGGTAAACGGTACTATAACGGTTTTGTCACCGTTTACTGTCAGTGCATTTGCTGTGCACCATTCGCAAATGATATTTAGAGCTTTCTGTAGTAGGGCCGAAATTGTGCTTTGGCAGAAGCCTCTTACGATCACCACTAGGTCATCAGCATAACCTAGGGTGTCGATCTTCTGTTCTGCCAGCCTACACAGAAGCTGATCAACTGCAAGAGTCCAAAGCAGTGGCGATAGAACACCGCCCTGCGGGCATCCTCTTGTAGTGGCTACAGTAAGCGCTGTATCGTGTAGTTCGACTTTCGCTTTACGTTTGGATAGCATGGCCTTCACCCACCTAACTGTAGTCGGGTCCACATTCTTGTTTTGTAGTCCCCTCACTAGTGTGTTGGTGGGAGTATTGTCAAAAGCGCCTTCTATATCCAAAAATGGGGTGCGATAGGGTCGCACGCATGGTCATAGTACGCATATAATCGCGAACAAAAATGAAGATTGATACAGAGTTTATTCACTGGCGACACGCACGACACTGCAGCGGCAAACGAAATCTTTGTCCTGCGTGTGGACCAGATCCGCGCGCGAGATTAGATTGAGAGTATAACCTATCTAATGTCTACAGTGTTTATATATGTATATAGGAATACGCTATTGCCCTCTTTGTATTCGCGCCTACTAAATGTTATCCCTTGTAAGGGGTATTGTTAGTCCTAAGTGCTTTTGTAAAATAGTGTTTTTCCTATTAATAACCGAGTGTGTAAATAAAGTGATTATCAGTTAAAGTATGCATTTATTCCCTTAGCCCCTTACAGTTTTATATTTTTCAACGCGGATGAAGTCGCAGATACCAGCTAAAGCAAGGCCAACGAAACAACTCAATGAATTTAAACAAACTTCCAAGGATTCTCAAGAGGGCTTCCTATACACGCCCTTCGTGTGAGGGAAAAAGACAGAGAGCTGGGTCTGTTTACATTGTTTGCATTGTCTCCTTGGCTTAGCTATAGTTAAGAATATTTATATATATATATATATATATAAGAAAAATCGAGACAAATTAAAAGCAGCGAATAAAACATAATAAAAATGAATCAAAAGTGTTGTATGTTGCGGAAAAAGGCCTTAAAGCACTATAAATGACAACATAGCTGATTTTCAGTCAGGCCTCGAGTATCATGTGCGGAAATAATGGACGCCGACCAAATAATATAATTGATATTATTGTTATCGGAACCACAAACAATTTCAAAAACAACCTAAATTCTCTCAGCAATGAACTCGTTTCTGACCACAGAACTCAAAATAATTTTATCTTTTGTATTTCGGACATTCAACTGACATCTGCTCAAGCCCAAACAGTCGTCAAATAAATACAATATTGATGTTTTTATACTAACTTTTTTTTCTTTTATTTACACTTTCACGGAACCTAAAATCTTGGAACCTGTGTTGTAGGCGATGGCAACCACCTACCATCAAGTGGACCGTGAAGTCTGTCTGCCGAACTTAACATTAAAAAAAACTTCCTAATATAATTTTGTCACCTTTAACTGAGTTCCTCAACAAACAACAAACGACACTGAATTCCTCAATGTTGCGGAAATTCATTTATTTAAATTTAGCTTCCTATTTTAATTTAGCTGTACATAATCATCAAATATTTTTTATAATCTAATTTTGTATCCCCCCTCCCAAATAATTACTAATTTATTTGTAATACACTTGTTGCAAATATTACTGTAACTTGCGGTAAAACAAACAAGTTAGGTTAGGTTGTAGCTCGCATTGAAACTACGAATCAAACAAGAGACCTTACTCGTAAACACCCCCTGATTGCGGTTGTAGCTTGTCTATAGACACAAGCTTTCATAGAAAATACATGTAGTGTCAGCAACAAATTAGTTTTGTCCTCCATTATTTATTTGCAAACTGGTAACGTTGTTTACAATTTTTGAATGTAAATCTGTTATTTAAATAAATCTGCTAATATTTCTAATTTAATTTATATAATTATTAATTAGGAATTTCGAATAAATATATTTTTTCGGAGCTACCGTCACCTATTGATACAAGTAACTCCATAGGGACAGCAACCTGTTTAGGTCCGGACTTGTGTACTATACAACGTATTCTTACCTGCCATTAATAAAAAAAATACGTATAAAATACTAATAGCTTTTAAAATACATATTAAACTTGGTCTTCGTTTATTTAAAACGCATTAAGTGAACTTGCTGCAATGCTTAAACAAAGTTGCACCGATATTTCGTTGCTCAAATAAAGATTTTCCTTTTAGTTTGAGCAGTAATCTATAAAACATCGAACAACTGATCTGGCCATCGAGAGTTCGAAATCTTGCCCCAAGCAATTTCTCTCGGCAAAAGTGCAACCTATTACGTATTATCTTTGAAATTTTGCCAACTATTTTCAGCAAAATACTCACAATTATAACAAACATAACCCTTGTCACGGTAAATGATAAGTAGGTATGTCTTACGCATAAATATAGTGAATTGAAAAATAACAAATACCTAAGTGATAAAAATTTGTTAAAATGTTTTACAGAACTTTTTTAAATTTTATCAAAAAAAGTATTAATATATTTATTAGTTATGTTACCTACATATTATAAAATAAAGTAGCCTACGCTAATTTTGTTTGTAAAGTTTTTAAGTTTTTATGTTAGTTTATATATATATATATATGTGTATGTATTTCATATACAAATTGACATAGTAACGTATTAACGTCAATTTGTTTTTTTTTAGATCTAAAATAAATTTAGTAAAGGCATTTCTTGCCAAACAATCTAAGATTAACAGAATAAGGAAACAAGCTGTGAAGCAAACTGCTTTCCAATACTTCACCCAAGCTCGTTTTCTTGTTTGCAAAATAAATATTGATGCTGCTCAGAATCCCTTAAATTGAATTCAATCGAACCGCTTAAACTTTTGTAAAGTCTAACAAAGTGAAGACTTTTATAAAAAAGTAAATTAATAAAAAAATATAGGAATAGAAAGTAACAAATAAGAATATAATTATCACATTACTTTATAAGTAAAGACCAAACGAGTTATTGCCACCTGTATTCAAATTCTTAGGGGTACATTTTTACTTGAAATTCAAGGGACCTTTTACAAAAACAATGAAATCAGTAATTTACAATCAGAAAATTAAAAAATCCTGCGGATGTTCCTGCTAAAAGTGATTAGAGTCTAAGGCGCTGTCCTAATTTCGTCATGCGATGGAAATGATCGTACGATGGTCCAACAGACTGTCCTAATTGGCCACGATCGTACGAGCCCATCGTACGATGATGTCATCGCAACGGCGCGGCGCCATTTTAACAATGGCTGTTACCAGAATGGTTCTGATCAGAATACTACTAGCGCCATTCTAATTTACTCGTATTCTGGGACCACTTTTTAATACATAGAGTCGGTATTGGACATTGACATTTGACTTTATCGCACGACTATTATCCATCGTACGATCGCTTTAAGCATTTTCTGTGGTCGCACGATGACTTGCGAGCTTCAATATGCATCGTTCTTACGCATCGTTTGCTCGTACGATCGTGGCCAATTAGGACGCCCTCTAAGAGGGGTGTTATAGTTATCTGACTGTGGCATCATATTTCCCAAACAGTTGTACGATTTTGATACGATTTTTTTGTTTGAATTTGATATGATCGAGATGGTTCTTAGCTATAATATTTGAAGATCTATTCAGGCATTTTAACTTATCCGCTGGCCTATGTCGGTAACTTTCATACGTCTGCAGGTCTCCACATTCCTGATTCGATCTTTCAGTGTAACTGTGAGCATACACCTCGCCATACAGCTTGTTGAAATTTTTCTTAGTCCTACATTAATAAAAAAGAACAACGTCTATTTACAAAATGTGTCAATAAAACAAAGTTAAAAACGACACTTTACGTCTTACTTTTAGTACAATTTTACACACACGTAAAAATGTATAGAAAAGCTTTATGTACTTTACAATTCGCTAGCTGCTAAAGTAACTACTTCATACATTTTGTGTAACAACGGATATTACTTAGTATAAATTGGCAAGGTATGTACTTTTACAAGCCTGCAAGGAGATGACCATGATTTATGCGAAACAATGTGTTTTTATAACTAGCCACTTTCCACGACTTCACACGTATGAGAATATGACATTTCAATAGATATATTGTATAACTGGCTGGACACAGCTCTTTTGGCAGCGTAAATTTAATAAGCCATCTAAGATATTTAATTTCATTTAAGATTAGGTTAGGTTAGGTAGGACGCTAGTTATTTCAACTTTTATAAAATAACTAGCTGTTGCTGCGTAATTTCGCCCGCGTAACTTTATAAAATATAGCCTACGAGTATGTTACTCGCTGACGACGTAGCTTTCTATGGGTGAAAGAATTTTCAAAATCAGTCTAGTAGTTTTTGAGTTTATTTATTACAAACATACAAATATTCTCTCTTTAAAATATTAGTATAGATTATTTATTTAATTTCTATAAATCCTTTTTTTAAACTCAAAATTTCTGAATTACTATACTTCGTATCAATACTTGAAACGCATTACCAAAATACAAAGAGAACTGTGTGATAAGTTAAATTTTAAAACGTTACTTTCTAAAGTTTTTACATGATTAAGTGAGCAGCAACTAAGGAAAACATAAATTTTTGTTAACTTCTCTTTAATCCGTGGTTCAATTTCATTACCCTCGAACTGCCTTTACGTTATTAATGTGCATGTCAAAGACAGTCATGTAACGTGCAGCGGAATAATTGAAATCTGTTGCTTTGGAATGAGGTACCCTTTGAAGTGTGCTAAAAGGGATAGACTTTCTCGTGTATTAATTCACTTTGATATGGCACGTAGTTTCTTCTTACTTTAATTAAATTTGAATTTTATGCTCATGATTGTAACTATTAAAATTATTATCAGCATTATTTTAAGAAAAAAGATTAAAAATTATTACTTCTCAATTGTGTGTTTTTCAGCCAGTTTAAAATTTTTTAATTAGGACCGGTCAAAAGCAGCCAATTTAAATATATTTTAAAACTCACTTATAAAAACTCTTACCTAAGAAGGATTAAGAATTCTCGTTGCCGAAGCCTTTTATACATAATCCACGGTTTATGAAAACGTTAGATTATTGTAATATTTTAAGATTTCAAATTTACTTCAAAGACAAAGTTTAGTAATTAAGTAAATTCAAGCGCCGCTTAAGTTTCGTAAGCATATTTTTATTTAGTCAACCGGTAACTTATTTAGAACACCGATTTCAACGAAAAAATATGTATTCGGATATTATACAGGGCGTCCCACGACTATGCCACATGGAGGGAAAGTAACTTGAATATTGTAGATGGAACATTTTACTGAAAGAAGACTTTATTTTAATTTAAAAAACAATTTAAACTGCATTCATACATTTTTAAATAATTACATGGTTGAACCGGGAATCGAACCAGCTACACGAGAAAAAAAATTACCCTGTAGCTTTATCATACCGATCGAAAGGCTTCATCATAAAGATTATTTTTTGCTAAATAACATAGTGTCAGAAATAAAAGGAAGACCATGAATTTTAACATTTGATGTGAAATTTTGTTCAGAAAAATTAAAAGCTGATTGCCGTAAGGACATACAACGGCATTATCATAAGCAGGGGCGTAGCTACCGCCGTATCAGCCCTATCAATGATACGGGGCCCCCGGGTTACAGGGGCCCCTAACGTGTGTAAGCAAAAATTAGTAAAATGTTATCCACAATGTCACTTAATCTAGTGATTCCCGAAAAAAAACATAAAAAAATATTGTCATTTGGGCTGCCAACTAATTTTGATATAGGGCCCCTCCAAGGCACGCTACGCCACTGATCATAAGTACCTATTACTAATAAATGTACCCACTTGAGAAGTACGCATCATTTCCCTATTATAATTTAAGTGCATGATAAAATGTAATTAGTAGGTACCTGGTTGTATGCAACAAATGGAGCCGTATCTGAGCCGAGACGCGTAAATTATACGCGTAAAAATTTAGTTTACAAGAACCAGTATGAAAGTGTCCACGAGCTACAAACAGAACTTAGACGTATTATTCTAAATATCCACCACAACAAGATCAAAAAATCGACAGGGAGTGAAATAATCAAAAGAGTGCGACTTTGTATTCAACAGTATGGGACTCATTTTGAGCATTTGATAAAATGATTAAAAATGTTAAAATTCATGGTCTTCCTTTTATTTCTGACACTAAGTTATTTAGCAAAAAATAATCCTTATGATGAAGCCTTTCGATCGGTATGATGAAGCTACAGGGTAATTTTTTTTCTCATGTAGCGAGTTCGATTCCCAGTTCAACCATGTAATTATTTAAAAATCTATGAATGCAGTTTAAATTGTTTTTTAAATTAAAATAATGTCTTCTTTCAGTAAAATGTTCCATCTACAATATCCAAGGTACTTTCCCTCCATGTGGCATAGTCGTGGGACGCCCTGTATATTTAGATATATTAATTTATTTTTAGTAACTTCTTAATTGAATATGTACAGTACAATAAAATTAATTGTGATGGGATGAGGAGATCGGTGGGGATATGGTTCGCAAATTTTTCCATGAAAAAAAAGGGCATAATGCTCTCTGCGTTCACAAACTGAGGGGCTGTCTTACGGCAGTAATCACTTTCTTATAGAAGACTATATATAGTGAAATAACAACAGGAGCACTGCTGTGTTTCGATGGGATTTTATTTGGCATGATAAGACATCGACATCGATAAGAATATAAATCGACGACCATGCCTAAGACATGGTCGTCGATTTATATTTGCGATAAATTGCAACAATTGCAACAATGGTATTAACCTTATTTCTTTGATTTCGACATTATTCTTATTCTGCCTACCTCTGTTTATTATAAACACTATCAATTAATGATAACTTACAATGTTTTAAATGCGCGTGCAAATGTATAATATACTTAATTATGAGCAAATAAAGTTTATCATTGAATTGTGGCGCCTCAATCTATAATGTTATGAGTATTTTATGTTATTAAATACAAGTACGTGAACACGCAAATGTATTAAGCCCGACTCGAGAGACTAATCGTGACGATGCCGTGCAATATCCGCTGAAAGCTTCCGTCAATATCAAATAAATTGGTGCAGTTATACAGGGTGTGGCCTGTAATAAGAGCAATAAATTAAAATATACACCCTTTAACGAATCAGTAATTAATTCCAAATGGTTTTAATTAATTAAAATGAAAAATAAATTTACTGTTATTTTCTAACAAAATTAATCGAGCCAGTAATGTACTACTACAGACATAATCGGTCTTACTACAAAAAAATAAATAAACACTGTTTAATCACGTGTTTACTTAGACTCAGGGGTTCCCAAACTTATTTTGTCTACTGCCCACTTTGAGAGTATATTATTTTTTAGCGCCCCCATCCTAGCTAAATGAAATTACAAATCACCCCCCAAGCCTCTACACAACGCCCCCATTTTTTTTCTGGGTCTCTTACCGCCCCCCTTTAGGCCTGCAGCGCCCACAAGGGGGCGTTATCGCCCACTTTGGGAAAGACTGTTAGACACTGTCAAACTATTTAAACATCGTTTACCGAGCGTTTAAAATGTCCCTACCACAAAACCTTATTATTTTAGCGCTTGTTTTTGTAAGCCAGTGTTAAAGTACGTGAACTGGCAAACATTCATTCACTCATTCATTCGTGTCGTTTTCATTTTACGCAGATCTGATAGGCGTATAAAGATGAATTTTGGTTTTCACAAGCTATTATTACGAACTATATTAATGATATGAGCAAATTATAAGATTGGAATAAGGCATAAATTACAACAAATACGTTAGATTATTTATAAATTTAACTGACACTGGCGTAATTGTAAATGTCAAGTTTAATTTGTTATTTAATACTCATCTATATAAATAAAATCGGAGTGTCTGTCTGTGATTTGCGAAAAACTGCCTCAAACTAAGCTTAGAGAGTCATTCGCATGCTGTTAAAACGTAAATAACTTTTTTTAGAATTTTTGTCTGTCTGTCTGTCTGTCTGTCTGTCTGTCTGTCTGTCTGTCTGTCCGGGGTAATCTCAGAAACGGCTGAAGCGATTTCGATGAAACTTTGCAGACATGAAGAGGGGGTCGTCAGGAGTAACATAGGCTACTTTTTGTTTATGTAAATTTTATAGAAAATTCTAGAAGTTTTTAGAAAATTCTAGAAGTTTCTCGAAAATTTCAGAAGTTTCTAGAAAATTCTCGCATATATGAAAACTTTCTTCACTTTTTCAGATAATTTAATAAGATTTTTTGAAATTACAGAACATCGTCAAAATTTTTAGAAATTTAAAAATTTGTTAAACCTGATGGGTGATTTATTATATTTATTTCGAAGGAAGTAGAGTAAGGCTATCTTAATGCATAAGCATCATTCTCATTAAACTCGAAAAGTCTATGTACACGTGTTAAAAAAGGTGTTCTAGAATTTGCTCGCACAGATTGTTTGTTTGCTTCCATTCTTCGCCCTTCCTTTAGTTTCCAGAGGGTTCTCCAAGCGTCATAAACAATAAAAAACGGGATCTATGCAATATATTCGATTTTTTCAAACGCGATATTTTTTCTTTTACTGAAAAAAGTTACTAACCCTGTGACAATAAAAAAAAAGAATTTTTTCGTTCATAACAATTGCATTTGTTGTTAACAACTGAAACGAAGGTTCATGCAATACGATGAGTTCTCCTTGCGGCATATCTTTTCTTTGGCTAAGTCGCTCATTATGTATTATTAATAGGAACGGATTTTTTTTTGCTAACATTCTAGAAAATTCTAGATGTTTATAGAAAATTCTAGAAGTTTTTAGAAAATTCTAGAAGTTTCTCGAAAATTTTCAGAAGTTTCTAGAAAATTCCAGAAGTTTCTCGAAAATTTTCAGAAGTTTCTAGAAAATTCCAGAAGTTTCTAGAAAATTCTATGAAAACTTTCTTCACTTTTTCAGATAATTTAATAAGATTTTCTGAAATTTCAGAACATCGTCAAAATTTTTAGAAATTTAAAAATTTGTTAAACCTGATGGGTGATTTGTTATATTTATTTCGAAGGAAGTAGAGTGAGGCTATCTTAATGCATAAGCATCATTCTCATTAAACTCGAAAAGTCTATGTACACGAATAAGTTGAAACATTTATCTTTTCTGCCTAACGATCATCACTATCAGCTTGATAGACAGCTTTAGTATTCATCATCGAAGTTTTGAGATAGAATATACCCATATTTCGCCGAACTGCGTTCTCTTATCTCAGTGGAACTAATATACACAGGAAAAAGACAAAGTAACGCACAATTAAACAAAAATCAATTCGCTCACGAAGACAACATTATTAAATTTACGTTTTTTAATATTATAAAACAAAGTCCCCCCGCTGCGTCTGTCTGTCTATATGTTTGCGATTCTCAAAAACTACCGAACGGATTTTTATACTGTTTTCATTAATGGGAAGAGCGTTAAACGAGGAAGGTTTCTACGTTTAATTTGCAGAAAAAAATTGCACCCGTGCGAAGCCGGGAACGGATCGCTAGTATTTTTATAAATTTTATAGTTCATAGCGTTTCGTTTTTAAACATTTCGTTGATATTATTAAATTAAATTTAAAATATCCATAGTCATTTCAAAAATCAAAAGAAATCTTTAATATTACGCAAAACGATTACAAATTTGACAGAACACATCCGAGGAAGAGAAGCCGCTAACTAGATAGACACTCGTTAAACTAGCGTCTGGCGGTTTTTAAATTTAAATAATGCTTAAGCATAACCCTAAATAATGCCTAGATACTGTTTTGTAGTAAAGTTTTATTTAAACACGCGTTCAAGGCCTGTTTAAAGTGTGTTTAATGTTTTTGTGGTAAGACCGAATGTGTCCAGTTGGAGTACTTTACATTGACATTTACGATCGTTCTCGCCACAGTACTTACCCTTTTTTTTTTTTTTTTTTTGACGCGGGGAAATCAGCGACCCTGATTCGACTGCCAGCAATGGGGCGCTGGCAGGATATGTGGGATTTCTACCCACTAAAACCCCGCGGTGTTCCTTTGCCACGCGCGCGTGGGACGGGAGAGAGGTGTCAGCGCGAGCATTTCGTCCTGCTCTCCCGTCAGCGTTCGCCCGATCGGGCGCCAACAAAATTTCATCGGTAGGAGGAGGGCGGTAGACTCCCTCCTCCCCGGATGGCTGGGTGTGGGAAGACGTGCCGGAACACGAACACGTCTTTCACCGGAGCCGGGTTGGTAGGTGAACGGATCCCCATATCCGCTCACCCTCCGGCCGATCACGGGGGCGCTTGGAGTCGGCCGTACAGCCTCCTCCGCCTCCCGGATCGTTTTCGACGGATGTCGTCAGCGAGGGCGGCATCCTCCCTCGCCCGCTCCGCCGCCTCCTTCAGCGAGAGGACGTCCTCGCTGAAGGAGATCATGGCCTGCCAGGCCTCTTTGCTGCCGACCATGGACAGAACCACGGCCGGCAGCGATAGGTCTCCACCTACAACGGACGTCAGGTCGCCCCGTTGCTGATCCCATGCTGGGCATTCTGCCAGCGTGTGGTACGCTGTATCCTCCGGGCCACCACAATGGTGGCAGGAGGGTGTCCTCTCTCGTCTCGCGACGTTGCACAGATATCTGCCGAAGCAACCATGCCCCGACAGAATCTGTGCCAGCCTAAAAGTGATCACACCCTTCCTGCGTCTGCACCATTGCTCCAGGACTGGAGCGATGGCCCGGATGGTGTGAGCGCCGGCAGTTGGCTCGGCGAGCCTCTCGGCCCACCGCGCCAGTGCGGCTCTCTGCGCCGTGCGGCGCACTTCCTCCGGCAGGGGACCAGCAACGCCCCGAGTGTGAGCTGCCGCTCGACTATCGTAGACCGAGGACAGAACCTCGGCCTCCAGGTCCCACGGGGGGGTACCCGCCATAACGCACGCGGCGTCGCACGATATGGTGCGGTATCCGCGTATCACCCTGGTCGCCATCACTCGCTGAGATCTTCTCAGGAGCGTGACGTTGTGGCGATCCAGGGCGTCCGCCCACACAGGCGCTCCGTAGAGCGCCATGGAGCGCACCACCCCCGTGAAGAGACGGCGACAGCCGACACTCGGTCCGCCCAGATTTGGCAGAAGGCTACCTAACGCCGAGGTGGCCTTAATCAAGTTGGGGCTGAGCCGCCGGAAGTGCTCATGGAATCGCCACCTGGAGTCCAAGGTGAGCCCCAGGTAGCGCATGTGCACTCCGACGGCAACGTCCACATTACCGACTTTAATGTGGGCCTGCTGCGGTGGACCCTTCCGCGGACCATGGAAAAGCATGGCCTCGGATTTGTCGGGTGCCACCCGCAGGCCCAACAACTCGATACGCTTGGCCACGAGAGCGACGCTCACCGTAGCCAAGCTCGTCACTGCCTTGTAGTCGTCTGCACACGCGACGACCAGCGTGTCGTCGGCGTAGCAGACGACGTGTACGTCCGGTGGGAGGGCGCCTCTCAGCGCCCAGTCAAATCCAATGTTCCACAGGAGCGGTCCTAGGACCGACCCCTGTGGAACGCCGCAGGACATAATCCTCTCGAGGACCGTCCCGTTTCGGGTAGGACACAATATCCTACGGTCCCTCAGATAATCTCCGACAATCAGCTGGAGATACGCGGGCAACCGGTGAAACCGGAGCGCCTCCGTAATGCAGCTGAAGGGGAGGGTGTTAAAAGCATTGGAGATGTCTAAAGAGACTGCCAATGCCACTCCTCCCCTTTCTACGGGCACAGTACTTACCCTGTACCAAGACATCTAACGACTGATAACCGACAATTTAGCGATCATGAAATTCATTGATTATTTATTGTAACTTTGGATTGCTATATCTCTGAGTATAGCACTTTGGAGCATTATGATTAGGTTAAGATAACTGCGTATACTCTATAGAATCATCGTTTAAATTTAATGCTCTTATTACAGGCCACACTCTGTATACAGAGTTTAATGTTGGAGCGAAAATATTTATCTATCAATATACACTTTGACGGTGTGCGGCGAAAATCACCGTGTGAATTTTCGGATCAACCACCATTTCACATTTACATTTGGATCTGTTTGAAGCCTATTAAAATATTCAAATTTGTAAATCATGGATTATTGCTGTAATAGTGGACAAATAAGGTTTGAAATTTTCTGTGTTTTATTTTAATCACAACCGATGAACTACTTTTATTTTTCATAGCCCTTGAGAATTAAATAGCGTTTCCTTATTGTTAACTAGCGATCAGCACCCGCGTTCGCACAAACCTCTTCTTCATTTAACGCTCTTTCCATCAGTAAAAACTTTATCTAAAATACGTTGGGTGGTTTAGAAGAAGCATATGGTTAATATTCGATTTCGATAATTTATCACATGTGCATTTATTGTTAATAGTATAAATTATACCACAATTATAGTATAAATTTCAAAATTTTCAAACATTGTTAAACAAAGAAAACAATTGAATGCATCAAACACAACATCTGGATTATTTTTTTATTGTATAAAAAATGGGTTTTATTTCATACTAAAAGACCGAAATTACTTTCTTGCCAAACCCAATACATTTGTTACTTTTCATAACAATGTTTCAACTTTAATCATAGCTTAACAAAACTATTGTAAAAGTTTAAAACATAGTGCATAGCTGAAGCTACGTTTAGATATAAAATATTATTCCATCCCATAACCTATCTAAGTAAAACTCACCAGCTAAAATGGCAAATGCGTGTCTTTGTCGATCCCACATTTCTGACACGTACGGTACACATTTAAACCCACGACCATTTTCTTGCAAACACAAAGTAAACGCGCAGGTAAGACCAGCAACTCTGCTGTAATTACATTGGTGTACCTACCAATGTAATTACATGGAGTTTTCAAAGTTTACCTTAGAGAGCTTGAGTGAAGTGCTTTGAAATTTTAAACTTATTCCCGATCGAAGTTATTAAAACAAATATTGTATTTAAAATTTTCTTTCTATTTAGCATATTGGTATATATTGCGTACCATTTCCGGACACAAGCTTCTACTTTGACAATATCCATCACATTCAATGCACAATAGTGCAACACGTCTTCGGAGATTGCTTCTATGTCCGTACATTGATTACTAGCTATGTAACGTGGTTCTTCTTGGTAATGGCCCCTTTCGCGTGACGATTTACGTATCAAAATATTACTTCTAAATATTAGCTGAGCGTGACTTTTTATTTTTGCTTGGCTTTTAAGGGTTATATAGCATGATGAAAAATTAGAACTCAAGAATTAGGCTAAAATAAACAACTTCAATTTAAACTCATTATATTCAATTAAAATTGATTTGGTTTTTTTTTTCATACAATAACTATAAATACTTCCTTTAAAGATTTGTGAAGTTCTTAATTTATATTATATTGTATTTTCGACAACCGACAACCGGACGTTCGTTTCAACCCAATGATCGTATTCAAAAAAAATGAACAAATGCTTTGATGGAATCGTATTAATTTCTTATGAACCTTATTTGAGCACGTAATCCAATTCCTGTAATACGATCAGCCGGTGCAGGAAATTAGTAAAAGCAAATGTTCACTAACTAGTCGATAGGTCCATCTGTTACCATGTCCGTTCCTGTTAATTAACGTCTGTCTATTTGGTATTTCGTCGGAAGCTTCCCCTTCCCTCGTTTGTGTTACCTGCTGCGGTGTTCTCAAAGCTACATGTATATGTACTGCACGAACTACAGTGCAAACTAATCTATAGGTACTACTATAGTGTACCTTCAATAAGTGGAGTTCAATTCGATCGGGTTCGATCCAAGATGGAGTCCTTACAAGATGGTAGACAATAAGAACAACACATATTGGATGTTAGATTATATTAAAAAAGTGCTTTTTAATAGAAACTAGTATCTAGGTTAGGAATTTATTAGATTCTGGATAAAAAAAAATTACAAAATGAATTTTTTTTTAAATTAGAGATGGGTTTGCTCTTGGCCAACATCCAGCTGTGTGAGGTCTATGATGGAGCGAGCTCACCCAGAAAATGCCTATTTCGAACTTTGAAAACATTATATAAGCTCGGAAATACAGACGCCGCGCCGGCAGGGAGTTCTAAACCTTGGCAGTGCGCATTATTATTAATTTTAACTTTAACAATTATTGCTCCAATATTTCCTATACACAGTTTTAGTAACCTCTAAACCAGGAAATTTAATACTTCCAATTATGTTCCTCACACAGTTTGAGCTGTGGATAGAGCTGTATGTAGACCGATGATGTATAGAGAGCGATGATGTATTTTGCGATATCGAACATTCAAAGAGAAACTATGAGACGGGTTTATGAAGAAAATGGTTTCACCACGTACGGCTCATTATGCAGAAGAGTTCCATGTCTGTACTGAGACGGTGGTGAAGCACTTGCACAGCATGGATTTGCACTATAGTAGGCGTCATCCCAAAAGAGTTTACTTGACCGAAGCCCATAAAGTAGCACGTTGAATTTTGCAAGTTTTTAAATTTTAATTGGGCCAATACGATATTTACAGATGAAAAGACTTTCGAGACATACCGACACGCGGTACAACGAAAGTATTCCCCGCTGCCGCACATACAGCGCTAGTCAGAAAACTTAAAACATGGTGGCTTATTAGTGAATTGTTCTTACTAACAGCCGAGCTACCGAGTTTCTTACAGTTGACACTAGTTCTGACAGGTTTGTAGTGCCATGCAACTACTAAACTCACAAATCATTCAATAAAACATTTTCATATTCAATATTTTTTGAATTTTCGAACAGTAGGGATATGTGAAAAAGTATCCCTACTGGTAGGGATAAGTAAAAAAAAGCCACTTATCCTTACCAGTGGGAATACTTAATTTCAATTGCTGAATTCCATTCATTGCTGGATTTATTCTGAATATAGCTACGGTTTTTATTGAAGCTTTTATTGTATTAAATAAAATACAGTATATGTCTCGTTTCCACATATGCAAATTTAAAAATTAACACTTGCGCGTGAAAAAGGTCACTTCGCAGCTGTTTTCCACGTCAGTAAATTATGAGGATTTCATCGACATTTCTCCAATGTACGTCTGTTTTAAATTTTACTGAGTTCTCAATTTATTACTGAGTTACTTTATGTTTATATTAATTAAGCTTTTATTTTAACTTTCACATTTATAAATATCCTTAAACATATTATTAACAAAATCTGTGTCTGTTCGCGATGATCTCAAAAATTACTGAACGACTTTCATGCGGTTTTCATCTATCAACAGAGTGATTTCTGAGGAAGGTTTTCGTTAAGGTTAAAACCTAGAAAAATGTTAAGTTGTAACCTGCTACTGAAAAAAGGATGCTACCTGAAAAATGAAATAGTCATACATATACTCATAGTTTGAACACCAAGTGGATAAAGTTTGTGTTGAGTTTACAAGTTAACGACGGAATTAACATCCCGCGAGATATACCAACTGCGAAGGTAAATTATTAATTAATCGTATACTTACTAAGCTCTTCCTAGTGTCGCGAGAATCGGAACCTATAATTTAAATTATAAACTAACCTCCGACTTTCTATTGAGCCAAAACATGCTATATTTGCTGTAAGTTGCTGAGGATTTGAGTATGCCGTACACTTCTTAATGCTGTAGCATCAGGTCAAGGTTATCATGTCATGGAAATACCAACGTACACGTACTTCGGTGACATATACCAAATTTCAAATTAATAGAACCTGTGGAAGTTAGTGAGATCCCTTCGCCTAATAGGCAATGAGCTGATGATCTTCAAACTTCTGAACAGATCTCCGTAAATTGTAGATAAGAAGTATCCCGATCACGTCAGCTTTCAAACAAAAAAAAACGAATCAAAATGGTCCATCCGTTTGGGAGCTACGATTCCACAGACACACACAAATCAAATTTATAACATAACTTGTTGTGTATTGCGTTTTTGGTTTTTGCGTCGGGCGTCTGTGGTTAAAAGGAAACAAAAAAGATCGAAGTAGATCTTACCTAACTTAACCTTCTTTTGTTTAGTAAACTAACTACTGTACATTTTACTATGGGGGTTATGTGCTAAGTTTTCCGGAGTCAATGTTATAATTGACAAGTTTAGTTAAGTTATGAATGCGTGTTCATGTATTATAATGGCCGTGTATGCTTGTAGCTAACGAGTTTTAGTTTTAATTGCAAAAGCAAAGTGGAAAGTTGTGTTGGTTGCAACAAGAGTGGATAAAGAGATACATTTGTAATATATTGTACAACCGCATATTCACATTAATGTCAACTTTGTTATAAATTAGATACTAACGAGTTCTTGTATCACTTTTATTGTGAGCGTTTTATTGTATTTTAGATGGCGCAAAATAGTTATATGGAGGGTGATATAAACATCTCCATTAAGGCTTATCCTTCCAAAAAATTAAATTTTTGCTACATTTTGTAACAGTATTATTCATTATATATACGCCTTTTCTTCAGCGAAAAAAATATATGTTTATCTACAAGATATGAGGAATGATTTGTTGGGATTAAAATTTTTATTTTATTGAAATTGATTTAGGAAAAAAATTCTAAACTCACCCCTTTTATTTTCAGTTATAACAATCTCACTTCTACAATATTTATCAAAAGATTATGAAATTTTGTACACTTATGAAGATAACAATGTAGCATGATTTGTTGAAAGCGCTTTTTGAAAATTCGTAAAATTGAATTTTATATAATGTTTTTATCAAAAATATTTCCCCACTTACTCAGCGCTAGCCCGTTCTCGTCCATAAAATCAGTGCGGGGCGAGTCGTGATGCTAGACGGACCTGTGCTGCGTTGCGCTTCATCAAATTATTAATTTTTACGTAATAAACAAAGAATAAACATTTTAGTGGCAGAACAGACAGTGCATGATAGTGTATATAGGTTTTCTTTAATAGGTTTTCTTTTTGTCTTTTTAATTAAATCTTTAAAAAACTGAATATAAATTATGTTGTAATATAATATTCAATTTATTAATAATCTGAAATATTCAATTTGAATATTCAATTAATAATTCATCTGTATATATACTTGTTATCTAAATTTAATAAAGCTAGGAAGTAAGCAAAGGAGGCAAAAGCGTAATATATCAAAAATAAACCAAACGAGGAAGGAAAGTTTTCATGAATTTTAATTAATTAATTAATTAATTAATTAATTAATTAATTAATTAAATTAATTAATTATTAATTAATACATATAAATTAATAAGCCTAATAAATAAATAATAAAGCCACTATAAAGCCGGATTCCCACTCACGTATCTAGTGACTCATCGAATTGTTCTCCTAGAAGGAGCGGTGGGGGGTTTCCCTATTGTAGGTGGTCGCATAGGGGACGCCCCCGTGACCTCCAGAAAAATCCGATATCCTCGGTACACCGTTCTGGTAAAAAGTTGGTGAGCGGTTCTCGGAAACTATGAGGGATAGAAGGGTGGCGTTTGCAGAAGGTCATAGAGGGTGATCGGTAGTCACCAAGGAAAGTGTCATCCGGTCTACAGGGGCACCAAAAAAAAAGCCCCCTCCTTGGACCCCCCCGACCATAACTCGGAAACGGCGCGTCACAGCCGGGTCGTGTTTGGGCTCATCGGGGACGTCTGGACGAGATAAAAAAATTGACGCCCCCCTCGGACCCCCCCGACCGTAACTCGAAAACGGCGCGTCACAGCCGGGTCGTGTTTGGGCTCATCGGGGACGTCTGGACGAGATAAAAAATTTGACGTAACCATGGTCAACGGTTACAAATAGACCCCCCATGTTAGGTATCATTTGAAAGGATGAGGGTAATCTATCAACACCATCCTCCCAGCCCCCCTCCGCTCCCCCCTTACTCCCCCCCCCTCCTTTAAAATTACACAATTAATAATAATAAGACCCAAAACCAAACCAAAACAATTAGACATGGCAAAAGACAAGACAAAACGAAAACAAAATGAAAACGTGAATAAATTTTCTACAAGCATTTTTTTTTTTTAATTCTATTGACATGAATTTTAAAAATTATAAAAAAGGGCTTTTGATAGCTTTTAGAAAAATCAAGCGCTGTATCAAAAATATGGAGAAAATAATAAATGTTAAGTATGCCTTTTACAGTTCAATATACCCTAAAAAGCCCCACAGAGTTTCCATTTAATCCACTCAGCCGCTTTTTTGTCCCACTCGATAGATTTTTTGAAAAAATTGAAGAAGCAAGATTCTCGCTCTAAAAAGTTCGTAATCTTTATCAAAATGAAAAAAAAAAACACTTTTTGTCTCAATTTATTGTCACTTCACTCACTTGGTGAATTTGAAAAAAAATATCAAAATTAAAAAAAAAATTATTACCGCCGGCATTAGCGTTCCCCAAACAAAACGTACCACGCGAAGTTTGCACGGTTGGTGCAAAAACTCAATTGTTTTTACTGAAAATTAAAAAATTTGTTAGGTTTGATAAAAACTTTTGTTTGGCTCTTTTACCATATATTTTATATTCGTATAAAGAAATATACATACATCTATACATATAAATAAAATTGGAGTGTCTGTTTATAATATTGAAATAACCGTTTTTTACTACATGCATATGAATATATATACGTACATATACCATATATGAGTACATACACCAAAATAAACCAACCACATAACCAAACCAAATTTTTGTCTGTCTGGGTGTCTGTTTGTTCCGGCTAATCTCTGAAATGGCTGAGCCGATTTTGACGGGACTTTTATTGGCAGGTAGCTGATTTAATAAGGAGTAACTTAGGCTACGTTTATTTTAGAAAAAATCCAAAATAACATCCAAAATAACATTTTTACAATTTTTGTGTGTCTGTCTGTTTGTTTGTTCCGGCTAATCTCTGAAATGGCTGGACCGATTTTGACAGGACTTTTATTGGCAGGTAGCTGATGTAATAAGGAGTACCTTAGGCTACGTTTATTTTAGAAAAAATACACCCCGGGCCAAGCCGGGAGCGCGCCGCTATACACTCTAAAAACATAACCCTCGTTGTGGCGCAGACGGGTAAAAATTTTAACTAGGTAACATAATTTACCACCTAAATAACAAAACACGCTTCATTGTTACTGAATTATCCCTCTACATTGTAAATAATTATAAATTTGTAGTATGTATTTGCAGTAAAGTAGGCTCAGTCGACTATGTCGTGCCTTTGTCGTCTAGTCTCCATACTACTCTTTGCCATCTCTGTGCGGTCGATCTCTTGCAGAGGGTGGCGCGGGGAAATTAGCCTAATAATTCAAGGCCAAATCGGCGTTATACACCTTAAAATACATTGAATATGACGTACCTACATATTATCATTGGGAATAATTAACTATACTTTTGAAAATTCAGAAGTTGGAACCTATTACGGTCTTCACCAATTGAATAGGTGGTAACTTAAAAAAGCAAAATTAGTTAAAAGTAATTGTGATATTACACTGACATCATAATTGTGACACGAAAATGCCGCAAGCGTGAGTAGGCGCTGTATAAACACAGGTTAATAATTTGTACTTATATCAAAAAGTAGTTAATTACTTCTTATGCCATATAGAACTCCCTAACTCTAACCTTGTGGATGGACGATAACCCTTGAGAACCACTCAAGAACCTTCCCGCCCCAGCGGCCCGGCCGCCGGCTCTCCGTACTATGTGTCCTGCCCACTGCCATTTCAACTTATGTCAGTAAATTTCATTCGTCTAACTTAGATATATCCGATTATGAATCGCAAATGGTTCAAAAATTTACATATTAAATTATAAACATGTTTACTGACTAAGACCCTTTCAAATATGTATTTAAATTCGTAACTTAAATATTCCAAGTATTTTTGATCGTATTAATTACGACCCTCGTATTAAATTATAAAGGTATCTAGACACGCCCACTTCGCATTAAATCTATCAAACACATTTATTCAGCTATCAAGAGAAGTTCAACGATTTCCGTGTAATCGTTCCCTTCGCGTATTATGCTAATAATAATGCGCGATAATGGCTCTAACACATGAAATTGAAACGACTTGAGCATTACTGATTTTATCACCCTATATAGTCAGTTAAGCAAGATAATAAAGTGTGTATGTATGCCAGTGTCTAAAAACTTATTTTTTTTGTAAGTAACGTATTTATTGTAACTAATATAATAAATACGAAATAATGTATAAATAGAAACTAATGTAATAAATAGTTTGCTTGTTTGTTTGTTGATTACGTTTGATCAACTGATCATCATAAAATTTTGCATACACGTTGTCAGGGCTACAGAAAAGAACATAGGGTGCCCTTAACATTGTTAAGGCGTAAAATCGTACCAAGCAAACAAAGAAATAAAGAAACTCACTTATGCATTTATAATGTGGTTAGGATAATTTTCTCCATAATTTACCAAAAGTACAGGTTAGAGCAGCCTAGATCCACCTTCGTCTAATCAGACCCACCTTGTAGGTGGATATCCTACACTGCGCTTGCCGGTCCGAGGCCCTCACTCGAGAACCTTCCGACCCCA
The DNA here is from genome assembly GCA_936446665.2 of Synanthedon andrenaeformis. NCBI lineage: Eukaryota > Metazoa > Arthropoda > Insecta > Lepidoptera > Sesiidae > Synanthedon > Synanthedon andrenaeformis. Next base: position 5,360,056 of record OW387792.2, read on the forward strand.
GCGGCCGTCAGCTCTCCGTACTATTTGTTCTGCCCAATGCCATTTTAACTTACTAATCCCTTGGCTTGTGTCGGTAATTTTCGTACGTCTACGGATCTTCTCATTTATGATACGATCTCGCAGTGTAACCCCGAGCATAGCCCTCTCCATAGTTTGTTGAGCGACATTGAATTTTCTTACGAGGCCCTTAGTTGGAGACCACGTTTCAGCGCCATATATGATCACTAGTAATTCACATTGGTCGAAAAGTTTTGTTTTGAGACACTGCGGAATTTTGGACGAGAGGATATCTCGAAACTTCATGGACTCTGCCCTTCCGAGCTGAATTCGAAGAATCTACAGATATTGTAATGCAAATACAAAAAGTAACAAAGGAATATGAAAGAAATATTATGAAGTAATTTCTTGGTGTTAACAAAGATTAAGGAACATTTTATTAAAGCGAATGAGCCAATTCAATTAGTAGGTAAAGTAAAAAGTTATTCAAAGTCGACAGAGTTTGGTGTTTAATGTTACTGCGGACGCCCATGCGGTTCCCCTTCATTTCAATTTGGAAACGTTGAAAATTCGCGAATATTTTTGATGTATAATAATTTCTTTGGAGAAGTTTATTTTGTAATAAGACTCATTTTCTTGTATTTACCAATTAGAAAATTTAGTCAAGAAACATCTGATTTTTCATTAACTATGTAGGTAACGTTATGTCACGTTATTTTCATCCTAATCCTAATTCTAACTGTACTATTAATATTATAAATGCAAAAGTGAGGATGGATATATGGATGTTTGTTACTCTCTCACGCAAAAACGGCTTAATGTATTTAGATGAAATTTGGTACACCGATAGTTTATTACCTGGAATAAAATATACGATACTTTTTATTCTGGAAAAATGTTAGATTTTCGAGGGATCGTCTAAAAATATAAAAAATTGGGCGCCACTGTCGTCAACCGAAAGTTACAGCGATAAAGATGTCAGGCGTTATATTACCTAAGTATGTGTATTTTTTTCATTTTTCAACGCAGGCGAAGTTGCGGGCACTAGCTAGTAAAGGAATAAAACTGTATTTGTTATATTTTTTTTTTATAAATATATATATTTTTTATTGTGGCACCTTTCTCACAAAAATAGAGTTTGGGTTAGTTAGAAGAATATTTTAGATCTTTAATATTTAGACATTAACCGTCAATGAAACAGCGTTTGGCTAAATAGAACAATACTTATTCTTCAAAATGCACTTCAAAATGCCACCCACCTTTAAAGGTCTTAAAGGAGCTTTAAAGTTATTTTATTACAACGAAAACTATTAAAAACATTTTTATTAGCAAATCCTCGTAACGTAACTACTACAAAAGTTTTTAATAGGTTTTCCTAAAGGAAAATTGCAATTTCCCATTTATTGTGTTTTTCTATTTCTACTTCTTATGTATTGCCACATAGAAAGGTAAGAAAATATTTTTTTATTATAAATTTTTATTATAATTAAATACCTGTCTATCTATACTAATCTATAATAAAATTATAAAGAGAGAAGATTTGTGTTTGTATGAATAAACTCAAAAACTACTGGACCAATTTTAAAAATTCTTTCACCTATCATTATCACCGAGTAACATAGGCTATATTTTATAAAGTTACGCGAGCGAAGTCGCGTGCAATAGCTAGTTATTTAATGAATGTATTAGAATGTCATAGCTAATTAAAATTACTGTCTCGAACAATTAGTGACTAAGCTTCTTATTTTTCACCTAGGAATATTATGAGTTTTTTTTAAACCTCCAATAGTCTGTAATTTATATTTCGAGTTTGTTTTACTTGTACATTTAAGAAAAAGTAACGTACTGTTATTCTTTAGACATTACTTTGGACTGCTTAGTCCGAAAAACAGAGTTTTCTCACAGACTATGTATAAATTAGGTTACAGCACATCTGAATTCCCATCAGTTAACTTGCGATCGTATTTTTTTTAATACAATATACCTAATAACCTTTTTATACACAACCTCCATAGAGTAGGTAAATAAAGGTGTTTTCAGTATTCTGCCTACACCAGCAGCGCACGTTATCATGTCGTAAATATTTATAGGAGCACCACATTGAACAGATTAAATCTTCCGCGCACCGTTTCTTAGTAACGTCACCCATTATTTAAAAAAAAACCGCTGTTTCAATTTCCTTTCAATGTTTATGTAAGAAAAATAGAATTATGGCAAAATTGAAAAATTGTTCCTGTTTCTTTATACCTTCAGAGATAATTTGTTTATACTACAAAAACGGCTCAACCTATTTGGTTAAAATTTGGCATATGGATAGCTTATTACCTAGATTAACTTATAAATTAGTATAACTTATAGTATACTTTTTATCCTGAAACAACATTAGGGTTCCTCAGGGATTGTTTAAAAAATACAAAAAATTAGCGCCACTGTCGTCACAGCGATAAAGATGTCGAACATTATTCAGGTGTTATTTATTTTTTATTATTCAACGCAGACGCAGTCACGGGTAAAATTCATTAATTTCATACAACCTTCATTTATAACCTAAAAGAAGTTTCAAAGGCTAAGTACTTTAACTGTTTATACAATATATTAATAACAAAGTGCCTATTAAATTATACAATAAAATATGAGGCCAGAAATTTGCAAACGTTTAGCTTTTGTAGAGTTTTCGGAATGTTGTTGACAGGTGAGACGGGATTTGTTGCGGACGGAAAATTATATGTAATACCGATTGCGGTCAAATATTATAATTTATATTTAAATGTTAATGTAGATATTTTTTATTTATTTAACCCATACGATTTCAAAATGTTATCTAATCACCTCGTTAGTGATAAGGTCGGTTTTCTTCAATTTGCCGTTTAACATTTTCTCGGTGGTCGAGGAAAAGATTAAAAACAAAGAAATAACATATTGTAACATGTTTTTCTTTATAAAATGCCTCGACTAAGCATAACTTTACAATCGGGTTATACGTAACTATCAGACGCAGAAGCTTCGGTGGAGTTATCTGAATAAAACTTTGTATTCTAAAATAAAGGAGTTTGCATAAACAAGTTCCTTCGGTAGTATGAAATAATGTTAACTTCATTCATGTTTGCGGACATGTGAGAAGCTACAAAATATTTAATTTCATTTTACGAGCTTTTAAAATGACTGCGGAATACATATCCAAACTTAATATTGGTATGGCATACTGTGTTCTGTAGTGTTAAATAACAGAATGCGTCTTATTGCATTTGCCTTATTCCTTATCCTATTGGGTTTATCAGCTTGTGCTCCTAGTCACGTATTTGTTTTTATGCAGCTAATACCTTAAAACAAGCTATTATCATAGTAAACAGAAAGTAAGGCATCCATAAAAATATAAACTAAGGTTCATTAGTGAGGTCAAGGCTAATTGAACTGCTTCTCAAGTATATCTAGTTTTTGATAGTTTCAAATCACTGGCACCTCAATTTTCTGATCTAGGTTATAGCCAGTCTAGCTAGCTTACAGACTGGCCACAACATAGACCAGAAATATAGCCTTGCTATAAAACGAGGTAGTACAGCCATGTTTAAAACCGCAGGGTTCTAAGGTTACAAACTCCTTAAGGTTAAAGTGAAAATTTACTGCAGTCTGTGGAATGCTACGATCTTTTCAGAAAACTTTACGAGCAACCTCTAGCCAGAACAATGGCTTTCTTCGCGTTTCCAGTTATTTTATAAATATTTATAGTTTCATTTGAGATGTTTTCTGCGATATTGCGGCATAAGATTTCCAATAAACGCCCTCCGATTGGAACAAATAAAGCGTTAAGCTACCATTATACCCTTGGGCAAATAAATATTATACCATTGTCTGCGAAAATGATTCTTGTTCAATATCGAGAATCGAGAATGCTTTCTTAAATACAATTTAAATGCAAAGATGACAAAGATGCGGAAAATAACAATATTTTTCGCAGTCAACAAATTTTCGTAGAATCATAGACTTAAAAAATGTGGGGAAGCCCTAATGGGAATAACCATCCACATCTTAATACATTGTGTAATACAAAAAGACAAAAATATTATAAACGCATGTTTGGATTTTTACAAAATAAAATTATCAATGTGAATTGAAGTAGGTTTAATCTTATTTTTAAAATTGTGATCTCTCCAAATCTATACTAATATTATAATAAAGTAAAGTTTGTATGTATGTTTGTTTATGGCAAGTAATCTTCGAAACTACTCATCCAATTTAATAAATTCTTTGACCAACAGTAAGAAAAGAATTTCAGGATAGACACAGGCTATTCTAAGTGGGCGAAGCCGCGGGCACCGCTAAATCTAAAAATAAAGATCCAACGCTTGGCTTTTTATACGTATTAGCCTAAAAACTGCTAAACCGTGCTAGGTTATAGGGCGATTCGCACGAATTCTATACGCTCTAAATGACGACAATATGGTAATCACATTTTTATGTCTATCGATTAGATTAAATAAAGAAATTTCATTTTTTTGGTAATCTTGAAACCCCGCACTTAGGTATCAATAGCCAATAATTTTTTTATATAAGTAAAATTTATGCTACAAATATTTCACTCTTAAATACTATGTCATTTGGAAGTATTATAGTATAAGTATTAATATCGAAAGACAAATCCAACATGCTGCAATTTAATTAATAGTGGTCATTTTTCAATGAAGCATAATGCATTCATCATTCATAGTGCACAGTCTCTCTGGCGGCAGTTACTAAGCCCTTATATTTAGAAGAGCATCGTAAAATAAAGTCTCTTATCCTCTCCTTTTTATCCTTTATCCTATTAAGATCGACCGTTGAGAAGAAGTGTATAGAATATAGAATAGAGTGTATAGAATATACTCAAACAAGACTGCCGCACTCAAATAAAATAAGTCAGCTTGCTATACTACAAAGTAAATCTGCTGACCGCGATTTTTGTTTACATGATCAACAAAATCCTCCGTGCACTCCCAAATATTTAACCATTCATTTTGGTTTAGGTTTAAGCTGTTGCTAAGACAATTCGAGTTTATTTTAAGACTAAATTTATTTCAATTTGTGACGGCCATTAATTTACAAACCCATTAATGAAATGACGTCCTTAGACTTGTAAAACAGAATTTTAAGTGAAATAGTCGATCGTAACATCGTTATCATTAAAAAGGGAAAAGAACTGACATCCCTTACTAATATAATATCTTACCTTGTTGTTGTATAAGGAGGTCTGATATAAATCAAGTTTTTAACAAGGTTAAACATTTTTAAAGCGTAAAGCTTAAAACTTTAAAGCTAGAAAAAAATTATAACGAGGTCTGATATAAATCAAGTTTTTAACAAGGTTAAACATTTTTAAAGAGTAAAGCTTAAAACTTTAAAGCTAGAAAAAAATTATAACGAGGTCTGATATAAATCAAGTTTTTAACAAGGTTAAACATTTTTAAAGAGTAAAGCTTAAAACTTTAAAGCTAGAAAAAAATTATAACGAGGTCTGATATAAATCAAGTTTTTAACAAGGTTAAACATTTTTAGAGCGTAAAGCTTAAAACTTTTAGAAATGGCAGCGTGTTTAGAATTTGTTGAAAAAAGTTATACCCAAAACAATTTTTTAATTTCTTTTTGCCTCGAAACTATTGGCAGCTCTCATGTTTTTAAAATCTTAATCTCAATCCGTTGACGAAGAGGTTCGATAACTACCGGTTTAAAATAAACTAGTTTTAACTCTTAACTCTCTGAACGGACCATCTTCGCGGTAGAGTAAGAATATTTTGCGCTTACTGAGCTATTCAAATAAATTTTATAATCAATTAAAGTAGTTAAACCCAAAATAAACCATTGGTGTTTCTTACTTAGCGTAGCGGTCAGTCTCAATGATACTACTCATCGGAAATATCTTGGCGTCTCGAAAAAATGCGCCTCTTCCCTCCCGCGTCGCATCTCCGGCCCCGTCATCAGTACCGTCGCCAACGCTAGCGCATTCGCACATGGCTGTATTATTCCGCATTCCGCATTCTTTCCCTCGATTCTGTTTTCTGTTATTGTAACTTAGATATTTAGTTTTTGTTGACTGTTTTGTTTTTAATTAATATACATTAAACACTATTACAATAAAACAATAATTTTTAATAAAAAAATTAGTAAATTTAAAATTTATTCTTTTAAACACTTGTTGTTGCTGACTGTAGCGTGTAGTGTAGCATTCTTTCGAGTCGCCGAGATAACTATTTCCGATGAGTAATAATAATCAATGTTCTCTGAATTAAACATTGTAAATGGTTTTTAATAAATAACTTCTTAGGGTCAAGCCACACGGTGCGGTGCGGCAGCAGCACGACGCCTGAGCGATGCCGTTGCGGCGTCCTACATACAAATAGTTACAATATTTTTTATTTTTGGCATCAGATAAGAAATCAAAGTAAGTTTTAATGGGTCAATTAACTTTTTCCAGTCTCGCGCACTCAATCCATTACTGGAATACTATTTTGTATATATACAATACCACATCAAGCTATTTTGTACCTACAAATGTCTTATAGATGAAAAATCTCAGGGCAACAAATGTATGTTATGAGAAACCAACGTATGAAATCAATACATCTCCTGGAAAATGTGCTTTCAAGCAAACGTGACGTATAAGCATGTGAGCTTCACACTCGTGTAACGCTTGAGCAGGTACTCAATCCAATGATGCAATCAATTTAGCGTTCCCTATGAAATATTTGTTCTTTGTATACATTTCTGTATTTATATCAGTAAATATATTACCGTCACAGTTCCGAGGACACGAGATATAGGTCAAAGTCCGTCAGGCTTAAGTTGACTGCGAAATATCAGAATTTCATATGTCTAAAAGTTAATTACCTTATATTCTTCTTGTAACAATATATATTATCTACTAGTGACCCGCTTCCAACCTACCCGGGGTACAATTTTTATACACACAAACTTTCCCCTTTTTATCCCTCTTTCCATAAGTGAAAACCGAATCAAAATCGGTCTAATTACTCTGTACTAACTGAAGGCTATTATAAAGGTATATATATATTCTTGTTAAAAACTCAGATTTCATTAAATGAGTCATAAAACTAAATACACTGGAGCAGATCAGAGGGCCTAGCCAAGTATGCTTTCTACAGGACGTTTATGCCAAGAGAAAACCCGGTCATTTGTTATTGTAACGTCAAAATTTTATTTTAAAAGGCACACTTGGCTAGGCCCCCTGGGTTTTCAACCAACATTTTCTATATGTAAACACGACGATCAAATCAATAAAGTGTTGTTTATTGTAGGTAGAAAAGTGTATGTTTTTTAACTGAATTCGTTTAACATTTTTTTCCTTTAATATTTTATTATGAAAAAAATAATAATATTATGATGAAATTGTGACATTCAATTTCCGTTTTCTTCGCGGCTTCACACGGAATAATATATTACTCTGCCCACGTATTCATATTCCTACATCTATCTACGAGTATAAGGGCTGTTCACATTAAGGACGTTGCATAGTTTGCGGTTTATGATGGCCTGATCATTCCGGGAATGTAGTAATAAAGTGAAGGAAACTTGAAAAGTTAATGTCATAAAAAAACTTGATGACATTATGGAAATATATTTTTTAATTTAATATATTTTGACTGATGAGGTTTATGAAGTTGATGTATTTGAAATAAGCTTTGTATCTACCTAAACTTTATTTTATATAGCAATATCCAAAATGGTCTTTATTAACCTCTGGTAATAATAAAAGACCATTTTGGATATTGCTAAATTGAATTAATATGTTAGTTATCGAAAAAGAAGAGGTCCATGAGACGAGATGCGATTTGACGATACTGGGTCCCATTTAGCGATTTGAATTTGGCTTTGCAATTATTTTTCTAATATGGTCAAAAACCTTGGCTATTTAAAACTTATTGTAGTAGGTAATTAATAAAACTTTTGAACATTTTCGAAGACATATTAATGATGAGAAAAATATTACATAATTCATGGTTCCTTTATTATCTACATACATGTTATTGTATATAATGGTTTAGTAGATACATTTATTTACACTTGACTGTACAAATATTAAAACCTTAATTTATACCGGCGATTATAGAGCTGGCCATTACCTCGGGCAACAGATTAGCATTGCCATACAACGAGGTAATGCAGCCAGCATGCTTGGGACCCTGCCAAAGAGACCGATGCTTTATATTATTTAATGTGTAAATATATTTAACTTAGGATTTGATTTTAGTTTAGTTTTATTTAGGATTTACACTAAATACTATTTACACTAACTAAATACTATTAACACTAATTTTCACTAACTGGAGATAAATTGTGTCTGCAACGTATAATGTGTGCTAATTAGTTGTAAACTGCTTGATAGCTTGAGTAATTTTCACGCGAGCTACGGAAATGTCTCTAATTTATATGTGAGGTTTGCGATTGTCGTGCTGATAGCTAGGGATGGTGATTAGTTTGAAACCCGCAAAAAAAAACTGAATTTACGGTCCTGGGTTCGGTATCTCGGCAAGCCAGGCTATTGAATGTACTTTCCAAATATTCCACCAACTGGGCACAAGGTTTACCGTTCTGTGAGAAGGTATGCTTTTGCGAATATGTCATTTCATACATTATTATATAGGCATATAAAAGAAAAGTTGTAGTGTACAAATTTTAAACAAAATGAAATTTAATTACACTGATAAAAAGTAGTAACTATTACAATATGCAAATGTGAAAGTAATGTTACTGTAGAAATAAATAGTCATTCAACGAACATCACAAATGTATGCAGAAGTGGAAATATTTCGCTTGAATACACTAACGTTTCGGCAGAATAAAATATCCCGAGCAAAATGAACTTCTCTGGAGCAATAATAAATGAGATTGCTGGCGTAAACTCATACATATTTTACGCCATAAATTCCCTTTTGCGGCTGCGAATTACAGTACGCCATTAACCGCACGAGTAATTTGTATAACAAATATTATGATTCCTATTTAAAGTTTGCCCTTAGTTAATTAACTGGTGTTGGATTTCATTGTACGAACTAAGTATATGTATATATGTATACAATTATTTTTTATATACGGTCAGAAGGTATCGTTGTAGTTTATCCTACATATGTTGGCATCGCACTCTTTGACTTTGCGTGAGTTTATAGGCAACAATCACCATCATCATCATTATACTATCACATTATAATGATGATGCAGCAGCAGCAACATCACAGACATAGGCTTCCCTCCTAACTTTCCAAAAGGACCGGTCAGTAGCAGCCTGGATCCACCGTCGACCCGCGGCCCTTATCAAGTCATCTGTCCACCTTTTGGGTGGATCAACTCATTTCTGATTCGATCTCACAGTGTAAGCCCGAGCATAGCTCAGTGACGTTGAGCTTTCTTACGAGACCACATTTGATTGGCTACACCCATTGGTCGAAAATTTTGTTTTGAGACACTCAGGACTTTTGTATGAGAAGAGCTAACCGAACGCTGCCCATCCAAGCTGGATTGTACGAGTATATGTTTTAGTATGTTTTTGGAGTTTTGTTATGATGTCATTACCTCATGAGATTCTATCAGTTGACGCTTGCAATCATATTTTCTTACACCTATACAACACAACACAACTAGACGTTCTTGCATTTTATTAATATCTTACCTCCCCATCTATATATATATATATATATATATATATATATATATATATATATATAGTTATACTAAGTAATATTATTTGTAATGATTAAACTCAAAAACTACTGGACCGATTTTGAAAATTCTTTCACCTATAGAAAGCTACATCATCAGCAAGTAACATAAGCTATATTTTTTAAAGTTACGCTGGCGAAGTCGCGTGCGACAGCTAGTTAAGAATAAACTACAATTTTATTGGTCTCATTTTCATACTCAAGTATCAATACGCAAATTTATATAATGAGGCCATCCGAATAATTCAAAGTAAAAACACGATGTTTTAGTCATTTGGTTACCATTTTTCAAGTCTATAAACTGGACATCTATCGTATGATACGAGTAACTCACTTTAGTAAAATACACAAAAATCTTGCAGGGTATGTACATTGATGTATCGTTCACAATTGCTCTGTGATGAATTGTGTACGCGTTTGTACATCAATCATTGTGGATTCCATTTACGAATTCACACTAACAACACAATAAAGTTAAGTAATAGTAGGAAATTTACATATTTTTGAGAAAATTGTAACTACATGTGTTGCAGTATTTGCTTTACAGTAAATCTGAACCTTTTCAGTTCATATTTTCTTATTAAAATAATTTGCAAATATTTTGCCTATTCAAATAAGATAGCATTATTAATAAATTGAGTCCCAAATTTCATTGTTTCCTAAAAGGTATGCTTTCTAAGTTGCTAAAAACGTCACAAACACATAAATATATAAGAGTCGATTTCTTTCCCAATAACTTTGCTTATAAGATAATTATAATGATACTAGTTGTCTTTTTAATATTAATATACAATTAACTTAAAGAGGCAAAGATAATTCAAGGCAAGATTCGGATTTAAGCAAAAGGAAAATTGAAATAATTTTTAAACTTAAGCCACTAAATTTAAAGACGCAACATATTTAAAATGCCTTAATAAAAATTAAATTATTAACGTTTTCAGTAATGAATTGAAATTCAAACGACTTTTTTATGTTAAAGGGCGGCCTGTTATACTGACGTGATGGTAGCGGCTAAATCACCTAGTAACGCATGCAACATCACGTATCAAAACACAACATCACACGTGCTATTATTTTAAGGTGGTATACGGTAACTGCCAGGTACTGTATACCCGATAACTGATACGGTTCTCAGTTTGTGACTGTTTGATGCTTGAATATTGCATTACATATATTATTTGTGCATAAGATATTTGTGCATTGCATTAGATATAATAAATAAAATTTTGGCTTTATAACTCAAACTTATTATTAAATAATGTATTTCTACATTGGCGACGAAATCTATATATTATGCGACCGTCAAGACTTAGCCAACTGTTTAGTCTATGTTACTATGTAAGTGGGTTATCGTTTATACACTGACGCCGGGGCAGGCTTCCATTATCCTGCTAACAATAGCCGAGGGGTTGGTGGATGAGGGGGTGTACGTAAGCCTTACTGAAAAAGTATGGAGAATAGAAAAATGTCAATTGTTTTTATACTGGCTTTTGCCGTCTATTTTACTTGGGTGGATGAAACAAAGAAAAATTAACTATTTTCACTACAAATTTCCAAATTCAAGTCAACTTTTCTTTGAAAATTGTGTTGAGTGCGTGTAATGTTAGAAAAACTTTGTTGTTCATAGCTAGAACAATGCTTATTATTAATCTTAGGCTAAAATCTTTATGGGTCTACAGTCTGTATCCGAAAATATATTGTTTTTATGCAAAAATCTACAGATTAATGTTAAGGTCGACAGAAGGCTGACAGTTCACTTGATGGTAGGTGGTTACTGTCGCCTATGACACAAGCAACGCCCCAGGTGCACTTGCGTTACCGATTATAGAAAGAAGGCATAGGGTAATGGGCTCTGGCATCCCTTACTCACCAAATCACAACAGTACATAATAAGTTGTTATTTCACTGTAGTCTTCTGTAAGGAGGTGGTTACTGCCACCAGACGGGCTGTATATATACTTTAACGACATGTAGTTAAAGTAAATTTCTCTGAATTTGAATTGTTCATACTCTATTCTCAAAAACTGAAAATAGATTTACTAAAAGAGAATTCTCTATTTCCCACAAATCATTGACCTCAAAAGATTTGAATGTGTTTTTATTCAAGACGGTTGATACTATACGCCGGTTCTAGCATCCACTTGAAGCTGCACTAAGCCGGAGGCCTGACAAAGTATGTCCTTTGCTTCGTATCTTCCTAACGTGAAATTGCACTTGCATTTATTCCCTTTTCGCATGTATTCCTGTATATTATGTTACATTTCTTTTCTTCCTTTTAAACGTTAGTTAACTGTGTAAATATACGTACGGTTTGAAATTATAGAAACTTTTCTTCTTCTTTATTTTCTGTGATATTTTACCTGAAACCAATAATAATTACTGTTATAGAAACACAATAATGTACAATATTTGTAAATCTATTGTAAAATATTTGTAACTTATTGTCTCTTTGTAAAATATTTAAAACAATATTGTCTGTTACAATACCTACGCCGTAGCATGTAGCGGCGTAGCTAATTAGCTACGTTGTGTAAAATTCGCTACAAATTTTAAGTATAGTCAAAGGTTTGTTTGTAATCGATATAAAATATTTTTTTGTGTATATAAATTCTTAAAAATATTGATAATAACCTTAATAATATAATATCATTTCATCGCAGAGTGAAGAGTATTAAATTACTAACTTATGGTATAGTAAAATGGACACAACCGCTTTTTTGTCGCTTTCTCTATAAAGTGAGAGCAGGTACTTATTACATATAAATATTAAATTATGTATAAAGAGAGAAGATTTGTATTTTTGTGTTTCCAACGAATAAACTCAAAAACTACAAGACCGATTTTAAAAATTCTGTCACATATAGAAAGCTATATTATCAACGAGTAACATCGAGCTATATTTTATAAAGTTAGCGGACGAAGTCGCGTTCAACAGCTAGTATTACATAAAAATAAAAGAATCAAATCACAGAATCCACAGGCTGTACTACAATGAGCAACAGACCGAAACTGTAGACGTGTCCACAATTTAGTGGGACAGCGAGCGCTGCTGCAACACACAAGAGCCACTCATCAAACACTTGCCAACTCTTAAATATATTGTATTTTGTATTTGTTTTATTACTAGCATTTGCATGCGACTTTGTATGCGGTGAAAAATGAAAATATATGACGCCTGACATCTTAATCGCTGTGACGACAGTTATATTTTATTATATTTTTACATGATCTCTCGGGAACCCAACATTTTTCCAGGATAAAAAGTTCATCCTATATGTTAATCCAGTTAATAAAATATATGTATGCCAAATCCGATCAGCCATTTTTACGTTATGAGGAAAAAACATCCAAACATACACTTCCGAATTTGTAATATTATTAAGAATTAAGGATAACCCAAAAACAGTGCGTATATATTGTATGTTAAGGAGCTACTCGTATTTATAACAAACGTTTAAAACCTTACCTATTTTTTAGTTTTCATAAACTTAAAATAGAACTAATGTACCTTTATTTACACTATATTTATATACCTACCCATCTATATGTCTTCACACTAAACAAACCCATAAATTAATTTATACTAATTTTGATGACTTTGTCACTAAAAAACGCCGTGAAAGACGCTCGTGTATGTTAAGCCTTTACACGTCAGTCATCTTCATGCGTGATAAAATTTAATCAATTTTGTCACGCGTCATAATAGAATTCCCAGTGACAATATCTTGCATGACACGACTTCATTTTAAACACTGTCATCAGCCTTAAAGATTAAATCGTATTCCCTAAATGAAGAATATATTAAAAAGTGATGTTATTAGAAAATTACATAGGTAATTAATTTATTTGAATATTTTTCAAAATATTTTTATTTATTTCTATTATTTTTATAAGGAAAATATCTAATTACATTTAATTATCTAAAATAAATTTTACCTATATATTTACAAATATATTTACCTATATATTTATATAATATTAAGACTAATTTGTTGACCGAGCTAATAGCTAGCTTTGGAATCGATGGAAATGAAAATGTAGCCGGAGCCGATATCTCTGTATTTGTAGATTTTACGCTATTACATTACAATTGAATTGAATGAGCAATTTTTCTTTATTGAAATTCTTGATCGATTTCATTGTATTGCATGTCAGCAGCATTCCAACATAGTAATGCAGCTTAACAAACAGGCGAAGCCGCGGACCATTGCGAGTTTAAATAAAGAAAATATACATTTTTTATTTTTGGGAAAACAATTTCTATTTGAAAATGTCTATCATTTCACCAAAATGTTTGTACTGTACTTAGTGTCTGTTGTCCAGCTTCGTAGTACTAAAATTCAAGCGAAGCTATTTCGTAGCATCACTCCAATCAAGTGCCATTTCAGAGCGTTTTCGACGTCACGATTTTTACATTAAATTTTCTACGTTATTGCTTCGACGACAAGAACCTAGGGATTTTTACAGGCGCTTACTTCACAATTTTTTTTACAAGCAGAAGCCGACAAGTGACCAGTATATAATCACATTCCGTTAATTACTATTGTACCGTGTATATTTTGCTAAAAATCTATGGAATGTTTTAGGCTGACTTTTAGCCTGACTTTTAGTGACACTACTTTTAGGCTGCCGACACGGCATAGGTACTAATCTCGGTAGGGCCTAAACTTCTGAATCCTAAGTAATGAACATTTATTTTGAGCTTAAACGGACGTTATTGAATTGGAAGAGCGATGGTTATTGACGTTACGTTTTTAATTACATTTTCCTTTAAAATTTCAAAATTATTAATTTTATATCTATTTTGAGTTAAGATACATAACGCTAGTTCTCCAATTGCACTGGAGCTGTAACCTATTTCCTATTGTTGTATCGTCCGACCCAATTTGGTCGAACGACAAACACGCATGGAATGTAAACGGAGATCATGCGGCAATGCGGTGACGTTTATAGTATCGGAAATTAACATATATATATATATACCTTTATACATAAATATTTCCTTGGTATTGCCCAACTTGTCGATTGAAACATATTTGTAATTCGAAGTAAACCTATTTGTGAGGGGATCCTGCCGCTTTTCCATAGTAATTAAAATTCCTGTTTAACACCTTCAACATTGAGTCGTTGTTTGGCTCCATAAGTATATTTTAAATAAGTATATAATAGAAATAAGTATATTTTTTTTATCTTTCAAAATATTTAAATACATAGTACCTATATGAATAATATGAAAAGAAATATCCTAAAGTATTAATTAGATCGTTTTAAGTGTATAAAATTATAAAATATAAAAGATTATTAAAAAATTATAAAGAGTACTTATAATTGTTTTAAGAGTAAAAGAGCACGCAGACGAAGTCGCGAACAAAGACCAGTTTATTATAAAAAATCATCGAACAATATACTTCAAACGGTCTGACTGATATTTAGTTTGTAACTTCATGAAACGGCGCCATATCATGATCTGCCTAGGTGCATCACGAACTGCCGGATTATACGATATAAAAATTGCACCCCGGGTGAAGCCGGGAGCGGGTCGCTAGTATACAATAAACTTGAGGAAAACGAAACGCGACAAAATTCATTAGTCGTTTCACAGACTAACGAATCAAACGAACAAAGAAAACAAAGTGTTTTATAGTACTTAGAGATGACTCGAACATGTATGGATATCATTGAAAGAGTGCCTGTGTACCTACACAGGCATACGACGGTTTCATAATAGAGTCGGCCCAGCTAGTTTTGGCAGTTTGCCACACGGTCACAGGCTCCTCGGTGTAACGACATTATGCGGCGTCACGTCCGCCGGCTGCAAAGGAAACTTCCTCTAACTTCACCTAATAAAATGTTTAGGCGTATCTCCGGTACGCCAAATTACGTGCATAGTTTGGACACATTCATAAAAAGAAAACAGTTGACTTTCACAAACAAGCACTTAAGATTTACTTGCTGGTCCCCGCGACTGTCCGCGTTGAAAAATAAAAGATATAACGCCTGACAAAATATAATATGTAAAGCCAATATAAAGACTGATATACATCAGTTATAATGGGTTAATAAGTTGTTAAGTTATACAAAGAAAATTATAATTTGAACGATATTTAAAATATACAAAACAAAATATCAAAAATTTATGTTTGTTAATAAAAACAGGTATAATCAATAAACTATAAAAATATCTATTGAGACTTTAGACTTTTAAAAGATCAATTTCATTCGAATTTTATTAAGAAATGCTTGTCTTTTTAAGATTTTTTTGGTCTATCAGTATATTTTATTTCTTACTAGAAAAACTAGTAACAAAGAACTAGTCGATAAGAATTAAATTTCCTAATAAAAAGGTTTTTTAACTAAGAACGGAATTTTACTGTAACATTATATGTGTACATATGATACATTTTAGAGTACATGTGCAATTGTATGGAACGTTAGGTGTACATACTTGTATGTAAAGGCACATATGCGGTGTCGAATTCGATTGAATGCATTTGATCGTTTGCGAATGCATCAATTGTTCTGATGCGAGGCACAATACGAGGCAAAATGTCTATCACTATATAATGGTTATCTCGTAGTTGTAAGTTGCTTCCTTTTTATGTAATACATAATAGCACAAGAGCTACGTGTCCCCAGACTTACCTCATTTTGGAATGGCTGGAATTTCAGATATGAATGCTGTTTTATATACCTACTTATAACCGTATGGGTATTGGCTAGTTTGGGTAGGCGGCAGATTCTCAGGTATCAGGTGGTAATGGTACAAAAAAATCGTATCTACCTATCCTAAATTGGAATGGCTGATTTTTATATATGCTATATAAAATAATGTTAGAAAACAATATTCATTGGTGCCAGACTGTTTCCGTGGTCCAGAGCTTTAGCCAGATACTTCAAAGTTCGTCGAAAAAATATTAATCTACCTCATTTTAGAATGTTTAGTTTTTAGATATTTTTATGTAGCGCACTATTTTAAAGCTAAGTAGCCAGATTAACATCCCCCCAGACACGACAAAAGTTCCGCTGGGAGTATGAGTTCACGGGTTTGTTTGCGACTGAGAGTATTAGATATATAAAAACTTTATTATAAGATGCTTCAGGAAAGTAAGGATATGGTTTCAAGGGATTTTTGTTGTAATTAGATAATTATTGTTTAATGCATAGTTATAAAATTAGTTAATATGTAGCAAATTTTGCAAAGTAAACATACAAAGAGTTGTATTAATAAATACTTTTTTCAAACATAACTTATATCGGGAATGAAATTATAAATTATTTTATTTCTTTTCTGATATTATAATATTATGCCATATAATTTTATACATAAACAACCAAAATGTGAAAATTTATTAGTATTTTTTTTTTATTTATTATTGATTATATTATATGTAGTGAGCTATCCTTTTATACCTACGAAATTATACAAGTTATAATTTTATTTCCCATATAAGTTTTGTTTGAAAAAAGTATTGAATATATACCTACTGTATTTTTATCTGTTTCAATTTTACTTTAAGATGTCAAATTTATATGTTATGTTCGTGCTAAATATTTAGTTTAATTGGTTATGTAATTTTCTTATAAAATCCTACAGTCATCCTGTCTAACGACTTTTACAAAAAAAAAGAGAGACGAGGAAAAAAAACTATAAAAAAAACTATTCCTTTGAACGTAATTACATTGATCTGCTAAACAAGGCGACCGTTCCTTTGTTGAAAGCATTTTAATTAAAACCTTTGTGAGAAACACTTGCCTAATAACATGCGGGCTCTCCAGAGCAACATCGAGGATTATTTATTGGCATGTCCTTCGTGTTTTGTACAACTCCAGGGCTGTGTGCTTAATGTAATAACAACAGGGACTTTTGTGGCGAAATGTGGTGATACTATACTATAATTGGGTCACGTTTATTTTGGTAAACTGTAAAAAAAATCTGTAGGAATTTCAAATTTTTACCTAGTCAAACAAACATGTCATCAATAAGCTTCTATAGAGGTTGTCAAAAATGTTTAAGGTTTTGCGGACAACATGCATAATGTAATATGCATGTTGTCCGCAAAATTCTTTCTATAGTCCTTATTTGATCGAAGCTTTTTATTTTCAATAACGGTACGTACTTATAAAGTTATTAAAATATGTCTATGTAAATTTTATTGAAATTTGTCAAAATTTAACTAAACTCGCAATGAATTCATAAACATGATATTCAAAGTTAACGAACTTTTGGTGGAAACTATTTCCCTCTGTACTTGGTGTTCCCAAGAATCTAGTTATTTAATATTTTGTATAATACACCTACGTTAATTCATACAGTCTACGTATCAGAATACGCATACAAAATATTTTCAACTTCCATTTAATCCATTTACTCCTAACTATCAGAATAGTGTATAGGGTATAAAAGTACGATATAAGCATTTTATTTTATTTTTTGTGTTAAATTTGACAGACAGGCTGACGGTCCACTTGATGGTAGGTGGCTACCGTCGCCTATAACACAAGCAGCGCCACAGGTTTTGATAAGTGCGCTGCCGACTATAGTGGATTGAGGATAAGAGATAAGAATAAGGAAATGCGCTCTGGCATACCCTCACTCAGCGAAACACAACAGCATAAGAGGAATTTGAGATAATATTATACCTAATACAAAAGTCATTGTAATATCTCAAATTTCTCTGCTAACATTATATTAATTGATCTCTGAAAGAGTTTAAAAAGAATCAGACTTTTTCAATATATTTCTTCATTAAATTATTATATAAATTAAATTCTTATATAAAATTATGTTGCCGACTGTACCTACTCACTGAAGACGAGTTGCGTGGAGTTGTGAAAGTAATCCGTCTTACAAAATAGATTTAAAGAAAACAAAATCATCGCTTATATCTCACGAGAACCTCAGACACGGTAAAATGTACACAAGTTTTCCATATTTTTTTACTGTCGTATTATACATACAAAGTTAAATACAATCCACGTTGCCTAAGAGTGCAGTTTTTTATTGAAATTTATATCAAGTGTTTTCGATATTAAAATAAAATATTAATATATATCCATACTAATAATAAATCTGTAAGGGTCGGTCATGGAGTAAGTTACTTTGTTTTCAGAGATATAGTGTATAGGCTCTGATACCTCATACTGAAACTAAATTGACGATTTTTAGAATTTTTTTCTGTATGTATGTATGTTCCTCCATAACTCTGAAACGAATTAACTGATTTTCAAGAAACTTGGTAGATAAACATTTGGGCGTACGGGACACAGGATAGGCTACTTAATATTTTTCATCGCGGACGAAGTCGCGGGCACCCGCTAGTATACTTATAAAATCGTTTATCCTACTCAGTATATTGTGACAAAACTTCAAAACTAATTTTATGGGTCAATGTATACGATTTTATAATAAACTGCCTGAGATGATAAGAGCCTTATCTATAAATTAATTTAAAGGTGTCATTAAAACCAAACTCCTCTCGAAAGGCTACTTATAAGGTCACTGATTATTTAAGCGACAATGAAGCCTGGATTTAAAGCTTGGATTCAAAGCTCATACTATGTTTTGTTTAGTATTGTATATGGACTTTGATTATGTTTGTATTAAGTGTACCTAATTGTTGTATTTTCATATTTTAAAGATGACAAAAAGAATAGTATCCTGCGTTTCTTTCGGGGTTTCTTCTCAGGATCGTCATCTTGGCTTTTTTCCGAAACCCTGGTAAATTTAAATTTATTATGACGATCATAAGAGTTTTTTGAGAAACCTAATTGATAAATAAATATTTTGATTTTTAATTTTAAGTCCAGAAAGTTGAAATTCGGACTTCGTGTGAAAAGGACACATCATGATTTTTTTATTTAAAGGTATAAAACATTTCGAAAAAAATAACAGAAAATTTTATAACTAAATTAATTAAGAAATTTATTTGAGATTTACAAAATTATATTAAAATGTAACAAGTTCCTAATTTATTTTGTTTCAAGTAGTTACAAGATCTTATGAAAATTGTTAATCTTGAAGAAAAATTTTAAGATGGTTATTAACTCAGTTAGTTAATACTTTTTAATAACTGAGTTTTAAATTATTAAAAAGGTTTATTAAGGTCGTCAGATATGTTGACAGTCTACTTGTTAATAGGTGGCTACCATCGCTTATATTATAACACAAGCAACGGTATAGGTTGCTACAGGTGCAATGCCGACCATTTCTAGAATAATAAATAATATACCTGAATTTCAGTAAAAATTTCGATTAGGTAAATGGAGTCAAACAGCAGTGTGATTTAACAAGCATTAAAAAGTACAAATTCACTTCCTCATGTAATTATGTCTGTAGTCATGTAGATTTGTTTCCTGAAAATTTCTTGATAATTCTAACTCCACTTACCAGTTAACATTATTTTAATGACAAGTTTGAAACTCAAAACTTTGGCTTAAGTCTACACATTAATTAAAAATATATATCTAATAACTATCTGGTGCCCAGGATTTCGTCCGCGTTGAAAAAGAAAACATGTAATAATAGGGGTTAAAGTATGAAATTGCCGTTTTATTGTAATAGGTACTTCGAATTGACATAGAATCTTCATGGTTTGAGATTTTTGAGTGAAACTTTTTTCATACGGTACCTATGTAGTTCTTCTTTTAAAAAATGTGCAACATTCGATTATCAACTTTCAGTTGTTTTTTTTATTCAGCTTAGACAATAAAGATGGATACTTCGAAAATTCGTGTGATTTTTGAATACGAGTTCCGACGCGGAACTAACGCGGCAGAAACAGCTAGCAATATTAATGTTGCGTTTGGAGAGGGGACTGCTAATGAACGCACTGTGCGATTTTGGTTTAAACGCTTTCGTGATGGAAACTTCGATTTGAAGAACGAACCACGTGGAAGACCGCCCACACAGGTGAATAACAATGATTTGAAAGAGATGGTGGAAGCCGATCCGAGCCAAACTACCCAGGAATTAGCGGCATGGTTTAACGTTACCTTACCAACAATATTGACTCATTTGCGTCAAATCAATAAAATAAAAAAATATGAAAAATGGGTGCCTCATGATTTGACTGATCTGCAGAAAGAAACGCGTGTTGAAACTTGCGTTGCCTTGTTGAATCGATACAGAAATGAAGGAATATTGGATCGAATTGTGACATGTGATGAAAAATGGATTCTTTACGATAATCGTAAGCGGAAAATGCAATGGCTGACCCCAGGTCAAACGCCGCAACAGTGTCCTAAAGCAAAGCTTACCAATAAAAAGGTAATGGTAACTGTTTGGTGGTCTCAGCGTGGTGTTATTCACTATAGCTTTCTCCGATCTGGTCAAGCAATAACGGCAGATGTCTACTGCGCCGAACTCCGAACAATGATAGCGAAACTAGCAGTGAAACAGCCCCGACTTATGAATCGATCTTCACCATTATTGCTCCATGATAACGCGAGACCTCATACAGCACGAGAAACCGTTTTAACTCTACAGGAACTGCAATTAGAAACCATTCGTCACCCTCCGTATTCGCCAGACCTTGCTCCAACGGACTACCATTTTTTTCGTGATTTGGACAATTTTCTGCGTGATAAAAAGTTTTCTTCTCAGGAGGCAGTGCAAAATGCTTTCACACAGTTTGTCGAATCTAGATCACCAGAGTTCTATCGCAAAGGCATAAATGAGCTTCCTATTAGATGGCAGCAATGTATAGATAATAATGGTAATTATTTTGATTAAATAAGTATGTTAAATTAAAAAAAAAAACGAATTTTTATTTTTCAGTACAAATCGGCAATTTCATACTTTAACCCCTAATATAGCGCTGACATCTTTATCGCTTGTGACGCTACCACGCCACGGCGACAGTGATGCCATTTTTTTGTTTCTAGACGATCTCTCGGAAACCTAATATTTTTCCAATATAAAAAGTATCCCATATGTTAATCCAGGTAATAAACTATCTGTGTGCTAAATTTCATCTCAATCCGTTTAGCCGTTTTGAGGATTTATTTCTGTTATAAAATTTAATAAATCCTTATCATTGCAACAGAAAAATAGCTCAATTGAGGGCGGGACTTCGACAAATAAATGTCGTTGTTGAAGGCAATTTATCTTGGCAATCGCTGGACTCTTATTAGAGACCTCGACTAAATTGCTCCGTGGCTCCGTGTACTTTGCAGTTCTTATTGTGAAGTTCGCAACTGTTGTACGTGTGTTATTATTTAGTCTCAGAGTAACATAAATTTTATTGTTTATAGTAATATGGAAGCACACTTTTATACGGTACTTAGTGACCACTCCCGGATGCGCCCGAGGTGCTATTTTCTTTTATTATATATAAGTATGCAAACCTTCCCTGTTTACCCCTCTTTCTATAAGTAAAAACCAAATGAAAATCGGTTCAAGCCTTTCTTGAGTTTTTGCGAGACTTGGTTGGTTTTAGTTTTCCTCGTCACAGATTATCCGTCTCCCAAAGAAACCTGCAGCCATAGCTTTTTCCATCACACGCTAAGAAGCCGTAAAGTTAAGGGACACATGATCTCTGCGATAAAAGTCATCAATGACAACATACACTTTATTTCAGATTTGAAGCACTGAGAATGAAAGGATATTTCGTTATATTTAGAATGCTGCTCAGCAAGAGTTGGAGTACTCTATCTCGAATTTGGATTTTCAAATGTGGCTGCTACTTCGGCCACGTTAAAAAAAAGAATATGATCTTTATTTTTAGATAGCTAGTGCGCGCAGCTTCATAGGTATATTATATTATTTATTTATGTTCACAAATAAATAAATAAATAAATAAATAAATAATGTACATATGTATATTTAGCCTATGTACTATTCTAACTATTCGTGATTTTTTTTTTAATCTAATGATTAGTTTCGAAGATAATCGCCTACATACAAACAAAAAGTCATCACGTGCAACAGCTACTTGGAAATATTTTTATATATTGAAACCTTTATGAAACCCAGAAACTTATATGGTGTTTGTACATTTTCATGCTATTTTTTGCCTTGGGCTGAGTGAGGAAAATAATTAAAAATATTGTAATGGGCTGAGTTACGAAATAGTTTAGGACGAGTAGGGAATTTTATGATATACATTTGGGATGAGTTTTCTTGGGATGTGTACGTAACAACCCAAATGAACATAAAAACTTTACCTCTTTATAGTATTAGTATAGATTGGACCAATATATATTGTACTTGCGACATTTATTAAAAGTTGTTTGTGTCCAAGCAAAGACAAATATCTACTATTGTTAGTATTGCTACACTAAAGATTTATTGTACGATATATTTCTTCTATAACAAACAGATAGAGTCCCCCAGTATTTGTTCACGAACATAGAGATAAGAAAAATGCCAACGCTTCTGTAGCAAAATAGAAATTACATCTGTCACGAACATGTTTCAGATATACACGTACTTGTTGTCCATTATCGAAGCGAAAATATCGTAAGCTATAAAGTCAAGAAGTTTTATTCCATCAATGACTAATCGTGCTCTATATTATCAACCGCATGCCCTATGTATGTTAAAAGATTTAAGATTATGATTGATCACTTACACTTGATTGGTTGATTGTACAAAATACAATCAACTTTCCCAACTCATAATATGCAGAAATATAAAAATAATGAATTTACATTTTCCAAAATAATTGTAGGCACAAGTTTTTTATTATTATTTTTTATTTACCGGTTAGCACTACACCCATAATAAAAAAACTTTAAACATGTTTAACACAACATCAACATAAGAGAGTGAATAGATTCTTTCCTTTGCGACTAATCATTAGCTCATTAGTTGTGAAGGATTTAAAGACGTCTATTTTCAATTTTACATAGGGTTCAACTAAGGACGTATATCAAATTTACATTCCCAATTGTTAATCGAATACGGGCTAGTTTTAGAACATGAGTGATGAAAAATAAATTAACGATTAAAAATAAAGCATGATTCTTAAATTTGTAATATAACATTAATGTTTGATATACCCCAAGTTGTAATGAGACGACAGAGCAGGGTAGCACTATAATTTTGAGAAAAGTGAGGAGAGAGTATGATTATAAACCACTCTGTGTTTTGTGGTTCGGCGTTGTAGTGGTTCGTAGTGGTGAAGCTGAGAGTTTGGCATCAGTGGTGGCATACACCGCAACGAGTAGTGCGCAATTTTCTGCCTCGCGACCTTTTTCTCTGTTTTATAACACAGGGTTTCATACAGCTATATACGAGTAGTAGTACTGCAGTTAGTAGTACGATACTACTAGCTGGTTTATAAATCAACACCCGCTGAATGATGGTAAAACATGGTGAAATATTATGAGATTGTATTTTATTTATATAAATATGTATGTATAAATTGAATTAACAATGTTATTAATTGAATTTGAGCTTATACTATCTAGCTTCTATTTTATATAAACAAAATTTCACCTCTTTGCAACCTGCATTCAGTTTTTACAAGAATCGTCAAAGAGAGCCATTTACTATGTCATAAACTGCCAAATGGGGGGTCATGTAGCTCAGAACATTTTTAAAATATATTTGTAATAGAAAAATTCAAATAAAACCCTAATCAATTCTTCGCTTCGCTGATAGTGGACACTTACCCTGAAATTGTTCTGAGATACAGTTAGCAACGACGTGATTTGGTGACAAATATTACGTCGAATATTAAATTATAATATGTATTTCCGTTTCAGCATCGATATTGATAAAATAAACTGTTAAGTACATACATAATTTGTAGATTTAAAATAACAAATTACTTGAAATTTACCGAGTCAAATCTATAATTTCTTTTCACAAAACGAAAATAATAAAAACTGTTGGTCTGATCTCCATATCCCATACAAAACTGATCGATCTCCTGAAAAACTATACTTACTTGTTTAAAATGTAATAGTAAATCTGCGCTAAAAATCGGGGGACGAAAAAGTCTTATTTATTATTTCGGCCTATGCAACAAACACTTAATATTATTTAACTACGCTTCTAAATTGCCCCTTTGAATTAAAGCAAATGAAAAAAGTAATGTTGCAAACAGGCAAAGGGCACTTAATTTGGAAGGCGCCTGTGTAAAGTGTCATTAAAAGGCATATTGTCTTGAACATTCATTTAAATTGACCTACTTTGAATTTAAGTGTTTATGTAGGTAATTTTTTTTTTGTTATCGCACGGTATAGTTCCTCTGTTGAGCAATGGAAAGGGATGTTCAGTATAAATTTATGGAAGACCATACTAACGTTTAGTTATTTAACTCTGTAAATCTTTTATGGTATGCTACGCATTCCTCTTGCTCTGTGTACGAAAGTATTTCGTTTGATAAGCTGTTCATAGTTAGTTTCATAGTTTTAAACTCTCCCGTTTGGACCCCGTCTGAAAGGTTGGATTAAATTAGTAGAATGCATGAAAATATTAATTTAACCTTAAGAAACGACCTAGAAATCTAGAATATAATATTGCTATTATAATATATTAGAGATGTATATAGGCTTTAAAAAGTAGCCCACATGATTTTATGGAGTTCAGTATTTTAGTCCTGGATACAAAATAAACACAGAGAGGCTTTGTAACAAAGACAAAGACATGTAACAAAGAATTACTTGAATTTTTATAATACTACTGTGAATAATATTACGCCATATCATGTACAATATTTCAGCAAAATAAATGAAGAGACTTGGGTTAACGGTCGTCATGCTAAACAAATGCAAATTGGGAGAGTCCATATATTATATGTTTTATAGGATAACTGTGTTATACAATCAACTTGAAATGTTTCTATTCACAATTCAATTTTAAGAAGAATTGAAAGCTATTTAGTTAAGTAAAAGAAATAATTCAAAAGATTGACATAATGAAGTATAAAAAATATATGCATAAAGTAATTTATATGGGAATAATTTATAGGAGAATACTCCTTTGTAATTGTACAAAAAAATGTTCTATGCCTACCACTATGGGCACAGTCAACAGAAGACTTATTAGGCGAAGGAATACAAGCTAAGTTTTTGGGTTATGTCATTTCGACAAAGTAAATTTAAAAAAGGATCGGTCTTTTTAATAATCCTTCATTACAAATGCGATAGTTTATGACCAATGGATGAACGTATAGAAGATTGTTACTCTTTTTTGCAAAAACTACTGAACGAATTTTAATTAAACTTTACAGTAATATAGTTTGTAAATCAGAATAACATATAGGCTATAATTTAAAAAAAATGAGCAGACATAGTTTTCATGAGTTGACAAAAGATTATTAAATAACAAAAAAGAATAACGAAAGCTATTATACGTTATAAAGTTATAAACGTAGTAAAAGTGGTGACCAAAACTGTTTATTACGTCACTGGAAACATATAAATGGTCCCATCACTGTAAATTTTGCACGTAGCCAGGAAACCTTAAAGTAACGGCTCATGTCGTAGTATTATTGTAAGTGTATAACAAACTTTTTAATATACAAGCAGAAAATCTATCTTAGGGAATATTAAACATAGAATCATGAATCATTTCAAATTTAGAATCATGAAAATGTCTATTTATTTTTTCATATTGACCCACTCAGTTTTAATCGACTCAGTACCTGTTTTTCTCATTGTATCAGAAGACAAAAATTGGAAAAAAAAAACAAGTAAAGCACAAGTCACATTTAATATGTTTTATACAATAATATGGTAATATTTATATTAATTGTGCACAAATAATTCAAAAATAATTTCATTGCTGTTTTGATGTTTTTAAGTTACTTTTAGACAGCAAAGCGTTCGACCTACTTGGCTATCTCTGTTCAAGTGTTGACTTGGCTTTATACTTTGGCAGAAAGAAAGAAAAATTTGACAAATACAAAAAATGGTCCACGTCCTCTTATAATTTGCAAAGGGCTTAACGCAAAGTTCTTTGAATAATACTGTTATTTCGTACATAAATATCGTTCTTCCTTCAGCCCTTTCACAAAACTTTTTTCATTCCCGTCCCTCGATCAAATAAGATAAAAGTTCGCAAAGTAATTATATGAACAAAGAAAATAGGTTTTTAATATGATAACGTCTGAAAATAATAATTTAATAACAACGGTACAATGAATTAGTGAATGAAACGTCTATGAAACATTATGAAGAATACGAAGATTTTGATAATATAAAATCTAATTGTAGCCCGCAGTGACAGATTAGACAGCTCTTATGGCAGCAGTTAATCACAACTAGAGGTTGAAGTCTACTTTTCCTCAGCGTGCCACTTTTCTTCGAAGGTTAGCGACCATCATGGCTATCCTAACCTTGGAAGCTGCTGCGCGAAAGAGCGAGCGCTCAATCCGAACCACTCTCTTAAATTCTTCAGCCAGGATGTCTTTCTTCTACCTCCGCTTTCCCTGTATTTTCCATTGCATCACTAGCTGAAGAATACCGTACCTTTCGCCCCTCATAACGTGCCCGAAATACTGCAGCTTCCTCTCCTTTATAGTTCTCATCACCTCCATTCCCTTCGTCATTCGACGCAAAACTTCAATGTTTGTTACTCTCTGCATCCATGATATGCCGAGCATGCGGCCTGTATATCCACATTTCGAAGAGGTTGAAGAACGCTACCGATTCTGGGGGAAATAGGGAATGAAACAATAGGGAAATAATATGGGAACAGAAGAGTTTAAGAGAAAATTGGGTATGAAGCAATATGAGAACAGGAGAATGAAATGCCGTACTTAAGAACCTATACTCAAAGGTATATTAGTACTCGAGCACCTGTACATGTGAAGTTATTTCACTGTGGTCTTCTAATATACATTATCAAGACGAACTATCCATTTTATTGAAATGGAACGCAGTGGTTTTTGTCACTACAATAATAATTGATTTTCTATGTGACCATATTGTATGGATAAGTAGAGATAACCGAGTAGGTCAAAAGCTCGATTGCCGATATGAAAGACGCAGGTTCGTACCTCCGTTAGACCAACAATCTTACTAATCTTTGGAGACATATGTAGCATTGCCGATCAGAAACTGAGACTGAGAAGTCTGTGCCCAGCAGTAGGACGTCATAATTATGCGAGTACATTCATTATGTATTTTCCTATACACACATATATATTATATATTATTCAGTTAGCTATTATTCTGTGAATTAAGTGCTTCTATTATTTACAATTATGAACAAAATAGTCTCCATCCATAAAACTAGACCAGTATATTTTTTAAATGTTACTTAATAATCATTAAACATTTTTATTTATGTTGTAAAATTTTTCGCCATAAAATCGTGTCGAGTTTTCCCTTGGGTGCCATACAGTTTTATGTACGTTCGCGGCAGCTTTAATACACGTGTTTATATAAAATCGGAGACATAAAATTTTTTTATAAGGACAGCGGCTATTGTTAATGTGCATTTTGAAATAACATCCTAACTGTAAGAATCGAATAATCCTACAATTAAATAGTTTCTTCCTCTTTTCGTAGATTTCTTTCCAGATGTGTAGATCGCAGGCACCAAAAGGTTTAGTAACTTTGGTGTTTCATATCATATTTTTTTTATTTTTCTGACTTGATGATGAGGCAGGATAGAAATCTGACTACGTAAGTACGGTCGCGGACACAAGCTAGCAGAAATATACGGCTGTAATCTTTAAAAGTAGCTTATAAATTTTATTGAAACAGTCAAGCTAATATTACATATAATACACTTCCGAATTCGTATTTCCGTTAGAAAGTGTTTTGGAATAAATCGAACCATTCATTGTCAGGTCGCTGTATAAATCACTGTCGAAACACCATTTTTTCAGACTAACAATGACACTTCGATTTTTTGTAGCTTTCGCCTGTAGCAGGGTAAATACAGATATGCATATTTTATAAAAGAATTTCGACTATAGGAATAATGTTACTACAATGTAAAAATTGAGTCGATATTCATCCTCTTTTTCGGAGGCATGAACGTCTTTTTAATCTTTCAATAACTGGCGAATAACTCTTTTTCTGTTCGTAGTTATAATATTCGACATAATTTTTATTATGGCATACATAAAAATAACATATCAATACTAATAATAAATCTGTAAGTGTAGGTATTGTATGTATGTATGTATGTTCCTCCATAACTCTGAAACGAATTAACTGATTTTCATGAAACTTGGTAGATAAACATTTGGACGTACGGGACACAGGATAGGCTACTTAATATTTTTCAACGCGGACGAAGTCGTGGGCACCAGCTAGTTTGGAATAACTGTGTACTACAGAAAGTTTGGGTTGGGCAGTTGGGTCGCGGAAATTCGTAAGTTAAGGGTCGCCAAGCGACAGGCGACTGTTGGTCGCCTCGCCTAGTCACAAAGGTTGCCGTCACTCGTCGCGGTCAATAAGATCCGAATTCTTACTATGTTTAGCGTAGTTGTATACAATATTTTTTACTATAATATTTCTTGTACTATATTCTTATATGGTATGCTATATTTACATTATTTTTTTTAATAAATTATTTCTTATGTTATTTTAGGGTGGTTTATTCATTTATTATAGGCAGCATGTTAAAATTTTATGTCCAAAAATATCATTTCATTCTTAACCACATAGGAAGTTTTAGCATTTTTTCCGCTCAGTGAGTGGTTGCACACTCAACGCAATTTGTCTTTATCACGCTTCTGTTGGAAGGTTTTTAGCGTAATTTTATACGAAGCCTCACGACGATGTAGATGGAAAGTTTCCAAATTGCGGTGCACAATCAACGTTGACGGAATGAGGTATTGTTTGATTTATAGGCCACAGGTAAATGCTTGCCATTTCAAAAATAATAGAAAAATCTGCTTAAAAAAATATCAAAACTTCGAGACGCTAGGGCCATACCTTAACATTATCTTTAACAATATAAGGGGTAAGTACTGTAATTGAAAATGTCAGGAAATATGTATTGCTTCCATACATTATTTTGTTTTATAAATCGTCAATCATGAGAACCATAAACCGCATAATTACTGTTCGGGACAGCCTATTGTACATATCGTGAAATGTAGTGAAATTATAGAACTAGTGTATAGTGAAAACAGTGTAAGTGAAAGAGACAGCAAATAGATAGAGACAGATAGTGTTCACTTTAGTTATTATTATTTCGGGCGGTCGTGTCACGCTTGCGCGCCATTGGCGCAAGCTAGTTCGGCACATGGCACGACCGCCACTAGTTCTATAAGGAAATATTGTTACTTAGATAGGCATTTTTTTAAATAAAGGCAGTCTTCTCCTTGCTTCGGCATAGTAAAGACCTTTGTACCAGTACAACTTGTTTGGAAAATACAACCCTCTCCTCCTCGACTAACAATCGCAGGCTAACCAGTGAGCCCTCCTTAGCCGGAGGCCCTGCCCACTTAAAGCCATAACAGCCAGGCTATATAAATGCGCGGGTGCTACAGGCCCGTACATTTTATGGTCCAAACGAGCCGGATATAGCCGTTTGATAGTTGCTGTCTGTCGAGGAGTGAGGGTATAGGTCTATAGTATAGACATGCCGATTACAAGGAGTAACTCAGCTCGGGGCGTCGGGAGGTCCATAGCTCCCACGCCCACTGTTCGGGACGACGGAAAACCAATCGCTTCCGCGTCCGCCCCCGTAGGGTGCACTACGGCACCCACCACGTCGTCAACCGACACGTGGTCAGCGGGAACCACATCGATGGCGTCACCGACGACGACGACAACTTCGACGTCGACGGCTGCGACGCTCACTTCGGCACCGGCGGGAGCGGGACATCAATCGGTCCCCACGCTCGGTGCACCCGGCACGGAAACCGTGCCACTTCGTTCGAACGTGCGCTCAAGCAAGAGAGCCACGTCACATCGGTCCAAGAAGAGGGCCCAAATAGAAAAGGCTAGAATCGAAATAATGGAACTTCGATTACAAATTGCTACCGCGAAACTGAAACAGATGGAAGAAGATTCAGACGCCGATTCCATAGACGACGACACCGTCGAAGAGTTCGAAGTCACAAAGGAGAGGGTCGACAATTGGGTCAATAGTCAAGCGCTTCTAGCGCCGGGTGCGCCACCTATAGAAACCTGCATAATAGAGCAGGCCCACGCGTTACCCACCACGACCACGCCGGCTCCAATCCCCGTGCAACAGACAGAGGATCGGCCACCGAACGGAAGCAAGCCTACAATAGGAGTGATACCCGCTGCAGCGCCCCCTAGCCAGAGTATAGGGCTATCGGAATTGGCCGCAGCGATCACTATGGCCACAAGGTCGGGCCAACATCAAGCTCCACGTTACTATACGGAGCTACCATCGTATAGCGGGTCGCATCAGGAATGGCTAACATTCAAGGCGGCCTATGAAGAATCTCATCAAAATTACAGTGACAGTGAAAATATAGCAAGACTAAGGAGGAGTCTACAAGGGAGAGCCAAGGAAACAGTCGAAGGCCTCCTCATTCGCAACGTGAACATACCGGAAGTGATGAAGACGTTGGAAGACCGGTTCGGCCGACCGGACTACATCGCCTTATCCGAACTTGAGCGTTTGAGGACACTTCCGAGGCTGACAGACTCACCACGTGACATCTGCAACTTCGCCATTCGAGTCACCAACATAGTCAGAACACTGCAAGCGCTGGAGAAGTCACACTTCCTCTACAATCCAGCCATCTTGAGTGAAACAGTACAGAAATTTCCTGCCACAATCAAGAACAACTGGGTCACCTTCCTCAGAGATCAGCCGAAGGAACAACCGGACCTGTTGAAACTGTCGAGATTCTTCGAAACCCAGGCGCAGCTCTACAGTCCCATAACGCTACCGGAGTCCGCAGCACCTAAAGAGGCAAGCTACGCACCCCGGCGGACTCAGAAGACCTACGCCGCAACAGAAATAGAAGTGTCTGCATGTCCGGTATGTCAAAGTGCCGAACATAAAATCGAAAAGTGTTCGAAATTTATAGGAGCAGACACGAAAACGCGATGGAACATAGCGAAGGATAGACAATTGTGCTTCAAGTGTTTGAAAAATAGATCGAGTAAACACAAGTGCCGTAAATCGGAGTGCAATGTGAATAAGTGCCCGCGTTTTCACCATAGACTACTTCACTTCGTAAGAACAGACAATAGTGAAAATAGTGATCGTGTAGAAGTAGTCAGCTCTACTTGGCAGCCATCGGAAACGCAGTCATACTTGAAGTTCGTTCCTGTGCGCGTCTCCGGTCCCCAAGGGAGTGTCCACACCTACGCCTTACTCGACGACGGCTCGACGGTGACCCTGATAGACAATGATTTGGCGCAACAAATAGGCGCAAAAGGGCCCGTCGACCCTCTACATATAGAGGCGATAGGAAATACCGAAGTGGACGTAAATAGATCGCGTCGTGTGAAAGTGACTTTACACGGCGACCGCAACAACTGCACAATTCGAGCGAGAACGATCGATAATCTACAGCTCTCCGCTCAAGCCGTATCGGAGCGGGACCTGTCCAACTGCAAGCATCTCAAAAGCATCAGAGAACATCTCAAGTATCCACGAGTTCAGCCAAAACTTCTCATCGGGCAGGACAACTGGGACTTGCTGCTTGCCAAACACGTTAGAAGGGGACAGCGACATCAACCGGTCGCATCCCTCACTACGCTCGGATGGGTGCTACATGGGTCACACGCGCGCATGCTCGGCCGCCGTGTAGACACCATAAACAACATCGTCCATAGACAAGAAGATAGCATGGACGAACAATTGAAACAGTATTTTTCTCTGGAGTCGTTGATGATCACCCCGAAAAGACCATCCAACGACATAGAAGAGAGAGCCATCAAGACGCTTGTCGACAACACTCGACAGAATAGCGACGGACATTACGAAACATCGTTACTTTGGAAATCGGACGAATTTCAGATGCCCGTCAACTACGACAACGCGCTTCGACGGCTCCACACGACAGAGAAGAAAATAGATAGAGATCCACAACTTCGGGATCGCTATGAGCAGCAGATGGACGCGCTCATAGAAAAGGGATACGCAGAGAAGGCGCCTCCCCATAGAACGCCGGGAAGGACATGGTACCTACCACACTTTCCCGTGCTCAACCCCACCAAACCGGGAAAGGTCCGTGTAGTACATGACGCAGCAGCTAAGACGATGGGACGTTCGCTCAACGACTACCTGCTGACCGGACCTGACCTCATACAGTCGTTACCGGGGGTTCTAATGAGGTTACGACAACATAGATTCGCCGTGTCTGCCGATATAGCAGAAATGTTCATGCAGGTGAAAGTACGACAGCAAGATAGAGATGCACTTCGGTACTTATGGAGAGGAAAACAGCGAGGTAATGAGCCTCCAATAGAATATAGGATGACCTCTCTCATATTCGGAGCCACGTCGTCGCCTGCATCAGCTATATTCGTCAAAAATAGAAACGCCGAAAGATACAAAGATAGGTATCCGGAGGCGTACACGGCAATAGTTCGGAATCATTACGTAGATGATTACCTACAGAGCTTCGATAGTGAAGAAGAAGCAATAGAAACAGCGCTTCGAGTACGTCAAATTAATAGGGAAGCCCACTACGAGCTACGCCAGTGGACTTCAAACTCGGAAAGAATACTCGAAGCGCTCACCGAAGACTCCACAGTGATAGAAAAAAGGAGTATAGACCTCGACAATAGCAAGATAGAGCGTCTCCTGGGAGTGATATGGAGACCTGCTACTGACGAGCTCACCTTCGATCTCAACATGGCTCGATTGCCACCTGGCGCCATAGACAACACGCAACCGACGAAGCGGGAAACTCTGAAGATCATCATGTCCCTCTTCGATCCGCTTGGACTCGCATCGCCTGTCACCACGCGAGCCAAGCAAATATTCCAGGAGCTATGGCGCAGAGGAATAGACTGGGATCAGAAAATAGATATCGACCTCGCTAGCCAATGGACAGTGTGGCTAGAACATTTGAAGAGACTACGCGACGTGAACATACCTCGCTGTTACCACAATTTTAGCAACGCCGCGACGATAGAACTGCACGTGTTCGTGGATGCGAGCGAAAATGCATACGCCGCAGCCCTGTACTGGCGCATCACTAGGCCGGACGGACAAGTGTCGTTGGCATTCGTGACAGCAAAGGCGCGAGTCTCACCCCTCAAATTGATGTCGATCCCGCGACTCGAACTGATGGCTGCAGTTATGGGAAGCAGGATGGCGACAACAGTAATAGAAGAGCACGACAGGAAACCTGACAAGAAGGTTTTCTGGACTGATAGTAAAACAGTGCTCACATGGCTGCAAACAGGCGCTAGGTCATACAAACCTTTCGTCGCACATCGTATCGCAGCAATAGAAGAACATAGCAAGATAGGCGAGTGGCGCTGGGTACCTACCAAATTGAACGTTGCGGATGATGCAACACGGGACGTACCCACCGACTTCGACTCGCAACACAGGTGGTTCAACGGGCCGAGCTTCCTGCTGGAAGCACCTGATAGATGGCCACAAGAGAGAATCGTAACCACCACACAGACCGGAGAGGAGAAGGTGCACGTGACCACCGTAAAGCGGACATCGAAAATAGAACAGTGCGTCCCCAATAGTGATAGATTCTCCAAATGGGAGAAACTTGTTCGGAGCACTGCACGTGTGCTACACTTCATCCGACTCTGCAAACAGAAGAGGGAACGTGTAAATTACAAGAGGACGACGAAACGACCTGAAACCGATCCTGTATGGCGGGAGCATAAAATGAGACGGGAGCCACAGAACAAACTTCCGAAAGCTCCTAAACAACAGCAAAAGCCATACACACCAATACCTACGGACCTTCTACACGAAGCGGAGCGAATCCTCGTTAGAAGCAGTCAGGAAAAGGCGTTCTCTGACGATTTACTCAACCTGAAAAATGATAGGAAAATAGCTCCACATAGCCGTCTACGCCGTTTAGCGGTGAAAATAGAAAACGATGTCATCACACTGAAGACACGTATCGGCGCCACGCAAGACGTAACAGATAGGCAGAAGAGCCCTGCAGTCCTCGATGGCAATGACCAAGTCTGCAAGCTCTATATAGAATACGTCCATAGGCAACTGCACCACGCTGGCGTCGAAGCAACGATAAATGAGTGTAGACAATTTTATTGGATTCTTCGGCTACGCCCGGTCACGCGTATGATAGTGAATAGATGTCTCCCATGTAGGATTCGTAGATCGCAGCCACCAGTGCCACCTACAGGAGACTTACCACCGTGCCGGCTAGCACATCATAGACGTGCGTTCACGTTCACCGGGCTCGACTACTTCGGGCCACTTACAGTTGCGGTGGGACGCACAACACAGAAGAGGTACGTCGCGCTGTTTACTTGTTTGACAACGCGCGCCGTACACCTGGAGATCGCCGCCTCATTGACTACAGATTCTGCCGTTATGGCACTGCGACGCATGATAGCGCGTCGCGGCTGCCCAATAGAAATTTGGTCGGACAACGGTACGAACCTTCACGGCGCAGAACGTGAACTGCGGCGAGCTTCGGACCAACTGCTTCAAGAGGAAGCCAATAGGAAGAGGATCAATTGGCGCTTCATCCCTCCCGGTGCCCCTTTCATGGGTGGGGCCTGGGAACGTCTCGTCCGAAGCGTCAAGACGTCCCTCAATAGCGTACTTGAAGAGCGGCGCCCTACGGAAGAGGTACTCGCCACCTTGACAGCGGAGGTCGAGTACACCGTCAACAGTCGGCCGCTCACACACGTCTCGGTTGATCCTGACGATCCCGAGGCATTGACACCGAACCATTTTTTGATGATGGGGTCGGGCCGAGATCCGCCCATAGGAGCCTTCAATGAGGAGGACACAATCGGACGCACGCATTGGCGTGCCTCACAACGTCTCGCCGACTTGTTCTGGCGGCGCTGGCTTCGGGAATACCTCCCTGAGCTTCAGCACCGGCGGGAGCCCCAAGGAAGAGGGCGACAAGTCACCATCGGAGACGTCGTGCTCATCGCGGACAACACCCTACCTCGCAACACATGGCAGCGAGGAAGGGTCATAGCGGCCTACCCCGGACCCGACGGAGCTGTGAGGACAGTCGACGTCAGCACCAAGGCTGGCACTCTGCGGAGACCCACCAAAAAGTTGGTGGTCCTATCGACGGAGCCGGCTGCCCTCCAGCATATAGAAACTGCGTCGCCCTGAGGATGACGCACGGCGGGAGAATGTTCGGGACAGCCTATTGTACATATCGTGAAATGTAGTGAAATTATAGAACTAGTGTATAGTGAAAACAGTGTAAGTGAAAGAGACAGCAAATAGATAGAGACAGATAGTGTTCACTTTAGTTATTATTATTTCGGGCGGTCGTGTCACGCTTGCGCGCCATTGGCGCAAGCTAGTTCGGCACATGGCACGACCGCCACTAGTTCTATAAGGAAATATTGTTACTTAGATAGGCATTTTTTTAAATAAAGGCAGTCTTCTCCTTGCTTCGGCATAGTAAAGACCTTTGTACCAGTACAACTTGTTTGGAAAATACAACCCTCTCCTCCTCGACTAACAATCGCAGGCTAACCAGTGAGCCCTCCTTAGCCGGAGGCCCTGCCCACTTAAAGCCATAACAGCCAGGCTATATAAATGCGCGGGTGCTACAGGCCCGTACAATTACACTTATTATACCTACTAATTAACAATTATTTATTTATTTATCATAATACCAGACCACAGACCAGACGCAACAGTATCGCCTGCGCGCGCTTTTATACGATCTGAAAAAAAATGGTAGATAAGTACACAATTTTTGGATATAAATGACAATTTAATATTCACTTTTTGATGTACTAAAACAATAAATGGTTTAAAATGCAAAACTTACGATATTATTTTGAAAAAAGTTTCCTTTGTATTTTTTTCTGCTATTTTTTTATATTCTATATTAAGCCTTATTTAATATTTAAAATTGTATATTATAACATAAATAAACTAAACTCAATTGAAATTTAGTAGTTGCACACGAATGCAGTGCCGTGATAAGCTCGTGAATTTTATTTCAGAATGTGCGATGTTTTTCAAATATCCCAGCATTATTTTGCTGCTGCATATTTTATCCAGCTTCGAGGCCGCATGTCATGTACCTAATTTATTCCAGCCGAGCTATCTTTAGGTTTTTAATCATAACCTGCTTGATTGCCTTCTCGCTTTAAATGAAAATGCAATCGCGTTTTTCATTTCCTCTCTTTTATTTGGAGAAGCTATTTCATATGTCTTCTGTACATATACTGAAAAAACTATACAGTTCTTTCAGCTAATATCACTACGAGAAATGGGGTAAAATTTATATACTTAAGAGCATTCATCAATTTCACGCTGGAGTCAAAATTTATGATTTCAGTAGTTTCAGATGTCTTAGTTTGCAGATAAGATGTTTTAAGATGTTATTTGTAGTTGTATAATCTAGTAAATAGCTGAAAAATATTTTAAAGTGAATTTTCATTAGAACATTTTTAAACAGCCCTTTTGTTAAACTAGCGGTCGACGGCCTACGCAGATAAATATACAAGTTATTAAAAAAATTATAACACAATCTTTTAGAACATTAATGACTTCACATACTAGGTCCAAGAAAAAACAGAAATATCTCAAATTTGATCCTAAAATAACACGTTTAATATCACGAAAAATTACTAAAAGTGACACTTTTGATTATACTTTTCTTGAATGAAAATTTACAGAAATCGTATTTTTTTTTCGACTATTATCTAATAAATGACATGAATTTTTGGAAAATCAATATTTTTATAATTTGTCGCATATAATTTTACTAATATCTCGCTTCTGCGTCGACCGTCGACCGCTAGTTTTAAAAAAAGGGTTGCTTAAAAACTGTTCTAATGAGAAAAGTATCCCAATATTTTAAAATATTTTTCGACAATTATCTAGATTATAAAACTACAAATAATATGACGTTAATATCTTATCTGCAAACTAAACACATCATGGCATTATGATCCGCCGGGAATCATAAATTTCTGATTCTGACTCTTTAGCGCTCTTAACTAAAAAAAATTAAGTACGTAATTTTGCGCTTAAAACCTGACTGTTCAGCTTTAAGTGCCTTTCTATATTTTAATTAGATGCCTGCCACTATCTGAGGATCTAGCATGTTCTAAATGGGGGCTAATAAAATTTCGCTAAGCAATATCTGAAGTCTTCCAATGGCCGCAATGACTTTTGCAAGCTATTGCGGAAGGTACCCGCAATAGCTTGCAAAAGTCATTTCAAGATTACAGGTATAATCTATATACTATATAATATATATAATATATCTATATAATATATATACTCTCATAAGTACAGCAAGCCAAAATCAAATCACTATGAATATACTAAATAGTTAGTAGAAATTGATTGTGTTTTAAAGGGTTATAGATTTATTACATAACCTAATATAATGTAATTTCTTTTGTCAATCCCATAGACTACATCAATCCCTTACACGTAAACTTGATTTTTAATTTTAAATTGAAAGTCGTTTTACTTGCATTTTTCTTGTGGACGTCTGCATATAAGAGAACGGATGGGCTAATAAACTCAGGCTGCTCCTGACAGGTCCTACTGGAAAATTATGGGTTAAGCACTTTTTTCCCACGTTGGAATTTTGTTGGATACACGGCAGCGTAGGGGCTGCGGGGTTATACCGGTCTCCTACCGGCTAAAAACCAACGACTTTCTAATGTGACATGGCATTCGCGATGTCCAATATTAACGTCCCACGGCTGAGATGATGGTGATGATAATGATAATGAAAATGAAACACATTAAGTTTTAATTATTTGGGATACATACTCCTAGGAAAATATATATTTAAAACTAAATAATTTATTTTCCATTCGTTCTTTTAGACAACGAAATATGCCTAAATTAAATTAGATTTCAAATTTTAATTTTAAGAATAGCTTTTCATCCCTTTTCCTATAAAACACAAACCACTTTAGACAGTACGAAACACTCAGTCTGGATATTATTTATTTTTAGACGGAATTTAATTCTCTCAGCTCTATATCAGCAGAAAAATGCAAACGCTGTCTACGTCCGTAGTCGGTAAAAAATCACTGCCATCGATTTAATAACTGTATTTTATGCACTTTTATTTTTTATATCCTTACTGTATTGTTTCAAATATAAAATTTTGATTATAACAAACCTTTTTCACATACAATTGTTTTGTAAAAAATATATATTTCAGCTTCTCATCTCTCGGTGTATATATAAGTATAATATAATATCCGTATATACCGAGTGATATCTTTAAAATACTGTCTTTATCTATCTGTATCTGACGCTATCTCGCTTTTGTTTTTGTGGTCAATTTAATTTCTGTATACCAGACAAAACGTGCATGCAAAATTTCATTTTGATTGTTTGAGTAGCTATGGCGTGAAATAAGAACAAACACTTTGGCATTATGATATTAATTAGGATAACAAAAAGTTTTTATCTAAAATACAGACTATTCCATTATTTCGGGATTATCTGCAAACTTATCCCAGCAAGTGATATCTAAACGATCAATCCAAGCCACGAAAGGACAATTTAATTACATTCTTGATTTCCTTGAATGTCTTTCTTCGCTCGCGGTTTATTGGTATCATGCCAATGACATTAATTAAACCAAAATCAAATTGAAACCAAATGTTCTTCAGACATCGAGAGCGAAATTGATTTAATTCAATTCTCGAGATGTTGATTGATCGATTAAACAATTGTTCTTAATGTTTCAAACTGAAATGGAACCATAATGGATTATTGAATGTTTTGAAGTGAATTTCATCTAGAAATCAACTGTCTTACTTATAAAAATAAACTAATCATCTTCTTAGCATCGTATTAACTAATCACTACTTATCTTCTTAAGTAGTGTTTGACAGTTCATTAAGACATTGCTAAGCAACAAATTAAAGTTAACGTTTATAACTAAAAAAATTTCTTAAGTGGTTTCTAAGTATTACTTAAAATTTAAGTAACGTTTATAGGTAAGGCTGCAAATGTTTTTTGTAATCAACATTAAAGTGATGGACAGCTCTGCAATTTAGATCGGCCTTCTGCAACTGCTTGCCGGACTGAGCACTGAAATAAGATCTAATAATAAGTATAAATTTTATATTTTTTAATTTTTTTATGTTAAGATAGGCAGAGAGGCTGATGGTTCACTTGATGGTAGGTAGCTACTATCGCCTATAAACTCTTTTAAGGATAAAGGATAGGGATTGGATAGGGAAATGGGCTCTGGCATCCCTCGCTCGCTCATCGAAACACAACAAAACACATGGTGTTATTTCACGGTGTTCTTCCGTAAGGGGTGGTCACTGCCGCCAGACGGGCTGCCCAAATGACTGCGAAACGCAGTGTGCCCTACTACTACTTTCGTACAATTTTTAAAAAAGAAAAAAAAGAATAAAAAGAAATTTAGATTGATTGTAAATAGCTTTACATCAGTTATTTCTTGAACTTGAAGACCTCATCGAGGCGACTCATCAGTTGATCTCCTTAAACAAAACTAGATTCTATTAAGCCTACAGGAAAATTGAACCTAAGTACATAAAAAATATATACCTAAAGTGTGAAGAATTTCACAAGCGCCTTCAAAATGTATAAGCGATGATTCTGTTTACTCTATATCTACTTTATAAGATAGATGATATCAAATGACATCCGCCATCAGTCAATAAAGTACATTCGGCCAAATAATTTTATGTACATTTCCACAATATGGCAATAAAATTATCATCATCGTCCACTGCTGGACATAGGCCTCGCCCACAATTTTCCAAAAGGACCGCTCAGAAACAGCGTGGATCTATTTTATTATTTTCTAAAGAATAGAATTGGATTTTAAGGGTAGATTGCACCGTAGGCTTGGTTATCGTTTCGGTCAAAATTAACTTTAGCGGTGACTTTAACGGTGACAGTCGAAATTAACAATCGCATATTGCACCATGATATTGTTCGTCACTGTCAAAGTTAAAGGGGTTGCCATTATAAAAACATATAATTTTCGTAAGTTGTTGTGGTAATAATTTTTTTATTATGGCAACATTCAGTCACATGTCACAAAACAAATTCGAATATTTGAAGTTTTGTGTTTTTAACGTGTTGAAGGAGTAAATAAAGCATTTTATTTTGTACATAAAATAATGGACCGTGCCGGATCGAGCACCGATGAAATGATTATGGAAGACTACCGCTTAAAGTAAGTTTACCTACATTTTTCTAATGTGTTAGACCTTGATTAACTAGATTTATTTACTTACTTTAGATATGAGTGCAATAAACGCCACGCGTACTAAGCTGTAGCTTTATTATAATAAATACTTTATTATAAATTGATCTTAATACACCAGCTGTATTTAATTTACAATAAAATACATTAATATACTATATTGCACACAGACATATTACGTACCTTCATAATCCGGTACATCTACTCTACTCATTGTTTTACATTATTGGGTTTTAGAGAACGCAAGGAAGAAGTTAATAGACTTCAAATACTTGTGGACATTGGACAAACACAAAAATGTATACATTTTCGGAATCGATCAATTCGAAGTTGATAAACTTTTTTCTTTCGCATTTCGACTACTATATTGTATTCACTGAAATCACCAGAAGAACTAGATTCCCATAGTATATCACGGACTAAAGACATGATATCAAAATTTTCACACAAAAACAAAATACTGAAGTTGACAGTTGACTTAACCGTAACAATAACATTGACCGGCCAATATCGAGCGGTTACGGTTAGCGTTAAGTTATGACGTCATTT
Source organism: Synanthedon andrenaeformis (assembly GCA_936446665.2). Lineage (NCBI taxonomy): Eukaryota > Metazoa > Arthropoda > Insecta > Lepidoptera > Sesiidae > Synanthedon > Synanthedon andrenaeformis. Next base: position 5,401,532 of record OW387792.2, read on the forward strand.
TAACCGTTGTAAAAATGGGGCAACGCATATTATGCTTAACCGAAGATTTAACGGCTGGTTTGGATATGGTTACTGTTAAAGATAGATGGTGCAACCCACCCTAAATATAAAATAACTAATAATTTACTCTATCAGAGTATCCACTATACATACTAGTTGAATGTGTTGAAGAATATTCCTCTTTTGCTCACTGCTGATTTGCCACCATTCATTCATGTTATTTATTTATTTATATACTACAACAATTTGAATTGGAAAACAGGCTGACGGGCCACTTGATAGTAGATGGCTACTGTCGCCTATAACACAAGCAACGCCACAGGTGCTGCCAACTATAGTAAGATTAAGGATAAGGAATTGGGAAGGGATAGTGAAAATGGACTCTGGCATCCCTCGCTCACTCATAGAAACACAACAGCACACAAGTTTTATGAAGTAGTCGAATTGCATTGCACTTTCTTATATAATCTACTCAATTTACTAGATATTAAGTTATCTAACAAGATAATGATTTAGAATAGTTTTCGAATTTAGATGTTTTTCAAATAACGAAGTAATTAGTGGCATGAAAATAAATTATTGACCAAACACTGTAGAAGCATTCATACACTGAAGTAAATCTATTCGACCCACTGTCTAACTAGACTTAACTGTATTGTAAATTACAAAATCACAAAGTATAACTGTTATAATTTGCCAACGAAACATTTACAATAAAGCTGCCTACTCCTTATTTATATAAAAGCTTAACAGTACAGTAATTGTTTAAACGCCCCCCAGCTTAATCCCTGCACCGATCTTTTCTTTAAACAGATTGTTGCTAATTGAAAAAGTTACAAAGGTTCAAAAGGGCTCCCCAGTACGGGTCAATGCTGACCCAAAGTTTGGAAAATGGAGGTTAGTTTGGATTTGTTTTTGAATGAGTATAGTGCGAAGTAATTTGGTAACAAATCGTTTACAAATCAAACTGACCCTACGATTGTTGGAGAGTTTTAATCATTACTGGCTGAGGTTTAGTGTATATTTCGCTTTGATCAGTTAGGATTGGTCTTTTATTCTTTATTATTGTTAATTCCTTTCTAGGGTTATTCTTTTATCTCCTTTACTTTTGAACATCTCAGCTATTGGTACATATTTAGTAGAAAGGTCTATTCTGCCTGTGCGAGCAGTGGTTAGCGGAAACCGTTCCGCATTTATTGGTTAACTGCCCCAGGTTCGCGCGGCCTAGATTCGGGCTGGATGAAATAGATGAAGAATCTGCTTAAAATTATAGTCAACTAGCGACCTACTCCCAAACCCATTGCTTTTATAAGTTTTCTTTACCTACTGCAGCGTGTGTGCCATACAAAACTTAGACGAAATTGAAGTTGAAAGTTGCACTATATACTTGGGCCATTCTAAGTGCTGAATACTGAAAGCAATTTAGTCAAGGCTAAACAAAGCATTGATCATAGGTAACATACATATAAGTTCCAGCATCTAAATCTGACCTGAGTTACGAAACAGGTTAGTACGCTCCATTAAATTACTAGCTTAAATCTAACAAGCATTAAGGACAAATTTAGTAACCACCATAGTCTTAAACTAGCATGAACTTATAATTAGTTTATCCGACGCTTCAGATACAAGGAAGATTAAATTTAGAGTTTGCAACTAACGTGGATGGATTTATTGTCGCTAAATTTAATAAAGTTAAACACTACCTCAGCTTATTTAGTTCATATATTAATTTTGTATACATTAAGTATTGAGTTCTGAAATATAAAATTTGTTTTAAATTTAAATTAAATTAATGTATTTTTGTTTAATACATTAATAGCTACAAAAACCGGTCAAAACTCGGGCTATTTGCCAATGGTGACAATGGTGTAGTACAGAAATACTAGTTACCCTTACTTTTAGTCTGCCGAAAGGGTTAATGTGAATTAGAGTGCTATATTTAGAGCGTCCCTGTAAGGTCTGGTTGACCTAATCATTTTTTTTTTCATGTTAAGGCCGGCAGACAGACTAACGGTTCACTTGATGATACGTGGCTACCGTCGCTTATAACAAGCATACGCCACAGGTGCTGCAAGTGCGCTGTCGACTACAGTAGAATTAAGGATAAGGAATTGGGAAAGGATAAGGAAATGAGCTCTGGCATCCCTTACTTACTCACCAAAACACAACAGCACACATGCTTTCACGGTGGTTGGTCTTCTGCCGCCAAACGGGCTGCCCAAAAGATTAGGAAAGGCAGTGTGCCCTGCCACTACTTCCTGACCAGAGCCAAATTTGAAAAGTTCATTTCCAAAGTTGGCCCGGCCCTGCCGGGTATAGAACCCGGGAACCCTAGAACAGAGCGGTAAGGTAGCTAACCACTTACCCAACTTTGCTCTAAATTTCAGCTTTTCCGACTTTTCAAGATCTTATTACTACCATATTTAGAAATGAACTTGATACTCGCGTGAAATGAGCTTCTTTGTACATTGGCACGCTCGCTCGCTGTGACGTCATCAGAGCGAGTCTCTCAAAGTTAATTTCTGCGCGTTATAGCTGTATTTTTAAAGGTATTTTGTATTGATTAATAAATTATTTCTAATACATAATCGCTTGCATGTCCACTTAGTATTACCTTCCGATATAAGAATGTCTTAATGTAACCTTTTTTTAAATGTTTGGGCTTACAGACAGGCTGACGTCCACTTGATGGTAGGTTGCTACGAATAGTGCTACGAATTTCGTAGCACTAAAACGTGCTACGAAATTTGACACATTGCCAATAGTTTTGAGAGATTTGACAGATATATTGTTGTGGTGAAAAATTGACTTATACAGTTATAAATATTTTTAACTGTAATTTAAATATGTACAAAAAGACAATCATCTTGGCGTTTTTTCCGAAACCCTGGCAAAAATTAAGTTTATAATGACAATCGAAAGTTTCTTGGAACCTATTTGATGAATAAATGTTTTGATTTTGATAATGTACCTAACATACGCACAATCACAGCTTCAAACTAGATACGATCATCAGATTACGCCAGATAAACATTTGTTAACATTTACTAGGTTTAAATTTAGATTAAAATTTCATTGCATCCGTGAAAACCTGCTCTGTGTCGATAGTGTTATTATATGTATAATAAATTCATGTACCTATATATACAAAGTGTAACTTATGTTCCGCAGAACAATGTATATTCAAAGGGAATATATTAAACCCGCTCCCATCAGGTGTCAAAACAATTGCGAACCCGTACTTTATCGCGTGACAAATAACATTTACATACGGAGCCCATTGTTTGATTCGTAACACTGAGTTTCGCAAAACAGGAAACTATTTCATAATGTATAATAACTTAATAGATTTGTCAAATTTAATACATTTCATACTGCAGTAAGTTATTACAGTAAGTGTAGTGCGTAATAAGTGATACTGATATAATTCGAAATAGCTTTTATAAACGAAGCAGATAAAACTATGTATACCTTTTTTATGTTAAGGTCAGCAGATAGGCTGACGGCCACATGATAGTAGGTGGCTACCGTCGCCTGTAACACAAGCAACGCCACAGGTGCTGCAAGTGCGATGTCGACTACAGTAGAATTGAGGATACTCACTAACCGAAACACAACAGCACACATGCTGTTATTTCACGGAGGGCTTCTGTAAGGAGGTGGTTACTGGCTCCAGACGAGCTGTCAAAATGACTGCGAAACTTCACTGAGTTAGTAGTAGTATTCTTAGTCAGCTCTGCTACTACTTTTCTCTTTGAAAATTTTTATTTTTCATTAATAAGCCTTATTAATGAAAAAAAAGAAACGATTGACAGGTTTTACTAATAATATAAAATGCAATAAGAACTTTCTGGGAGAACAATTAGGTCATTCGATGTCTAACTCAGTGGTAATTTGAATTAATTATTCAATTAATAATAAGGCGGAAAATTTTGCCTCTTTGATATTTTTCATTAAATTAGAAAAAACATGTCTTAATTTAATGAATATAGAATTCTAGCTGGCCGCCCCCGATTTCAAATTGATTTTTTTTTGTGCAAACCTTCCTCCTTTAATGTCTTTCCAATAGTGAAAACCGCATTAAAATCAGTTGCGTAGTTTAAAAGATCTAAGCGTACATTCAGACTCCAGAGGGACAGACGGACGGCGGGAAGCGACTTTATTTTATACTTACTATGTAAAGATTCAAAGAATAAAATACCATGTTTGCAGTAGTGAATTTGAAATACAGAGACGTCTTGGTTATTATAACCTATATGGTTATTCTAATATAGAAACTAAATTACTCTAAAGTTTCCTGAAAATCTGTTAAGTATAGTTTTTCAATGAAAGAGTAAAAAAACAAACAACTCAATATTTCTCGTTAATAATTATTAATAAAATTAGTAGGATTTAAATTCTAATATTATTTTATACTTTATTATTAATCGAATTAATAATTCCTAAAAAATACTTAATATTGTAATTAATTACATTAAGTAAACATTCAAAACTTTACTATTTTTCGTAGGCATAAAATATTTATTTATTTAATATTTTAATAAAACTCACCTGCATTTACAAGAATGGTTATTTCTCCACAATATTATATGTATTGTCTATTTATTAATTATATTCAAGAATATAAACACCTATTTTAATATAAATTTACAAGACAATGTCCTACTAAACACTTCACTACTAACACCAACTAATTTCAAATGTCAACACAATAAAACACAGATTATTAAATTAACACTATTTTATATCCATTGTACAGAAATTATTTTGTTAAAATAAGTTCCAAAAAATTGTTTGAATACTGAGAAGGTGCGGCGAGCGATATACGCGCGCGTCTGTCTCTCTCGACTCTTTGCGACTGAGTGTGGTGTGTGGGCTAGGTAGGGCTAGGGGCTAGGGTATAGCGATGTTGTCATGTAACCTACAATGGCGGTTGAAAGCCTAGTGATGTTCAATGAAACGAGGTTACACGGTTTACACTTGAGAAATAATTAACCGTGCGCACGTGTTTTATTAACGCCTGGTAAAAGTTATCATCAATACTAATAATAAATCTGTAAGTGTAGGTATTGTATGTATGTATGTATGTATGTTCCTCCATAACTCTTAAACAAATTAACTGATTTTCATGAAACTTGGTAGATAAACATTTAGACGTACAGGACACAGGATAGGCTACTTTTTCTTTTTCAACGCGGACGAAGTCGCGGGCGCCAGCTAGTACAGGAATAAAGATTGAATAAAATAAATTATTGCTCGATATTTTTATCAGGCGTTAAAATTTTTAGTAGCTGTGCCCGCGACTTCGCGTTTTTAAAAAATCTCAAAGATAAAATGATCCTCTATGTTAATCAAGTTAATGAACTATCTGTGTGCCAAATTTCATCTAAATCCGTTAAACCGTTTCTGAGATTAGCGTGTACAAACGTGTGTCTATACAAACAGACGAAAATGCTAAAAACTATTTTTTGACCTCGGTAACATAAAGTAAAACGCATAAAAATGGTTTTATATTATTTAAAACAAATTCCCCCAGACGCGTCTGTCTGTGCGTTATGTTCGCGGTGATCTCCAAATCTACTGAACGGATTTTCATGCGCTTTTCTCTAAGCTATTTCTGTTAAAACATTTTTAATTGTTTTGCAGATGTTTTGATCTATCAGTGGGAAATTTGAATAACCACGAGACCATTAAATCGAGTGCAACGCATTAGCTCTTCGACCAAAGTTACCCGGGAGACCCGGGAATTGAATTCCTGGAAAGGTCAATGGTCAACTATGGGACGAACTTTAGTCTGCGTATACCAGTTCCTATGATACAAGGAAGTGTTTCTAATAACACAAATATTAATACTATACTTTTAATATAATTTTAGTTCAATAAAAAAAACACTGTTGATACATTTTTGGAGTTTACTCCTTAACAATCGATTTGCATATAATATATAAGCCCGTGGTATGAAAATTTATGGGAGTAAAATCAAAATTGTTACGCGAATGCGTTGTGTTATGCGTTATAGTTACGTTCTATTATTTTTTTAATTTTAGAATATCTGAAGTTTCAGAGACATTGCGCTATCTACACAATATTATTTAAAAAAGAACAATGTTGTTCTTTCGGCGTGTTCAAATTGTGAAAATTTAAATTTTATAATCATTCGTAAGAAGTAAACTCCAGTCGTGTGTCGGAGCTTACACGCCTAATTTTTTTTTATAAAAAAAATCAACTTTCAACTGAATGAATTTCATGCGTAACAATTTATAATTTCATTGCTACGTAAATTCTAAATATATTTATTCTATTTTATTCTTCCTCAAAAAAACTAATTTCCATTATATTACTGCAAAGTATGAATACTAAAGACGAGACAGACACAAAAATTTGCAGACTTTTTTCTATTTCCCAAACTTCTTGAGACATTTCATAGAAATTAAATATGGAACTCCGAATTTGGAACTCCGAAATGAATTTGGTTTTAGAAAACACCATTTTAGCACCAGACCTCTATTATTATTTAAACTGTATATTAGAAGATAAAATGAAGACAAGAGGAAAAATATATATTCTCCCTGGCTGTCATACAAATTAATAAAAAAAATAATAATAATGAAGAGATATTAGGTAATAAATAAGCTAATATTTTGATAAGTCTCAGAATTGATTATGATTTAACTGAACAAAGGACTGACACAAAAATTTATGGACACCTCGTTGAGACAATGACGCCCTCGAGATAAAATGATCAATGACAACGCGAAAAGGATTCCAATTTGCAAAGTAGCTCATTTCACATTTTAGTGAAAATGTAATGACAAAATTAAGCGAAGATATCATTTGAACATTAGAGCTAAATTTCATAATATTTTCTTTTTGTATTAAAAAACCCCAAATTAATTCCAAGTAGAGTGGTGGTCTTTTAAAGTACACTTATTCCGCCTTTATAACGAATAATATTTTTTACCATACTATATTTGCTATAATTATGCCAACTTAAGCTATTTATAATAAAATGCTGTAAAATTTGATCCCCTAAAGTCCCAAGTACTAGGCACAACAAAATTGATAGCGTGACAAACCTTCTTAACAAATGCACCATACTTTATAACACAGTAACACTTTAAACAATGTATAAAATTTTATGAATAAGGGATTCCAGAGACCATTATCCCATTCCCTTTCTTATACCTTATCCTTTATTCTTCTATGGTCGGCACCGCACTTGCACCACCTATGGCGTTGCTTGTTTTATAGGCGACGGTAGCCACCTGCCATCACGTGGACCAACAGCCTGTCTGTCGGTCTTGAGATAAAAAAAAAACTAAAATAATGTGTGTAAAGTACCTAGTAATTTTAACAAAAGCCTTAATTTTATTTGAACCCTGCAACATATGCAAAATGTAAACACAGGACACATCCGAGAGTTTGAATTATATTCAAACTTCGTTATGGAAACGAGAGATGTTGGTACGTGAATTTAAATATTTGATATGGAGAATCATATAGAATGCAAGGCACGAATGTACGTATATATTTGTAATATATTTTATTTGTTCATTCGTTCACGGTAATCATGCTTTTACTTGGGCTAATAAGAAACAAACATTTATATTGAAGTTTGTTTCTGTTATGAATTGAGAAAAAGCTGAAAGGAGAATTACCCTTATTAAACAATATATAGGACACATAAAAGATATACCCTAAAAGAGAAAAGCTTTCACAAATATCTATGGAATAAATAGCCTCCATAATCCCTTATGGACTCTCGCGTTACACATCATAACATTTTTGTGGGATTGCAATTCACTGTTGGGTTCCAATACGAAATAAAATGGTCAGCGAAAATATGTTTGGAAGTCTTAAATGTTTTCCGATAAATGTTGCCTTTCGAATTTTTTGCTCGTGTATTTGACTCTTACGTATAAAATAGATATGGCAGTGGTTGGCGTAAAAATAATTTTGGCCTATATTTTTATCCATTTTTTTGTTATACACGAGCGAATGAAAATATACAAAAAATTGGAAGAAAACCACGATAAAATTAGGCACAATAATATTCTACAAAGTAACTTTCGATTGTGCAAGCATTCGAATAACAAAGCCATCAGTAGCACATTGTACAATAGTATCAAGTATAGACTATTTTAGCAGGCATTAACTGGAAAACAATTCTCCCTTAAGAAATACCAACTTGAATAATTCCAGCAAGGGGTTTTATTGCGTGTTAAGTGTTGCCAGAACTAATTTCCCTATCTAATCTATAATTTATACCTATCCTTTAACTTTTAGGGTTTTTAACACACTTCATAGTGGTGTGAAAGTTTTAAGTCTGGCGGCAGTAACCACCTCCTTACAGAAGACCACTGTGCAATAACAGTATGTGTGCTGTTGTGTTTTGGTGAGTCAGTAAGTGTTGCCAGAGCTCATTTCCCTATCCCAATCCCTTATCCTCATGCTACTATGGTCGGCAGCCCACTTGCAGCACCTGTGGAGTTGCTTGTGTTTTAGGCGACCGTCGCCATCAAGGATCATCAGCCTGTCTGTCGACTTTAACATAAAAAGTGCGCCTATTCTTCATAAAAAGCATTTAATACCCACACAAGCACAAAAAATAATATCAATTTATATTTAGTAATACGAGTAATAATATGTTATATAAAGTATTTAGTGAGTATTTAGTCAGGTTTAAGTGAAGATTAATTAATCAAGTACATTAAATAAAATGAATTTGTTGGTTTTATTAATTAGGGCACGTAATAAAGAGAATTTATTACGTGCCCCGTGTTTACTAAAGTTTACTAACAGACTCCCGTATCTAATTCCAGAAGTTTCCAACAATAGATACTGTGAATAGGATTTTACATTATTGTACATTAAAACAGAATCAAAGTTAAAGAACAACCGAATAATAAATTGAGTCTAAGTTAATCTTAATATAAATTTCGTGTTTGTATTTGGTAAATATACCTTTAATCCTCTCTATAAAGGCTTCACGCTTTGCAGGTCTTCTTGAAATATCAAATTGGAATTTCATAAAGTACAATTTTGCTTTGCAATATACTGGATTGAATATGCTTTTTGAATATGCTTTTTGTAAAAATACAAATAAATATAATTTAAATTAATACATAATATGTACCTATATATAATATATTGCTAGCTATTGCATGCGACTTCGACCGCATAACTTTATAAAATATAGTCTATGTTACTCGCTGATAATGTAGCTTTCTATAGGTGAAAGAATTTTTAAAATCGGTCTAGTGGTTTTAGAGATCAAGTTATCTGTATCAAGTTGTTCGATACGTATATCTTTTCGATTCCGAATGCCGCTTAATTTCAAATACGAGTATTTTAGCAAGAGTATCTATTTTGAAAAATAGATACTCTTTTGTGCAACTTTTTTTTAAACTTCCCCCTGTTTATAGATTAAAAAAAGGAAATTATAAAATCACAAGTAAGTAAGTCATTGTAACAACTGCTAATAATTTTTAATAATCCAATTTATAATAAGAACGGGACAGTTCACTTAATTTTGAACAAAAAAGTCGAGTTCTGAAACCCACTTCTAAATCAATGACAATAAAGTCCAAACGCTTAATTGACTGGCTTCATCCTAGTTCCATAACTCCACTGCAGCTTGCAGGCAACCAATCCACCTTTATATCGCCTGTGCGATACAAACCTGTGGACCGTATTTGATCCGGATACTGTTTTCAATGTGGAAAATTTTAGACGGAAAATCTACTGTTGCGTAAAGATTTAGTTTCAACTATATCAATGGCATTGTTTGCCTTGCTAGCAATTTTCTATGTGAAAATGAAAAGTAACTCAAATATATTTCGTTTTGAGTAATAGTTTAGTATATCTGTGAGCCTTACTATTTCTCTAAAGACCATAGTTACAATATCTAATAATTATTATAGTTATTAAAAATAACTATAAATTAAATATAAATACTGTCTACACTTTATATTTAAAACTTGTATCTAATGTTACAAAATATTATTTATTTATTTGTTTTGCTTACAAATCGGAAGATTCAAAATTTCTTAAAAATACTGCAAATTGATAAAGCAGGGAATATATTAAAAAAAAAAACTATGGCGAGTGAAGATGAGGCCGAATGTGGAGTCCACTTGCCCGTTAGTAGCCTGTTCAGTCTGTTCTTGAAGAGGCCCAAGTTGTTTGTTTCAGGGAACATTAATCGAAAGTGGGTCGAAGAGACAAAAACGTGCGAACTTGGTCGAAAATCTCTTGCACGTTTAATTGAAACAATCAAAGCAGGCTCGATGACGACTGTTTAATGATTGCGGATATTTTTTTCCGAATGTAGCCAAACGTAACAATATTGCACATATTGTTATTTTATGCGTTGATTGGTTGGAAGAGCATATTTTTATAAATATTTTCTCCACAGACCAACTAGTTGGTCGCGAGTTAATCCGTGGGTATTATTAAAGAAGCGTATACAATGGAGGCTTGTAAGCAACCACAAAATATCAATAACACGACCAGGATTTAGGTTTATAAATTACTTTATAAACTTTATAATTTACATAAAATAGAAACGTTAACGAAAATGCTCAACAAGTGATTTATAAAGACGCCTCGGGACAAAAATTACAAGGGCCCTCTGCGTCTGACATTAATAGATGACAGGCTGGCATTATTGTTGTTACTTTACTACAAGACTTACAATTATCTCGGGATCGTTGCTTAGTTTCTAATAAATTAAAGACTCGAAGCCAGCTGTGACTGAACGTGAAATAATAATTCAGTATGCCGTCTATGCTGCTGTCCCAACTTTTAATGACAAGGGTCGAGAAGGAGAATTAAATTCTGAGAAATTGGGAATTGACTGTCGGTAAAATTACACCAAGGGCTCTTAAAAGAATAAACGAAATAAAGTCTATAGGGGTTCGTGTTGTGGACGAAAAGGAAATACGAGTACCTACAGTTGAAAAGTAACGTAAATTCTGAACATTAATGACAAACTACTTAACAGAATTTGTGTTATTCCGTCGTAACTTTTAAGCTATATTTTTGGTTTTTTATATTATATGAATTCACAGTATGAATTGAATACTATTTTTGTGACGTAAAGACCATGTTTCTAAGCAAAACCAAATGATGTCCAAAGCCATGAGAATAATTAAAAAAAAAAATATTACATGCCTTTTAAAGAGCTCCCTTTTATATACATAAGAAATAAACTTGTTGTTTTTAGTTCCAGGCTCCATAAAAGGCTAGTCTTTTTTACTAAATTGAATCTTACGTTTGTAAGGTTAGGTTAGGTTAAGTTATAGCGAAGGATGCACAACAATCAATCGGACGAAGCAGTCAGACCACGCGGTCTCAGGGCAATTATCAATAACTAAATTTATATAATTTAATTTGATAAGACCGATTCTAATTCGGTTTTTTACTTATGTAACCTCCCTAACCTCCGGGTTCCTAACCTCCCGGTTTTTAAGGAGCATATCAGTATTCTAGTAAAAATATATAATTTCACCGAGTGTTATAAGAGAACGTGCTTTTTGTTTTGTGTTAATTCTCTCCAAACCAACTAATTCTTATCAAACTCTCTTCACAAAGTTGAACTGCTTTCTTCATCCGCCAAATGACTTAAGTAACTTGAAAAGTTCCCAGTGTTCATCACGATACGAACAGACGCTCTTTGTTTTAAAGTGTTTTATGAAAAGACGTCTATCGGTATAAGAAAAAAATTTAAAATAAAACTTTAATACAGATTCGTTCTCAACTTACTATCTGCGACAGTTGCGTTAAAGTTAGCTAATTCCATTTTAACGGTAAAAACAGTTTAATTTCATGAAACTCAGTATAATTCAGTCTTGTAACGCTCCATTGTTACGTTTCTTTTAAACGTCCCACTGTTGCTTATAAATCTCTATGAGAGTGGAACGGTATTAAATTCGCCACACTAGATCACTGGGGATTACCAAAACTTTACTTACCTTGCAAGGTTACTTAGTTTTTTCCGAACACATATTTTTCAACACCGCTTGAGCATGAAATTCAATTATTTATTTATTTATTATACAGGCCTCCAATAAGGCAGTCAACAAACAAAATCGTCATCGTTCAAGTTAGGCAACACTTGGCGGATGCCGCCGCAAATGAAAGCACAGCAAAAAACCAGTGAAAGTTCTAAGTAACATCTAAAAATAAAAACCTGAAAAAAAAATATTATGAAATATACTTTCACTGTATATTAAATTAGTTATCTTTACTTAGCGTTGACAAAAGATAATTAATTGTTTCAATAAAGAAAAACAATAACAAAGAAATCAAATGCTGTGTTGACGTTACCCCGTCCCTAATAGAAACTCGGCATTTGTCCGACCAGTTTGTTGGCGAATAAATGGCTGGCAAGAGGCATTTTTATAATTAAAATATTCATCACAAAACGACTTATTTAACTTTTCCGTTTGTGAAGTGGTTTTTAAGAAGACTGTGTTTTATGATAATTGGGAATGACGACAGCCTTGTTGCTCGTTCTCAGGAAGGTTTGTTTTTTAAGAATATTACTGAAACACTGTTGCCACTCGTAGATACAATCACTTCACCTATTAATTGTTCAGATATGAAAAATTATTTTCATAATAATAATAATTGAATTGATTTTGTTATATTATAATAATAATTTGTAATAGGTAATAAAATTGTTTTAATAATAATTTATCTCACATAAACAGATCAACACATAAAATAAATAAAATAGGAGTGTATGTTTGTAATGTTAAATAAAATAATGTAAAGGCTGATTGATTACTTTTTACTTAATAATGTAAAGGCTGATTTTTTGCTGTTTGGTTTTTCATCGCACTGTTTTTGAGAGATCACGCGTGATTTGTGCCACGTGTTAAAATTAAAGCTATGTAGTTTTCTTTGCCATTTCATATGGAAAGACTTACAAACAAACAACGCTTACAAATTATTAAATTTTACTATAAAATCCAGTGCTCTGTTAAAAATGTATTTCGCGCACAACGTTATTGTCGATGGTAATTGCTACCGTAAAATGATTTTCAACATTTTATTGCCCAAAATACGCGAGCTAAATCTGGTTTACATGTGGTTTCAACAAGACGGTGCCACCTGCCATACCAATTCATTTCACGTTTTAGAGTTAGTTGGCCGCCTAGATCGTGCGAACGCCTTTCGACTATTTTTTTGTGGGGGTACGTAAAATCTCTTGTTTATTCAGATAAACTAGCATCGATTCAAGCACTTGAAAACAACACGTGTTATAGCCAGCCGATTTGCTTGAAAAAGTAAATCAAAATTGGACTTCACGTATGGATCACCTAAGACGTAGTCGTAGCCAACATTTACATGAAATACTTAATCTTAAAAAAATAAATGGCAAGTAATGACTTTTAACTTGCCAATGTAAATTGTAGTTTTTACAATTTTTTAGTGTTTGTGTTTCAAATTATAAACCAAACGTTTAATAAATCACCCTTTATATCTAAGTAAAAAAAAATTTTTTTTGTCTGTTTGTTCCGGCTGATCTCTGGAAAGGTTGGCTGAAGTTGGAATCACTTCAATCGTTCGTTCGGTTAGTGATAATAATAACATTATATTATATTAAGTAATACAAAAAAATAATTAAAAAAATACACATTAATATACTTAAAATTATATAATTTATCCATGAGAATAACAAAAGATTCGTGATTTATCCTCTCATAGATAACAATTGATAAAATATACTTTTCGTCTGAAGGACGACCTTTCTTCGGATTATTCGGATTAGCGACCCGCTCCCGGCTTCGCCCGGGGTGCAATTTTTTTTTTATATAAAAATCTCCGTTTATCATTCCTTCATTGTGAGAAAACCAAATTAAAATCGGTCTACTCATTCTAGAGTTTTTGAAGCGTAGACAAACCAACTTAACAGTTTTATAAATGACTAGACTAGATAGATGGTGCCCGCGACTTCGTCCGTGTTGAAAAAGCACTATATCGCCTGACATCGTTATTGCTATTACACTTAGTCAGGAGTTAGTTTCCTTAATTTTATATGATCCCTCAGGAATAGTCCTTTTTTTCTGGATGAAAGGTACCGTATGTCCTTTCTGGTGTCCCAGACAACGTGTATGCAAAACTTCATGGTGATCGGTTCAATAGTTTTTGCTCGAAAGAGTAGCAAACATCCATACATCCATAATCCATACCTCCAATCCAAACAAACTTTCGCATTTATAATATTAGTACGGATTCTTATTATAAATCCTTCCATTCTAGACATGTAAATAAAATATTGCAAAAGACTTTCTATTAAGTAATTAAAAACACATTTCTGGGACATTTTGTGTTTCGTCTATGTTAATTGAAAATTATACTTTTTTTACATTAAATTAATATACATTTTTTTTAATTTTTAATAAAATTAATATCAGAAGTGTACTTGAATGGTACCTGCATGGTTAAACAAGGGGAGAAAAATGAGATAAAGAATGGCGAGCAACGGGAAAAATCTAGGGAATGTAGGTCAACCGCCATCTGACCGAGCGATCTAGACGCAATAAACGACAACTACCTACATGTATACGTAAAGTGTATTGTAGAAAACGACAAAGTGCGGCTTTGTATTAGGATTTAAGAGTTGCGTTTGTACTTTGTTTTACGTGTTTCAACACTTAGACAACAGTCAAACTCAATGTGCTCCATTTTTTATTTTATACTAGCTGGAGCCCGTGAATAACACTTGCAAAATATAGCTTCGGACCCACCTCACTTTATAACAGCGGGTCAAACGGGCACTTTTTTGCAGGTAGGGTCAAAACTTGTCGAACCAAAGGATCTATATATAGGTATATTAATTGTCATCAAAAGCAACCCTTTAAGACGCAAACATTTATAACTAATACTAATTACATTTAAGTTACTACATTAAATCCTTTATTAAAATTATTATGTGAAATAATTTTTATTTAATTAGAATTTCACCTTAGTAAATTTACCCATTCATCTTGCATTCATCCCAGTTTTATTCTTTATCCGTTAGTAAGAGATTTAGAAATACATTTATAAATGTAATACAAGACAAATTGAGTTGTCCCCAAGGGACAAGTACTCTATTCATTTTATTCGCTTACCTGTTCACAATTCACAATCAATTAATTTATTGCTTAATTAAACATTGCCTTAATACTGTTTTATTATTAATACATCGGATTTTGTTAAGCGAAGCCTTATGTTGACTAAATATTTATAGCTATACTTACTGTACTACTCGTAAATATTTATTACAAACGCAACACCCTTTTTGCGTTTTTTCAAGGAAAAACTTGGAAAAAATGGACTTTTTGAACAAATCTTAATAAATAACGACATATAGGTGACTTAATGGTGATTTTATTTAAAACGGAATTTGTTATAACATGAATAAATCAATCTATAATTTCTACCTTCTACCAACTATCATTAGAGCCATCTATCTACAAACAAGGCCCGCATCAGTCTTCGCTCTGAGATAAATCAAAGAAATAAGCATTTTATATTTATGAAAATTTAATTTATACGCATAAAAAAATTATTCAATTTAATAAAAAAATAATTTTCACAATCTCAATATTCGTTTATTATGATATCATTTACGATACATAAAATGCGACTCCACGAGAAAAATAATTCTTTAATGGGCCCATATACTTATACATACGGTTTTAAAATAAATTTCTCGAGATAATCAGAGCCTTGTTGCCTATATATACTATAATAAGTGTAATGAAAACCAAACTCGAAAGGTTATTATAAAGTCTCTGATTACTTAAACGATAATAAAGCCTGCATTTAAACGATTTTGGGCTCATACTATATTTAGTATTGTACGAGTATATATACCTTTTGTGACCTTTATACAATTTCATTTGGAAATTTTCCTGATTTTCTTTCGGGGTTTCTTGTTAAATAAAATATGTAATGACCATTTATAGTGTTTCTTTGAAACCTATTTAATAAATAAATCACTATTTAACTGTTTATCTTTATTTTTCTACTAAAACCCTTAAATCATAAGCAATTTTAACCAAATACAACTCCTAACAGGATATTTGTACGACACGACGATACAATCAAATGAGAAGGAAATCAAATTGTCACTGTGTAACCTGTTTGCTGTTTAGGACGAGGTCGGGTAGGGTTTGGCCCTAGAGTAATACAATATTCACAAGTGCCCCAAGTTGAAAGATCCAAATACAGTTCACTAAGTTCTATAATAAAGCCAGTTTTACTGTTTCCACTGATGTGTTAAGGCTACCTGTGGAATTTTTTATTAGACCACCTCTGTGTTGTATAGGCTTGTTTCGAATTCATAATAAACAAAGAGAAATATAAACTTTTTTGTTTACCACTCCATGCGACGACAATGTTTGTGGCGCTCTCTTTTTAATTATTAGCTTGATTTCGAAACATGTAAAAGTTCACAGTGAAACTATAGAGCTCTACAAATTGTGGATAATTTTGGGCATTTAATATCTTATCTATTTTGATAGAATTTTGATGTATGTAATAACTAACTGTGTTGTACGCGCTGTAATCGTTTTTTTGAAAATCCCAAATGAACTTTTCAAAGTTGGGTATGGTCTAGATCTGGAAAGTAGTGGCAGAGAACACGGCTTTTTGATAATTACACGGCTAAAATATATACACAAACTTTCCTTATTTGTCACTCTTTCCATTAGTGAAAACCGTATCAAAATACGTTGATTAATTTAGAAGAAGTTAGCAAAGAAACAGACAGAGGTGGACCTCGACTTTATTTAATAATTTGTGGGCATCAATCCAACGTATATTTGTAGTACATCGATGTATGTTAGGTGTAAGAAGATACAGAATAGTTATATAGCCTATATCTATCTATATAATGTTTATTTTATTTTTTAAATAATAATGTATTTTTTTAAATAGTAAAAAAAATAGTAAAATAATTATTTTTAATAATTTATTTCTTTATAATTAATTTAATTTATTCACACTTTTGATCCAACTTTGCTATAAAGCTTTAAAGCAAATAAATAATGATTAAACCATAAAATGACTCGACAGAAATGTCTATAGTATTTTGAATAAGTAGCGTTTGACTTGTCGGGGGACGGGGGATTAATACTCAAGGGTCAATGGGCATCAAATATCAACGTCATTGGATTTCAACATTAAGATACCTACATTAATCGGAAGCTATGGAAGCTCAAAAGCTGTGATTAGTATTATATGATTAGTATTTATATTTATTAATATGGGTTAGAAGAAATTTCACACAACATACCCCTGTGCGTAGTTAAAAAATGAAAATAACGCCTCTCATCTCTATCGTCGTGAAGATGGTGGCGCCGCCACTGATTTTTATATTTTTAGACGACCACTCGGTTACCTAACATTTTTTTCAGGTTAAAAAGTATCCCATATGTTAGTCCAGCTAATAAACTGTCTGAGCACTAAATTTCATAAAAATCCGTTTGGTAGTTTCTACCTGAAAGAGTAACAAACATACTTCCATCCATCCTCACAAACTTAACCATTTATAATATTAGTAGGATAGATTTACTATCTAAAAAGATAAATCGGCATAATACTAGTAACGAAGGCTATTTTAAATATAAGTAAGTATTGAATCTACGAGTGATTCTATGTTAGACCTCATTAGCATGCAACAGATGTGTCCATTGAAATCCCTCATCAGCTTAGTGTCAATTTACGCCAATGGCACCTACGTGGATCAAAAGCGCTTAAAACTGCTCAAATATAGATATGTACACGAATATATGAACATAGATCTACATCTTGCCACTAATGTAATTATCAAGATGTGTTTGAACGGTTTGTTGATTTATATGCAGATTTTCATTACGGCAGTCAGTCAGTCAGTCAAGGAAATTTCTGTAGAGTCGGATTTGTATTCAGTTACAGTTATATATACAGTTAGCTATATACACAGTTACAGTATACAGTTATACGTGGTATAAATGTATAAAATTTAGAAAATTTAGCATCTTACAAAAAAGTACTCGATATTAGTGATAATCTTTGAATATACTCTAAAGACGTTAATATGTTTCTGTTAATTGGCTCTTTCTTCTTGTCTTGTTGCACACTTCAGACGTGTTCGTTTAATTTTTAAGTCTTAAAAGATTAGAAAAAAAAATTAAAAAATTCAATCATTTTAAAACCCTGATGTAAAAGGAAAAGGAAGTTATGAATATGAGTAAATATAGGAGTATTCAGAAATACCACCAACTAAGTATTGTTTAAAAATAAGCATAAACTTGCTGAACCGAATACTCTTTGACTTCTGCTCATCAAGCTATCTCTCAGCTAAGCTATTACATAATTGCATTACTTTTTATTAAAAAAATAAACTTGCTATTTTACCTCCCATTACGATTCGCCTCAATAAAACCACGTTCTTCAGCGCTCCAAGTTTATACATCCTAAATTTATAAAACGCTCACGTCCGTGGACCTTTATTTGTACGATATATAAAGTCCTGTATTGACCCAATCAGTACCCGGACGTCTGAACAAATAAACGGTACAACACCCACCTGAATATCGGTCATGTTAACTATATTCAAATAAGGTGTTGCTAATTTGTGAACTTTGGGGACGGTGTGGGGTGAGCTTGTTTTGATACGTGAGTTCACTGCAGTAAATTTAGTCTCACTGCTGACATTCAGAAAATGAAATATGTAGTGCCTTTCCATTCAGAATATTGAACGTAGTAATGCGGAATTCAGACATAAACTGGATCAGACCGTGTTAGAAATGGTCTAAGTAAGACCCGAAGAGAGATCGTCCATTACACATCTGTTTACCAGACGAGAAGTATATTTTATCTATGAGAGAATAAATCGCGATTGTGTTGACTGATATGGATACACTTAATTTAAAAAAAAACTGGGCTATTCTTTATTAAACTGCACAGTACGCTTAATGCTTCTCTGTTGCACATCTTTGCTTGCTTCGATTTTCAAATTCAGTCTTACAATCGTAATTCATAAAAAGGTTTTTTTTAAGGCAACTATACACTATGAATGAAGCTATAATAATTTATATTATACTAGCTGCTGCACGCGACTTCGTCCGCGTAACTTTATAAAATATAGCCTATCTGTCAAGTTGGATCAAACTGCACATACTGTGTAAAATTTGATTAAAATCGGTTCAGTAGTTTAGGAGTTCATCGCGGATACACAACGTGACACGAAATTTATATATATATATATAATTTGAAAATCGTAGCAAGCAAATAATATGTGTGACAAAGAAGCATTAAGCGTACTTACTGTGCAGTGTAATGAGATTTGAGATTAGACCAAATTACACAGTGTTTTAGAAATTTTTGTAATAGTACATTTTGTGTGTGGAAAAAGTGTACTACAGAATAAAAAAATACCTTATATTTTATTCCATTTACACTTAAAGTATTTTATTTAATAAAACCTAATGGGTATACAAAGAGATTTAGTTAATTGACTTCTGATGTTTTATAACAAAGGAGGGGTATTGACACTGGGTTAAAGAAAGGACGAATAATAGAATCACAGTATGAGAAAATAGTAGGTGTGGGTACTATAATGACTTTCATACCTTTACAATTTTCTGTGCATCTAATGCACAGGAACAGAAAGTTTATGATGAACACTAATTTAAAAACTATTTTCTTATTAATTACTAGCTTTTGCACGCGAATTCGCCTGCGTATTTTTTTAAAATTGTTACTCGCTAATAATGTACTTCATGCATTAACGATAAATCAATAATATCATCACAATGTTTTTGCTTTCAACGCAAAAAAGTAAATAAACGTCCATACGTACCTACTTTCACTACTGTATATTATTTGCATTTACTGTGACGATCAATGAATGCCTTGACGTCAGCAACTAGACAGAGTGAACAGGCGAATGGATATCGAAAAAATTTTCTCGGACGATTGAAGAAAATTAATTTGATTACTAAATCTGCGCAAAGGTGTTTCATTGGAAAAAAGTAAAGGTAAAATGAAAGATATATTATTTTTCTATTTCGTATATTTTTATGTCATTTGGTTTTTTCATTACAGAAAAAAATAATTAAAATACTCAGCGACTTCATCGGTCTGGCTACGAATCTATTTGTCTGTAACTTTACTCCTTTGCCTAAATATAATTGATTAATTTTTAATATAATAACGTCACAAGTTAAAATTTCAAGTTCAAAGTTAATCAAAGCTCTCTTAAATTTATGCAAAAATATGTTTCTTTGAAGTACATATGAATTAATGATATTAAAACACATTTTATTTTAGACTTTTTATACTTATTTCTAATATACATTTACAGCGTATAATAGCAAATCGTGTATAATAGTGTATATACGCTCAGGTTCTGTGCAGTTTATAAAAATTGTGAGTAAATATATGTTTTTATAACAAACGGATATTGATTTTGTTAGTAAATAAGAAAATGTGTGAGACATAAAGTAGCCCCCGAGACAGTAAATTGCGGAAAATAAATCGAAGTCATAAGCATCCAAGAAAATTGGTTAGATAAGAGGATACTTTACTTATCTGATTAGAGAGGAATAAATACCCAGAGAAAGTTTGTGAACAGTGAAATAAAAGAACAGTGGAACATATTAATAATACAAAAGTTATATTCTAACGTATTGTTACGCGCAGGGTACGTTAAAATGCCGTTTAGGGGTATAGAAACACGATTTATTATTACAGACCAAGATGACTTCCAATATTACAGAGCTTCTCCAATCAAACCGTAAAACTTGCCAAAAGTCGTCGCTAATTCACTCTACGTCTCAACTATGCACTGTCGCAAATGTCTTCGTAAAAGCTCCCAAGTGTTGTTAATGTATCGCTAGTTATCGCACAACTGTTCTCTCGAGCGACCGCACCCGTATTTATACTCGCGCAGAAAGTTGTGGAAATTACTGGAAACTTTAAAAGTCGTAAACAAGTTTATCAAAGCTTCTCGAAGGCTATTGCTGTCAAAGGAATCTGAACCTTATGTCGCAACCATAAGGAACAGTTTGCTTTGAAACGAATCAAAGAGGGGGCGTGGTCACCTATTCATTGTGCCGCCCCGAGCCCGACTAAGTGTGTGGAATTTTCCGCCGTCCAGATCTTACGCTATCGAGAATGTTCCGTACTCTGATCGTAACATTACCCCCCTCTTAGTTATGATCGTCCCGATCATCATTCGTACCGTGATACTTCGTCAAACGGTCAATGTGTACGACCTTCGGTTTTCCTCTTTGCCCCTTTTTTGATTCGGTAGGTGACGTCGTTAATTTTTGTAACCACATTGTAAGGTCCTTCCCATCGTGCTTGTAGCTTTGGGCTTTTGCCCTTTCTTCTGAGGGGATTGTGAAGCCATACGAGAGTTCCCTCTACAAAACCGTTGATGTTTGATCTCCTATCATAACGGGTTTTCATTTTTTCACCGGTCTTGAGACTGCACTCGCGAACTAGCTTGTGCACTTCATCCAGCTGTTCGCGAAGGTCGCTGACATAATCCGTCACAAGCTTCGGGCTATTCGGTGGAGACCCTGTTATTGCATCGACCGGTAGCCTTATTTCTCGTCCAAAATTCACTTTGGCTGGTGTAACACCAGTACTGTCGTGTACAGCGGAGCGATAAGACAGCAAGAAAAGAGGTATGTATTGGTCCCAGTCTCTCTGATGTGAGTCGACTACTTTAGCCAAATTATTTTCCAATGTTTGGTTAAACCTTTCGACCATTCCGTCTGACTGAGGATGAGCTGGTGTCGTACGGGTCTTATGTATACCGAGAAGGTTGCACATCTCTTGAAATAGGGTTGATTCGAAATTTCTCCCCTGATCGGAGTGTATTTCCAGAGGTACGCCATACCGACAGATTACATCCTGAACTAGCTTCTTGGCAACGGTTTTAGCTTCTTGGTTAGGGGTTGCAAATACTTCTGGCCATTTGCTAAAATAGTCCTGTACTACAACGATGTATTTGTTACCATCCTCAGTTTCAGGAAACGGCCCGGCCACGTCAATAGCGATACGTTCCCATGGTGCTCCATCCGCTGAAGCGCATGCGTTGCATTTACGACACCAATCTTCTACGTCTTCCCGGCAATGGACCCAGTAGAATCGCTGTCGCACTTTCAAAAGGGTTTTCCTCACTCCAAGATGACCACCAGACACCCCATCATGAATATGACGTAGCAGAGGAGATACCTTGCTTCGAGGGACTACAACCTGTACCGTAACCTGATGTCCGGTATTAGACTCCCATTTCCTGCATAAGACTCCGCCTTCCAGGGCCAAACTATCCCATTGAGCCCAATAGCTTTTTGTAACAGGACTGGAAGCTGACACGTCCGCCCACTCAGGTTTCACTCCTTTTTTCATCCAATCTAAGATTAATCGCAGGTCGTCATCTTCCTCTTGCGCCTTTCTCATATTTTCTCCACACCAGTCGTCGTCTAATCCTTGGGTACGGATAATTCTTACAGATTCCTGTGACTCTTGTTTCCTGCAGTGTTTACAGGTTTCAGGACATGGTCTTCTCGATAGAGCGTCAGCGTTACCATGACCTTTTCCACTTCGATGTTCTGTTGCAAAATGGAATTCCTGCAATTGCTCAATCCACCGTGCTACCTGTCCTTCAGGACTTTTAAATTGAAGGAGCCATTTAAGTGCAGCATGGTCCGTCCTTAAGGTGAACTCGCGTCCAATAAGATATTTGTGAAAGTGTTGCAAGGTCTTCACTACAGCTAACAACTCTCGACGTGTAACACAGTAGTTCCTCTCTGGTCTGGAAAGCGTTTTGCTGTAGTATGCAATCACAACTTGTTTGTCTCCCTGCACTTGTGATAACACTCCACCAATACCCGTGTTGCTGGCATCCGTATCCACAATGAATCTTCCATTCCGTGTCGGATAGCCCAATATCGGGGACTCACATAAACGCTGTTTCAGTTCTTTGAAAGCGTTGTCACAATTTGCATCCCAAGAAAACACGTGTTTATCTTCAGTCAAGCGATGGAGGGGTTTGGCTATTGTTGAGAAATTTTTGACAAAGCGCCTGTAATATGCGCACAAGCCAAGAAAGGATCTGACTTCCGTTTTATTCTTTGGTGTAGGCCAATCTTTTACAGCTTTGATCTTTTCTGGGTCTGTTCGAACTCCTTCCTTGGTGATTATGTGCCCCAGATAGCTAACTGCGTTGCTGAAGAAGGTACACTTTTTGGGACTTAGTTTTAAGTTTGCCTCACGTAGACGGTTGAACACCTTTTCAAGGTTTTGGAGATGTTCCTTGAAGTCACGACCCATGATGATTACGTCATCCAGGTACACCAGGCAAACATCTCCCAGAAGACCCACCATAACTCTGTCCATAAGGCGCTCAAACGTTGCGGGAGCATTACATAAACCAAACGGCATTACATTGAATTGCCAAAGTCCATTTCCGATGCCCGTAGAGAATGCTGTTTTCTCCTTATCCTCTGGACTTATTTCCACCTGCCAGTACCCACTTTTAAGGTCAACGGTAGAAAACCATTCCATTCCACTGAGCATATCTAAAGTGTCATCAATACGCGGTAGAGGGTAGCTGTCCTTCTTGGTAACATCGTTCAGCCTTCGGTAGTCTACGCAGAACCTGGTTGTGCCATCTTTCTTCTTCACCAGCACCACAGGTGACGACCAGGGGCTTGTAGATGGTTCGATGATATTGTTTGCCGCCATATCCCTTATCATATCCGCAACTTCGGCTTCTTTTGCCCACGGGATTCGACGAGGTCTTTGTCGTATAGGTCTTGAATCGCCGGTGTCTATTCTGTGCTTCACAAGTCCTGTTCCACCGCAATCATTGCCTACGGCAAAAATGTCTTTGAACCGCATTAAAAGATCCTGAGCTTGTCTCAACTGAACTGACGACAAATTTCCTTTCAACGGATCCAATAACTGCGATACCTGGTAATCTGTGCTTATTCCTGCGTTTGTCGTACTGCTTATACGTCTTAAGTACTTCACTTCCTGACACTTTCCAACTATGCAGTTTCTTTTCAGCTGTACCTCTTCATTGCTGAGATTTAAAATTCTTACTCTGCCTATCCTGTTTGTCATTAGTAGTGTTCTGGCCATTATCCAATTAGGATGTGTTCCTTCATCCTCAGCGATGACACATAATCCGTTCTTGACGTTAGGTGAGAATTTGGTCATTACTAGATTTTCTGATCTTGGGGCTAGTTTCACATCCTTTAAACAATAGAGTGTACACGGGGTCGATCCTTCTAAGAAAACTTCTTGATCAGGAAATTTGAGTACTCCTTGGTCAACGTTCAAAATACAACGGTGATTTTTTAAGAAATCCAATCCTAATATGCAGTCGTCAGTAATATTGGCAATTAGCACTGAGTTTGAGTACAACTGACTACCAATTCCAATTTCTATGTCTGTGTCACCGAGGACAGGTACTGGCTGGCCCGTTGCTGTTCGCAGCTGACATGTTGAAGATCGTTGCTTCCATGAAATAGTTCGTTTTAATAGTTCAGGTCTTACAATGGTGCGCGATGCTCCTGTGTCTATTGTGAACCTGCACGTTTTCCCGTTCAGCGTACCTTCGATGATTAAACTGTTTCCGTTAGAAGCTTGTCTGATAGTAATAGCAGGGGCTTTCTTTCTCCAAGCAAGTGCCTGCCCCGCGGCCCTGGCGACGCTTAGTTTAACTGCCCCTTCGTCAACTTGGGTCTCCATCTCTGAGACACTCTTTCTTTTCTTCTTTGGGCAGTCCACCCTTATGTGCCCTTTTTCACCGCAGCCATAACAGGTCGGACCATAGCGAGGCTTTCGCTCCTCGGCTATCAGCTCCCTGACCTTGAATGGCCTTGTGTCACGCCGTACAGCTTCCACTTCTAGAGCATGTGCCAGTGCACTCTTCAGGCTCTGATGGTGACCCAATCGCACCGCTGCGCGAACTTCGCCGTCCCTTATGCCGTCCACAAAGGCTTGGAGCAGAGTTATTTCTATTGCATTCGGTGTTGATATGTAGGCGCGACGAACTAATCTTTCGATTTCGTCAGCCCACTGCTGGAGTGTTTCCGTGGGCCTCTGTATGCGGTCGCGTAGTTGTGCCCTATACGTGTGCTCCATATGCTTGTCACCATACCGTGTCTCTAGGGCTTCCAGTAGGGCTTGCAGAGACCTTCCTGCTGTAGGGAGTCGCTCCAGAATCAGTTGGGCGTCTCCTCTTAAGGCTAGAGTCAACGCCATGAATGCTTGATCCTCGGTCCAACCGCTGCAGTTAGAGAGGGTTTCGAACTGGTACTTATAGGCTGTCCAGGACGATGTGCCATCAAACCGTGGCAAGTCCAATCTGCCTTGTGTAGGTACCGGCGCAGTGAGGACTGCCTCTCTCGTCATCAGCTTCTGCACTTTCTCGGCGAGCGCTTGGTGGCGACTATCGGTTTGGTCGAGTCTCTCTTCTAGGCCTTCGAATTTCAGTGAGACCCCTTTTACTTCGGACTCAACCTGTTTAACTTTGTCACAGATTGCTTCAAGGTTTGTGTCCAATTTTGAAAGCAACATTTGGCTAGTTGATTCCTGTTCACGGCGAGCGGCTTCCTGACTGGCTTGTATGTTCTGTACAGCAGCTTCCTGTTCCCGGCGAGCGGCTTCCTGTTCACGGCGAGCAGCTTCCTGGCTGGCTTGTATGCTCTGTACAGCAGCTAGCAGCGCAGCGAGGTCCATCGACGGGCACGATGAAGGTGCTGCCGTAGGAAGCAGTTCAGCATCGGTGCCTTCCTCCGGCTCCTCAAGCCCTCGTTGTCTCGCAGCATCCATTTCCACTTGTCTCCTTGTCCGTGGAGTACGAGTTCCTTCGTCCCGTGGCATTAACGGCATTCCGCTTCTGACACCAGTTGTTACGCGCAGGGTACGTTAAAATGCCGTTTAGGGGTATAGAAACACGATTTATTATTACAGACCAAGATGACTTCCAATATTACAGAGCTTCTCCAATCAAACCGTAAAACTTGCCAAAAGTCGTCGCTAATTCACTCTACGTCTCAACTATGCACTGTCGCAAATGTCTTCGTAAAAGCTCCCAAGTGTTGTTAATGTATCGCTAGTTATCGCACAACTGTTCTCTCGAGCGACCGCACCCGTATTTATACTCGCGCAGAAAGTTGTGGAAATTACTGGAAACTTTAAAAGTCGTAAACAAGTTTATCAAAGCTTCTCGAAGGCTATTGCTGTCAAAGGAATCTGAACCTTATGTCGCAACCATAAGGAACAGTTTGCTTTGAAACGAATCAAAGAGGGGGCGTGGTCACCTATTCATTGTGCCGCCCCGAGCCCGACTAAGTGTGTGGAATTTTCCGCCGTCCAGATCTTACGCTATCGAGAATGTTCCGTACTCTGATCGTAACAGTATGCTATAAATTAACTACCTAGTCCAATTAGTATTTAAGTCTTTAACCATTTGATGAAAAAATCCTGTCTAATAATGCTGGAACAGGTTTAATTTTTTTTAGTTTTTTGGTCTTTTATGTTTATAACATGTGTGAATAATTCTATTATTTTTGAATCTTTTCAAGTTTGTCCAAATTGACCGGAGACAATAAAGAGATCTCACATTGATAAAATGTTTCAATTGGCCATCTATTCATAATATGAATATAAACTATGGAGTTATGATTAAGAAGATTAACTATTATAACTAGTATTTCCTTCGGTCTCATGTGATATTAAATATAAGTCTTCTCCAGAGTTCAAGATTGAGAATTGCACTAAAATAAATTTAAAGTTTTATCTTCGAAAGCAAGAGTAAGGAGACAGATTTACTTTGGTGTTAATATCGTATAATAATACATATTTATGTAATATCGAAATCGCTTACTAAGTTCCCTCTGTACTGTGAAAGTAAAGGACATTGCTGTGCCCTAGTTTGTAAGATCGAACAACCAATTCACCCTGAGGGTTAGAGTGATAGAA
Organism: Synanthedon andrenaeformis; assembly: GCA_936446665.2. Classification (NCBI taxonomy): domain Eukaryota; kingdom Metazoa; phylum Arthropoda; class Insecta; order Lepidoptera; family Sesiidae; genus Synanthedon; species Synanthedon andrenaeformis. Next base: position 5,428,526 of record OW387792.2, read on the forward strand.
CTAAATGTTTCAGCATATGTTTTAATGGACGAAGTTTGTAGCATACATCAAGCTGTAGATCATCAAGCTGATGAAAGATCATTATGCGTGACATAGTTAAATTATACAGTGTGTCTGGTCATCGATTAACGATAATGTAGGTATATAAATTACAACTATGAAATCTGTTGATCTATTAAAAAAAAGGGTCATTGTAGTTGTTTTTGCAGTAATTTACATCTAATTGAAACTAATTTTTTGGTATTCATTTTTTTTAGTTACAAAAATCTAAACGATTTCATAAGTTAAGCGATAGACAATATTGTTGCCCACCGAATATGGTTTTTTGTACACATGTAGAAAAATCTTAAGAAAAAAAAGGATTGGCTATCTCAGTATATAGTGTATTTGTGTATTAAAATATTTTTAATTTATGTTCATGACCGGACACACTCTATATTTGATATAGGTATCCTTACAATTTAGTATAATTTGAATGCTCTCCGCGTCTGTCTGTCCGCTAACTCCTCCTAAACCACGCAATGGATTTTGATGCAGTTTTTTGACCAGTTTATTTTTTTTTTTTTCATGGAAGATTTATACATATATAATATAATAAAAGCTAATTAAGTTTTTATTAAGTAGAAAAAAAATCATTTTTTAGCAACCAAGTCGCCGACGTATTTTAATTCGGTTTTTACTTATGTAAAGAAGGATAAACGAGGAAACTTTGTGTATATAAAAAAATGCATGCAATTTTGAAATTTCAAAATTGAAAAACTCAATTAACTAAAGCCATTTTAAAATCTTTAAATTTTTCCACATATTGTAATAAAGGCTGGTTTATGATGAATAAATTTGACCAGAGCTTTTTGCGTATCGTCCTTGTAAATATTTTACGGGTACGGGACTCGTTTATATGCTCAATAAACTGGAAAAAGAATATGGGGATAAAACGAGATATTTTTAACGCAAAGTAGTACTTTAACCCTTCTATTTTAAAAACGTAAACACTTCGTTCAAGGTCAAATTTTGTATAATTTCATGAAGGGTTATTTTTTCTTAGTTATATTAATCATGAAGCACCTAATCACATCCAAAAAGAGTCAGAAAAATCTTTTCAGAAAGCCCAATTTAATCACAATATCTGACAAATACCTACCTACTTTAATTTAAACATTAAAATATAGTATTTTTAAAATTGAATTGAACCAAGATGTTATATTCAAGACTTAAGTTGAATATATCTAATATTAATGCCATTGTCGTCAACAGTGGCGGCGCGACCGTCGTAATAGATTATGTCAGGCATTATATTACTAATATATTATTTTCTCAGCAGTTCTCGAAGTCGCGGGGACCAGCAAGTGAAAAATAAAGGAAAACGATACTGCATAGAAATGGCCTTCTATTTAAGATGTCTAAAAGCGAATCTAATTTAGCACGTAAGTGTGGAAAATTCCTTGTAAGAAACGATCTCGTAATGTACAAACTGACTTTGTAGTTGGCTTGAAAATCTGTCTATTATTATTACTATTATTTACCTACATTATTATTATTATGTTTTCAATTTACTTGTTAATTGAATAAATTGATACTCAATAAAGGAAACTGGGTCTTGATTTTTTGTTCCAAAGAAAATAAATTCAAGTTGTCAAAGAAATAGTTGTCCAAAAATATTACCGTATAAAATATACCTGGAAGTTCTTATACATTCATTCAAGTTTCAAGATCGTAACGGTTATTTTTTATTTATGTTTATAACAAATGTCACAAGCTTTGAGGTGGCTTATTTTTGGCTTTTATACCTATACAACTTCAGATATGTTATAAAAATAAAACAAAACACTAGACAAAATATGACTTGAAGAAATGAAATCTACTTAACCTTCGTATACTCGCACATTGGTCTGTCAGAACGAACGATTTTATCGCTTTTTCAATAGCAGAACTTCCACTGTTGTCAACTGTTGTATATAGGCTTATCCTAAAACTTTCAAATAGGACCGGTCAGAAGCAGCCTGGATCCACCGTCGACCCGCGGCCCTTATCAGGTCGTCTGTCCACCTTAGCCTCCACTCGAGAAACTTCCGGCCCCAGCGGCCGTCGGCTCTCCGTACAATATTTTTACTTATTTATTTATTTTTAAGTCTTATATGGTTCTTAAGATGTCGTAGTTGTTTTTTTTTTAATTTTTAATTTTGATGCAATACAGTGTATATTTTTGTTCAAGTTGTCGTAGCTCTTATATAGGTATTATATAGGTACCTACTATATTTTACAAATGGCTGTAATAAAAGACTACTAGTAGCTACTAATAAAAGTGAATATTTTATATAAAATTTTCTTTCATATGTTTTCACACATTCTCACCTAATAGTAAAATTAATTTCATAATTATATTTTATCAAAAAACATATTAAAAATGCCTTAGCACGTTCTGTCTCACAGACTATGCAGTCTCACAGGTATATTAGCTCGTACATTATTTGACGCAGGTATACGAAGGTTAAATAAAACGAGGATATTTACTGAAGTATAATTAATTTACTGTACCCAAACAAACTTCACTGTTTTAAATTATTAATAACTAGCTGGTGCCCACGACTACGTCCGCGTTGAAAAATATTAAGTAGCCTATCCTGTGTCCCGTACGTCCAAATGTTTATCTACCAAGTTTCATGAAAATCAGTTAATTCGTTTCAGAGTTATGGAGGAACATACATACATACAAACATTACCTACACTTACAGATTTATTATTATTATTGATATCATCGCATCATTTGAAGTGTAAACTTTAAAGGAATTCTCCGAACTAAGTAAGCAGTCTGTGGAAAGCTCCGCTAAACTTCAGTGTGATTAAATTTTAAACAGTTTCACAGATATTAAACTTTGATCGGAAAGTGTATTTGTTCAGTTTCCGGTTAGTGGATTCCGTTCGTTTGAAACTCTACAGCTTTTTTCCATATTTATTTTGCATGGAGCAATTTCTAAATGAATTCATAGGATTTTTAATAGAATATTGTAAACCGAATAGAGAACCACATTCTATATTTTAAAAATATATGCATCGTTATTTACATTTTCCATCTCTGTAAGATGCTAGTTAAGTACGGTGACAGCAGAGGATGAAAAAAAAAATTTACTTATAGTTAGTGTAATAAATAAAAAAACTTTTACATTGAATTTGCTTATAGCTACGTTGAAGTGGACACTGGTCGATGTTAGATCCAAATGCCGCCGATTGTTTTCCGACCGGAATATTTAAGGTGGCCCTCGGGTAGGTGTGCGGTGATTCATACTGATTAATACGTCCGAAAATCATGTGAAATTAATTTTGTAAGGTTGCAATGCTTCAGGGAATCGCATGTAGATGTTTCGTAATACCACCCATGTAGATGACGTTGCATGATGAAATCGTAACATGCTCTACAATAGTTTTGTTTCGTAATAAAAGGGAAATTCAATAGTTATTAACTATCATTGTAAATACCAAAATATATAAAAAATAACGACTCAATCAATCAAGAAAAGGATATAGGATACCTTGTATCCGAAAAAAAAAGACTATTTACCCGTACACAAAGTCGCGAGCAAAATCCAGTTAAGTGTTAAAAGAAAAACTGAGAAAACGGAAGTTTATAATTAACGCGTTCGAAAACACTAAAACAAAGTCGACGTCACATAAAACATTAGCAACATTCGTCTGAGAGGGTAATTTGGAATCTGGAAATTTCCAAACAAGCTCATAGACATTTAATTTTGAGTCTTATCCCGTAGCATTAACGCCACCGTGCTTCTTTAGTAAAGTGATCTTTAAATCTAGTACAGTAGAATTTAAAATCGTTTTTACTTCAGAGACCAGACCGTCTAAAGCCTGGTTAATGGGAAGAGTTAAAGAGAAAACTGCTCACTTGAAATGTACTTAAAGGATTTAGAAACAACAATTTCGTCAAATGTGCCGTGAAACAAGTGTAGGACGGTTCTAAGGTTCTAAGTGAAATAAAGAGGATTTATCCATATTAATATTAAAAATTTCAAAGTAACTTTGTCTGCCTCTCTGTCTCTGCCCTTTTCACGCTTTAACTACTCAACTGAACGTTATGAAATGTAGCATCAACATTCAGAGATTTTATTTTATTTCATTTTATTTTATTTAATAGAAACACCAACAGTACATCAAAATTAGCTGTCACATACACATTACTTTGTTTTCAGAGATATCGTATTTATACATGATACTGAAACTAAATTGACGATTTTTAGAATTTTTTTCTGTATGTATGTATGTATGTATGTATGTATGTTCCTCCATAACTCTGAAACGAATTAACTGATTTTCATGAAACTTGGTAGATAAACATTTGGACGTACGGGACACAGGATAGGCTACTTAATATTTTTCAACGCAGACGAAGTCGTGGGCACCAGCTAGTTTAAAAATAAAATCCAACGCTTGGAAAAACTATAACAGCAATAAAGATTGAATAAATTATTATTTCATCGGGTTGGCTCGACTTGGCTCGAAGCTCGGAAGATTCGTAGGGCTTCGTCTCGGCTTCGAAGGATGTAATTTTTTCTGTAAATTATGTACACAAACCTTCCTCGTTTATTTCTCTTTTCATTAGTGAAACATGTCATAAATGATAAGGGTGGCCCATCCCATTTTTTTTTTTAATTTTTATGGCAAGACAACGTTTGCTCAGCTAGTACTAGTATATAATAAATAGTATCAACGTGGAAGATTTTCAAACAATACTCGTATTGTATAATTACTAAAATTTTGTACAAAATATTGCATTTTCCAATGAGTCACCCCATTATTAGCTTAACACCAAAGGTATATTATTACACTATGCCTTTATAAATCAACAAAAAGGTTTTATACGCTGACCTCCTAGCATTTACACTCCTAGTGAGGGACCAGACCTCTGTAATTTCACCCTCGAAATGATAATCTACGTAGTCTTAACAATTATGTGACCTTTAATGTTTTAGTGTACATTTTCTAAAGCCATTTGTGTGGGCTTAACGGTCAACCAAGCAGTAAAATATGGACGACGCGCTGCCAAACAGTTTTAACCTCATAGTTTTCGATTAAATATATGATACTGATGATGCATATATTGTCTTGTCACACGAAATTGAGTCTATATTAATTATGCTTAAGATTTGTTTACGTATAGGGCCTGTACGTAAAGCATAATGGACATAATGGGATTCAGATCATTACATCCTTTTAACGATAAATGTGGTGTTATTTTTTTAAATATTATTAAAGGGCATAAAATTTCGTTCATTTGTAAAAAAAAGGAGTAAGTATAACATTCAACTCACCAACAGAGTAGTTGCAATTATATCGCAAAAACAAATACAAACCTAAAATAAAATTTTGTATTATTTTTCATTTTGTATATCAAAGTGTTCGTGAAATTATATTCCTTTCAAATTACTTTATACTTTTCCAGAGCTTGCAAACAATAGGAGCGTATGGAATATATTTTTAAATCTCAATTATTTCACGTTATGAATTTTCGCATATACTGTTGCAATCCTTGCATGCATAGTTTTGTGATAATTCGTCGTCTTGAAATCTATTCACTGCACAATAAAAACTGTTTCGCAAAAAACAATACAAATATTATACACATTGAGTAAAATAACGGCAGAGAATTTATTCAGTATTTTATTTATGAATCTCTGTATTGATACTAGACTAAACAGAATCAAAATGGCGTTAACAGTTTATACTGTTTACATTTCATTGCTTAGAATTCTGTAGATTATTTCTGTATCAAAATAAACTCTTGTGGTTAAATGAAGAAAATGAAGGTGTTGATATATTACAGTTGATAAAAAAATAGCATATCATAATCAGAAATATAAGTCATGGTCTTACGTAAGTTGTTGCACAATTGTCCAAGCTCCTTATGATGGAATGCGCACGTGATACCTACACATTTCTTTTTTTTAAAAAAGATAACAAGTCATGACAAGCTATCAGTGAATTACATATTATTAATCGTCCACTGAACTGAAGCGTTTGAAACCAATATGAGTATTATTTCTAAGACACCTTCAGTACGCCCTGGTATTATTAAAGGGTATAATTAATTACTTGAACGCTTTCAGGTCTGCGTTAAATAATGACTAGGTACCTATATTCATTGACACCAGATTCAACAGGTTACTCACTAAATATCATAAGGTGTGCAGTGTTCAGGCTTACTGAAGATAGTAACCGCTCCTTTACAGAAGATATACAGTGAAAAAATATAAGAATAAAAATAAATAAGAATAAATTTTATTTTCAGCAAAGGACATATAAAAACATACATAGAAACACAAATGTCCCCCACCACAAATCGGTTCTAACTCAGCATAATGCAAGTTGTAAAAATTTGCGCTGGTCTTCCGTTAGAGCCGATAGTGATCATATCATAATATATAAATATCATAAATGCATTGTATGTTTGCAGGGTAAGGCTCTACTCGGCTTCGCTACTAATTTCTAGGGCTGTAAAGGGAACATGGTTAGGTTTATATCATACTAGCTGGTTCCCGCGATTTCGTCCGGGTTGGAAAATGAAAAATATTACATCTGAGAAATTATATGTCTACGAGTATTATAACGCCCGAGATCTGTATGTATGTGACAATGGTGGCGCCGCTATGGCGATAGTGGCGACCATTATTTTATATTTTTAGACGATGTTAGGTTCTTGTGAACCTAACATTTTTTCATGATAAAAAGTATGTTAAACCGAATAATAAACTATCTGTGTGCTAAATAGCATTCATTCATCCACTCTTTCAAAATTTTTCATTTATAAATTAATAGGATTATATCATAAACCTAAACAATAAAATTTAACCTATAAAGGGAGCTATCAAAAGATATCCAAAGTTCTATTCAATCTGGCCCTAAAATTTCCAAATGAAATTAAATTGTTTTGAATTTGTTTATAAACAGTTGAGCTTCCCATTTACTAGAGTACCATAGCTCGCGGGCGGTGCTCTATTTTCCAGACAATGTTCAGAGATAAATGTACTTACTTAAACCACAACTAGAGACAATAACTATTTCAGTTCTAAGTCGAGTTGAAACTGAGTAACTGAAGTGTGGTTCCCTAATGTATCTTCATAGGCAAATGTATCATTATCATTTAATTTAATAATCCATACTAATATTATAAATGTGAAAGTAACTGTGTCTGTCTGTCTGTTACCTTTTTACGACTTAACTATTCAAGCGATCATCATGACATTTTACATACACGTTGTCAAGGGTACAGGAAAGGATTAGAGGATACCTTTCATTCAAAAAAATACTGTAACATCTACAAATATAAAAAAATTGTAGCAGGGCCACTATTGTCAACAATGGCTGCGCCACCGCCGTCGATAATTTGTAAAAAAAAATTTTATAATTAATTTTGAGTATCAATTAAATACATAATAAAATGTATAAATATTGTAGGTTAAATAAAACAAATAATAAAATTAGAGCACTATATATTGACAGAGAAACTAAGCTACTGAGTAGTAAGTAAGAACTTGTATAAACGCTGAAAGCTACTTATGCGGAGCGAATCCAAAATGAGGTTTGTTGATGAACCAGAGTAAATTAGCTGAAGTGGCAAAAACGAGAGAGTCTGACCTCCATATTAAAGTTTGTATCACTTTCATTAAAATTCACTGATTAGCAACATTTTGTTTCAATAAGCACAATATATAAAAACTAAACATAAATCAACAGTGTCTTGTATCCATTTGCAACCAGAAAAAAATGTATAAAGCTTTTCACTGTGACATATCTTTACTTATTAAAAAATAAAGTCGCTTCCAGCTTTCTGTCCCTCTGTGTGTACGCTTAGATTTTCTAAACTTCGCAACGGATTTTAATGCGGTTTTAACTAATGGAAAGAGCGTTAAAGGAGAAGGGTTTTTATATCAAATTCTTAAAAAAAACCGTGCGAAGCCAGCGATTTTTTAAGAATTGATAATAGTTTAAATATATTATAAAACGACAACAGGATATAAAGTTCAAAATTAATACATTTACTAATAAGAAAATACAAAATTTAATAACTTATTACATGCTAACAGAATACCTGTAGAACGCCCGCCACCACTTCAATCTCTTTCTCCACAAGAAGTAGCTAGTAAGCTAACACACAAGAACTCTTCACCGTTCAAATCTCTTTAGAACAAGGTGTGATATTTTTTAATCAAGATTTGTTTCTTATGACCTTATTGCTTCAATTAGCATTTCATCGTTAATATAATTTTAAAACAATATTGCACGTTTTCCACTACCCTCCCATATTAAAAGTTAAATAGGCAACATAAAAATACACCATATAAAATGCCGTAAAAGATATACGACCTCATAAACGGCATTTTTCCATTCGGTTGCGCAATACTTCCCACTTGTTAGTTGGGAGAACTGGACGGTTTCCTCTGAATTATTTATAGTCGTGACAAGTAAAATATAAGGCGGAAACACTGTCACATTATAAATAAGGAGAAGTTTAATGTTTTTAAAAGAAATAGATAAACTAAAAAAATACATAAGTGTATAAAAATAAAGACAATAAAAAAATTAAAATAATACTTTAAACAAGTTTTTTTATTATATTTTTTCTTACATTTATTTCAGGTATATTTAGACTATTTTTCACATGATTCGAAAATGTGTTAAATTAATGTGAAATCTAATTTTGTATAGAAATTGTTCTACTGTTGCAATAATGGAAAGACAACAAATTAAAAATGAAATAAAATATATAACTACACTGGGTTTAAAATACCGAATTTGCTTACAAAAATATATTTTCTAGCTCAAGTCAAATATGTTATGCTTAAAGAAAATATATGTATATCCATTTGATCTACGATAAAATTTCTCGAAGGACAACTTTGTTACAATCCCTGGGGCGTAACATTTTAGATAACGGTGGAAATGTAAAAATATAAAAGAAAACTTCTCTTGGCGTCCATAATATGTAGTGAGCATTGTTTGAAGATACTCGTACATCATAGGACGATTAGAACAGCTGGAAACATTAAAAACGAAGAGCGCATTTGTTGCTCTTAAATGTTCCAAGGTTGTTTTGTTATGAAGCATTTGAGAGGTATAATTTTTAATATGATACCTGCCCTGATTTCTTACTGGTACACCATTAGACTGAAGGGCAAGAATCTACTGTGCCAAGTAGTTATATAAGGTTTACCCTGCAGCAGACCTAGGCCATGTAAGCAGACGAAATAGATTTTTCTGCTGTTTATATTATAATGGCGACTCACCCAGGCTTCGCTTAGATTTTTTTTAAATTTAGTAACGAAGCCTAATTGGTTTATCACTTTCCATTACTGAAAACTGTATCAAAATACGTTGAATGGTTTAGAAACAGATACTTAGAGGCAGACAGCGACTTTTTTTTATAGTATGAATATTAATGATAATATGTATGTACATACTATGTATTATTAAAAAAACAGTCAACATAAACACATCTAAAAATTCCCCAATATTGGTATCTATCGATTTATCATAGATAATTCGTTGTCTGAGGACAAATTCATATAAAATTCAGAACACTTCAAGAATCAGCAACGGCGCGGCGTTGGAATATTCTGCTATACAAGTATCGAATATCAATGGTCTTGTGTATTTTTTTATTGCATTGTATAAAACAACAGCCATGTGTTTTATACAATGTATCCACGACACAGCCACACCCCATTTTTTCACATTTCAAAACCACTTCATATATAAATATTTTTTAATTAAGTAAAGGTTTCAAATGTGAAAACATTAAATACACTTTCTCTTTGTATTTATTAAAGAATTCAATTGATTTTTGGATTTCAATTTCAATGTCATATAATATGATTTATTTAATGTACTGTCGTTACTGATTTTTTTTTGTTAATAATAAAATAAAGAAATAAATAAATCCCTAATAGCTAATATAAATATATCTATGACTTACACCATAAAGCGCTCCACCCCGCCAACTTCGACAAAGTTCTTCGTTCTCAGAAACACAATTTGGCATCTCGTGCCGCCATACAAAATTGGACTACCAACTTGACCACGCAACTCTGTAGTTCGTGTTATATAGTTCTGTCGACACTTTCATTTTAAGTAGATTACAACCTATAACATACCTGTAACAACACAAAAATCGAATTAATTTTATTTTTAGTAATATTTAAAAATATTTACACGCAGTAATACAGTAAACACTGAATACATAATAAAATAGAAATATAAATACAAGCAAATATTCAGACAGCATATTTATTTAAGTCACTTGTGATCTATGATTGACATTTGCTGATTTCAGACCGACATCTGTAAATAATTATCTAGTGCAGTTACATAGTGTAAGCCATAGACTCAGGTCTGTAGTAGGTACCTCGCATCTTTACATTATGTTTATTATTATCAAAATATACATTATTTTATCATTAACTAGCGGTCCGCTCCCGGCTTCGCCCGGGGTGCATTTTTTTAAAGTAAAAACCTTCCCTGATTATCCATGAGTGAAGACAGAATTAAAATCGGTCCACCCGTTCTGGCGCTTAGCAACACATTTAGGGATTCATTTTTATATTATAGATATAGCAGTATATAGGCCTAATACAAAATTTTCAGTAATAAAAGCAATATTTCTAAATATTTGTAATATAGGTGACGCCCCGGCCGTTCACTCCATCGTCCGATTATATTAATTTGTTTAATGGTAATTTTGAAAATTATTGTCTAGTTCAAAAACCAGAAACAGAATGCGACTTCAAGTGTAGTATTCAAGAATAGTAAACGCTTGTAGAATAATTTGTAAAGATTCAAATTTGTAAGATAAACTTCAAATTTAAATTTAAGCTCGTAAAATATATATTAAAAGTAATTAAAATTTCGAGAAAATGTACAAAAATTGACAGAAATTAATAAGTATGCGCTGTGAACACTTGCTCATAGTTTTTAATTTTTTGGGCAGGAATTAACTATTGTTTTTTTTTTACTCTGAGAACTCAAATTAGGCGACGAAAATAACGCTTTTCCGCTAAGTAGATATTTCCATTGTAATAATTTTATTATTGGCTTTTATTTTAGATTTTAATGTCTCTTTAAAAAGAAAATATTAAAATCGTTTTTACTTGTATGGTTAAAGCTATGTTATGCATACATAGTTTTAAACATATTTATTGTGCAATCCACGTCAGAACTGCAACACGAATTAGGTCAACATCTGGTCAAAGGATATTTCACACAAATGGTAGCTATTATAGAAAATGCTGTGTTCAGCTTCTAATGTTATTATCTCTACGGAAGATATTACCACTTTATTGTAGTTTATTTGTTTAACATGATCTTCGGGTTCGATTGGACATAGGTAAATGTTTACAGACTGCCTAAACTTTTATCAATATGATCGCAATATGCAACCCTATCGTTTTAAAATGGAATAACTAAATGTTAAACTACGTACCTACATAACAAGACGTGACCGTTGGTTGAGTGGCAAGGGTGCTTGCCTAACGTCTCAAGGGCCCCAGGTTCTATTCCCGACTGGGTCAACTTTGGAAATGAACTTTTTAATCGATAAAATTTATACTTATTTTGCTTCTATATTCTAAACTCAAGCCCATCCATGTTTTATTTTTTTACTATATCGGCTGCTCGAGTTTCAAAATCTTGATTTACAACCAAACATTCAGTGTGAATTTAATTATAATAATAACCGAGGAAATAAAATACAAACCCTACATGCCTCAGAATATTAAAGACCGTAATTTGTCAATTAAAATCTGAGTGAACAAAAACGTTTTGCCACAATGACATAATTTGACTTAGGTTCATGCAAAAAGCATGAAATAGGGACCGTTTTTGTCATGTCGTCCATGACCCCTTTGTACTTTTACTTTTGTTTTAAGTATCGTTTAAATATTACACAGTATATTTATGGCCATATATTTTTTTTAATTTTAACATTAAGAGGACACTTTCGAACTCGAGCAGCTAACCAATCCCATACTACGCAATTTCGTGATTACTCATTGGTAATTGGTCAACAATACATTTAAAAAAATGACAATACATACAAAAAACTGAAATAGAACATCCTTTTTATCCGTTTTAAGATATATTTCTGTGAATGTCTAAAAACGCCTACATTTTGAGATTATACATACTTATAAGGCATTCTTCTTTCATTTACTACTGGCGATCCGCCCCCGACTTAGCACGAATGCGATTTACCGGGCATCTATTTCCATTTTTCCTTGATAAGAACCTTCCTTGGATTGCAACGAATAATTATGAAAAAAATTAGCGATTATTATTTTTTAAATTAAAATGTATATAAGATTGATGTCAAACGGACACATCACCGCATTTTGAGACATAAAATATTTTAAACAGATTCTCAAGGAAAATCGAACCACAGTTGCAAGCAATTTGATTATTGCAAAAGCATGTCTCGAGCTATACTTGGTACTTCTGTTACAACAGAATCAGACATATACATGTTGAACTGGTTTTAAAATGTCAAATGGAATCCCCACTTCAATTTTATTCAATCCAGGAAAAGTGGGAACACTACAGTTCAAGATGTTTCCATCCAATTGGTAGTGTGTTACATAATGTAAAAAAATATTAGAATAGAAAAATATTGGTTTTAAAAGAAATCAGCATTAATCTTTGATGAACCCCTGGGTCGAGTAGTTAAGTTGCTTGCTTTAATAATAGGGGTTAAAGTATGAAATTGCCGTTTTATTGTAATAGGTACTTCGAATTGACATAGAACCTTCATGGTTTGAGATTTTTGAGTGAAACTTTTTTCATACGGTACCTATGTAGTTATTCTTTTAAAAAATGTGCAACATTCGATTATCAACTTTCAGTTATTTTTTTTATTCAGCTTAGACAATAAAGATGGATACTTCGAAAATTCGTGTGATTTTTGAATACGAGTTCCGACGCGGAACTAACGCGGCAGAAACAGCTCGCAATATTAATGTTGCGTTTGGAGAGGGGACTGCTAATGAACGCACTGTGCGATTTTGGTTTAAACGCTTTCGTGATGGAAACTTCGATTTGAAGAACGAACCACGTGGAAGACCGCCCACACAGGTGAATAACAATGATTTGAAAGAGATGGTGGAAGCCGATCCGAGCCAAACTACCCAGGAATTAGCGGCATGGTTTAACGTTACCTTACCAACAATATTGACTCATTTGCGTCAAATCAATAAAATAAAAAAATATGAAAAATGGGTGCCTCATGATTTGACTGATCTGCAGAAAGAAACGCGTGTTGAAACTTGCGTTGCCTTGTTGAATCGATACAGAAATGAAGGAATATTGGATCGAATTGTGACATGTGATGAAAAATGGATTCTTTACGATAATCGTAACCGGAAAATCCAATGGCTGACCCCAGGTCAAACGCCGCAACAGTGTCCTAAAGCAAAGCTTACCAATAAAAAGGTAATGGTAACTGTTTGGTGGTCTCAGCGTGGTGTTATTCACTATAGCTTTCTCCGATCTGGTCAAGCAATAACGGCAGATGTCTACTGCGCCGAACTCCGAACAATGATAGCGAAACTAGCAGTGAAACAGCCCCGACTTATGAATCGATCTTCACCATTATTGCTCCATGATAACGCGAGACCTCATACAGCACGAGAAACCGTTTTAACTCTACAGGAACTGCAATTAGAAACCATTCGTCGCCCTCCGTATTCGCCAGACCTTGCTCCAACGGACTACCATTTTTTTCGTGATTTGGACAATTTTCTGCGTGATAAAAAGTTTTCTTCTCAGGAGGCAGTGCAAAATGCTTTCACACAGTTTGTCGAATCTAGATCACCAGAGTTCTATCGCAAAGGCATAAATGAGCTTCCTATTAGATGGCAGCAATGTATAGATAATAATGGTAATTATTTTGATTAAATAAATATGTTAAATTAAAAAAAAAAACGAATTTTTATTTTTCAGTACAAATCGGCAATTTCATACTTTAACCCCTAATACTTCGTCTCAGCGGTGCCAGTTTCTATTCCCGACAGGGCAATAGTTGGCAATTGCAGGGCACACTGCATTTCGTAGTCATTTGGGCAGCCCCTATGGCGACAGTAACCAACCTCTTATATTAGACCACGGTAAAATAACAGTATGTGTGCTGTTGTTTTTCGATGAGTGAGTAAGGGATTCCAGAGCCCGTTTCCCTATCCCTTTCTAATCTCTTATCCTCAATCCTCAATCCGTGCGGCACCTGTGCCGTTTCTTGTGTCATATCATAAGCGACGGTAGCCACATACAAAATATTTTCTTTAAGACGTTTTATTTCTCCACAATAATTAAATTTGTGAAGCGACTTAGAGATTCAAACTTGTACTGGAAACTAAAAGCTGGTGTTAGTTGTAAGCCTTCCTGTAATTTAATAGCAATAGTAAGCTAAAACATAAGTAATGGTGAATCGGGTAAACACGAGAAAGTCGAGCCTGCCTCCGGAAGGGTTGTAATTTCCTCTCGCTCGTAAAAGTCAACTGTTTCCCCCATCCTCGCGGTTGACCTCATACAAAATGTTGTCTATTAAAGCCGTCCGGAGTTTTGGAAATGGTTAAACGCACGCTTGTAACCATAAATCACAGTATAAAGTAGAAGTACTTCTCCTCCATTATATGTCTTGAACAGTGTAATCAATTCTATTGAGTCCATTCTAATAAACCCAAACACGCTACTATATTTGCTGAAGAGTTGGGTGCCCCGCAGATACCCAACTCTGATTGTGATGCTGCACAATCAGATCAAGGTTGCCATGTCATGGAAATACCACAGAAATAACATTTTACCAAATCTCACATCAATCGATCCTGTGGTACTTAGTGAAATTCCTTGCTATAATATATGCCTACAACGTGTACTTTTCTGGCTCCAACTTGATGGATCCGGCTCGTTTATTTGACTTCGTTTATTTTTTCTTTTTACCCACTTATATAAATTATTTTTCAGATACCTTCTAATTTAAATTGTTGCTAACTTGATTGAACTGATACCTCCAACGCCATCTAGACAATTCTGTCGTAAACATGTACCTACAAGTTTTTTTTATACGTTTTTATAGTTAGTTTTTTTAACATGTACTCCTTATTCGCGCTTCCTTCATTCGCGTTTTCACTATTCGCGGATTAAAAAAATGCGACCCAATTCCTATATTCGCGGCTAAAAATTTCTTTATTCGCGGATCTAATAAGTACATACATAATAATAAAAAGATTCCAATAGGTATCCAACCCAGTATTCTTTGTAAATGCCGTCAAATGAACTAATAAAACAAGATGAAGATTTGACTGAAATCTTCATCTTGTTTTGGAGGAAATGCTAAATTCACCACCCATTGAAGAAGAGTCTTCAACAAGCACTGGAAACGTCACATTTAATTTGAAAAACCTTAGTGAAGGTTTAAGAATGGCAAATGAGCTTTGCGACTTCTTTATGAACATTGATCCGTCTATGGAACGAAGTCTTATTTTTAAGAGGCAAATTTCTAATGTGACTGCTGCGTATCAGTTTGAATTGAAGGAGCTTTTAAAAACTGCCAAGCAAGAGAAAATTACAAAATTCTTCAAACCATTGCCTAAACCTGAAGATAATTAATCAAAATGTTCAAAAACTTCAATTAAATTGATTTTTTAAAATATTTGTTTTTTTTATTTTGTCACCTAGGAACGTATCTCTTATAATCCCATGTAAATTACCATTCCGTATTCACGGTTTCCTTATTCGCGGCATATTCATGGAACATAATTATACCCCGCGAATAAAGAGCTTTTACTGTATATTTAAAATGGCTCGTTTACGAGTTTTATTATATGTATAGATGAAAACTCCAGGAGGCGTTAATTATATCAAAGTTTTTAATAAAATCGTTTAAAATTCATGTAATTATTTTCATGTAACCACAAAATAAAATAAAACATTAAAAGTGTTGTAAACAATTGAGTTGCCCACGAGACTGTTAAATTTCAATCTAAAATCTATTTGAACGCAAAGACAACTAATTTAGTCCTTCACGCTTCATTAACTTTCTATTAGGGTTACATTTAGGGAAAGTTTATAATTAAACTCAACAAAGGTTACTTATATGCTTTATTCTATTTTGACTAGAATAAATACCTACCAACTTTGCGTTATTTTACTGTATTTAGTAGTGGCAGGGCACACTGCGTTTCATAGCAGCCTATCACCCCCTTACCCGTAAAATAATAGTAAATAATAGTACATGTACTTTTATGAGTAAGTAAGTGATGCCAGAGCTCATTTTCCTATCCCGATCCCTTATCCTCGATCCCACTATCCTGCTGTCTGCTGACTTTAAAATAAAAGAATCTTATTTTCGAGATAAATACACCCTGCTCATAAAAGTTAATACGGTATTTATTTATACAACAGAAGGCGCATCATGAATGTCCAAGAAAAATGTAACAAAATGTGATAATTTGTTGTACTATTTATGTACTGCATATTTTAACACTTAAATATGTGCGTAACACATTTAATGTGGATTTTAATTAAGTTTCGAGAACACGCGTATATGCCTCTTCAAGTTTCCTTCAAGCACGACTCGTAAAGAAAAACAAAATCTTCCGAAACAACATGGCGGACAACCGATGGTAACTTTGTCCATAAACCGCGAGAAGTTGAAATAAAACTCTCCTCTAATCTTAGATGTTGGTGCCGTCGTCGCTGAGAGTTTCTAACGGCTTAAATTTAACGTTATTGTTATGCCACAACTGACAGGCGTCGGCGGTAGAAAAGTGAAGAGGCTTCAATCAAGAACTCCAATAAATAATCGAAGCTTATCAAAACGGTTGTGATATCTAAACTTATCTTGCTTTTTCTATGGAGCTAAAATGATTCACATGGGTATCACATTTAATATGTAAAACGAACAATAAGTTAACTGCATTATTCTCCTGTTTACTAGTTTTAAATATAAAAGCAAATTCAATACATATATCTTATCTACATAAGTTCTTTTTTTCATACATGTATGGTAGGTATGTATATGAAGTTGTAGATTTTCGTTTTTGGTTTTTTAAAAACTTTGACAAAAAATTACAAAAAAATACTTATTTGATAATGACGCCCAACTATAATTATTTATATATTAATTAATTAAAAATAAGAGAGAAAAAAATGAAAAAGAGTAAGTGATAAGAATACAGCTAACAGACCGTCACTTGTGACTTGGACCGCAGCATAGTTACAACAAACAAGTCCGAGTGCTAATCTCTTTCAATTTGTACACGACAAATTGTACTGTTCCCGCTTTGTTTCACGTCGCCATACTTTTGTAACGAGTTGAAAGCAGGATTGGAAAGGTAGTTCGCAAACAAGCTTACAGAAGAAATTTCAATTTACCTACAAGAAATCAAAAATCCATTTTAGTTCAAAAGTAGCAATTAATTGGTATTTACCACAGTTTGGCGAATTTTCACAATGGAATATGCGAAAAATTCATTTTGCATTGACGGCGTATTTAACATACTCGTATGAAAAAATCTGTATATTATCAGACTTATTATACAGATATAGACCTTAACCTCAAAATGTCTACCACACATTGGTTTACTACCCATTAGCAGGACTTTAATATGCTTCCGAAGTTTGTTAGATCACACAACAATCATCTACATTTATTTATACTTTCTATCCTTACATATTTATTACAAAAACAAATTCCACCGCCGCATATGTATGTATGTTTACGATGATCTCAAAAACTACTGTAAGTACGGATTTTCACGCGCTTTTCCATATTGGGAAAAGCGTTAAAGGTGGGAGGTTTTCATGTATAATTTGCAGAACAAAATTACATCCGTTCGAAGCCGGGAGCGGGTCGCTAGTATATTATAGCAGACCACCTATATCTGTTTTTCCTCTAACTTCTCCTAAACCAACGGATTTTTATACGAATTTCACTAATAGAAAAAGCAATAAACGAGGAAGGTTTGTGTATATAATTTGCAGGAGAAATGCACCGTGCAAGTCGGGGGCGCGTTACTAGATTAATAATTAATAGGAAGTAATTTATGGTTCTCATGTTATACAAAGTAGATCAAAAGACGTGATACACATAATACTTATATTAACAGGTCTTTGTGTTAATATTTAACATAATAGTAATAGGATAATGATTATTTTTTATCACCAATATAATTACTTATACAAAGAATAAGGTCATTGTGTAATTGATTAACTGATTTTGATGCAGCTTTCACTAATAGAAATAAAGTTAGAGAAATGTAGGCATAAATCAATGTGAAACGTAAATTGTTCACTATATTTTTACTGTTTGACAAATCTATATATAGCATTCAAAAATAAATGCAGTTCAAAGTAAATAATGTTCACATAGCATTATATACCTAAGAGTAGTCAGATTTGCTTGAAACTCTGCTTGTGTGAAATGTAGGTCAACGGGATATTTGGGTAATACGAGTGTCAACCCCCAATCGAATCGTTTGAACATTCATTTTGATGAAATACTTATGTTGTTATTGGAAAAAATTAACAATAAACATATGAAGGGGGTATTTGCATTAAGTAATCTCTTACGTTTTAGCAAATTGAAAATATATACTTAATTAACTAATCAAAGTCAAATTTTACTATACATTTATTTATTACATTGAAACATATTAGTAATTAGATAAATAAGAAAAGTTATAATCAATAAAAACAATTAAATACAAATATTTTGTATGCCCTTCTAGGCGACGGTCGCCATATTCCATCAGATGGAACGTCAGTCTGCCTGCCGAACATAATGTAAAACCAAAGAATACATATTTCCATTTAACAAAATAATAGTAACTTAACTTAGGTACTTAATTAGCATAATTTCAATCCAAGTGCACTGATTCAATTAATTGAATGTACCTATTACACTTTCAACGAGCAATAGAGGCCTTTTTAAGTTAACCTAGGTATAAATAATCTGCTATTGACTCTGTCCATTGTAATCATTTATCTACTCACATGATAGTGTAGCGATCATTAAAGCCCCACTTATCACGAAAGACAAGGTTTATATGGTCGTTTGTTCCTGACACCGCTGTCGTGATAAATGGTAACACCGAGTGACGTCAGAGAGGATAATAAAATTAGTACCTGGGTGACCGAGCTTCGCTCGGGCCAATGAAAGGTTTAAAGTTTTTTACATGTAAGAAAGAAAGTCTATGAAACATTACAGAAAAAAAATTCAAGAATACTTGAATTAATAATTCAAAATATTATAAAACGAGCAAGCGTTATTACTTTTGTAACCGTTCCATTAAAAAACTACCTAAAACGAATTTTCTCGAAGACAAAGACCCTGACAGATCGATTTCTAGACCTAAAAAACCCCTAACCCAAGATTTTCGTCAAAATCGTAAGAGCCGTTTGCGCGATCGTCGTGGCATAGTATTATAATAATAATATAATAATAAGATAAAATAGGGCACACTAATTTTAAAAAGTGAAATTAATTAAGGTTTATTTAATACTTACAAGTTTTTCTGGCGGTACATCTATCGATTACTTTCTGAACTGAATTTGAAATGCATTTTATTCTATTAAAATGTACGAGTATTAGTGGAATAAAAAATGGGGTGTAGCTGTTACGTAGACATAGCCGTTTGTACGCTACGAGTGAGATTTTATTTGAAGGTATTATATGTATCGAACTCGTATAATACAATTGTATACAAAACGATTCTTCGACCCTTTTGCTATCAAGTGGTGAAATTAAATTTTGCGTTTAGACGGAGTAGGTCAGTTTCGTAAGAGATTGGATTCCGAATATGTCTGTTTCTTATTTGGATGTAGCTTTGACTCGTAGAAAATAATAATTTAAAACCGTTAATCTATAATATAAAAACGAATCCCTAAATGTGTTGCTAAGCGCAAAACTCGAGAACGGGTGGACCGATTTTAATTCTGCCTTCACTCATGGATAGAGGGATAATCAGGGAAGGTTTTTACGTAAAAAAAAGCACCCCGGGCGAAGCCGGGAGCGGACCGCTAGTCTTCAATAAAACGTAAAGATCTATTCGTAGTGTTCAATACACTACGATAATGAAGTAATATAGCAATAGCAAGAATTGTTATAAAATTGGCACAAAGTTCACAATGAACAAACAAACTAAACATTTCGACGTGTACTGTTTGACAGCGATTGTAACGTTTCCTGCTAAAGTGACTTCACGCACAATAGAATTTCATAACGATATAAGAACCCCCAAAAGTAAGTTACCGACCAACAAACCGACATGAATGTTTCCGGAGCGCATCTATCACCTCAAGAAAATCGATAGGCAATTAGTTCCGGTTGCTATGGCAACCAGGTTGACAGTTTCACATTATGAAGAAATCAGTAGCGTGTTTACTAGTTAAAACAATAATTACTTAACATTCTCCCTGCAGCTAAAGACGTCGACCTACAACTTAGTCCGCTCGATCGAATAAATGACGTTTTCCTATTGATACCTACCTATAATCATTATCATCATCGTCATCATTAAAAACCTAGAGACGGTCTCTGCAAGGTCTTCGTTTAAGACTTCGTTCTAGTTATAATTATCTAGTGGTCCAGAGTCCAGCGTAGCTTGTCCAGGTACGTGGTCACCACTCAAGAGTCTTTCTGCCACAACGGCTGGCAGTTCTACAAGTTAGAGGTTTTCAGATTTCTACCTAATCTTACTACCGATTTTTTTATTTTCCTAGGAGTCACGCCACCCCTACAAGCCCTACAGGCCGTACAGCCCCAATAGAGTTCAATTATACAATTAAAAGTCTTGGTTATACTTTTTTAATTTTATTAAAAACAAATAGTTTCTCTACTGTTTGTATTGTTGCTTGTGCTGCAATCGAACGTTAGCCTTTCCTTTCAGAAGACCCTTAACCGAGATGAAACTTATGGTAACTGATCGAAGACCACTTTACGTAACATCGACAGTTTGATGAAATTTTGGTTTCTTTTCCACTGCCCTTTATCTTATGGGTAAAATGTCTAACAAATATAATATACATAATTATTATCAGGTTAGGTTAGATTTAGAATAAATCATTGTAGACAAACGAAGCCTAGCTATGTTATTTATTAATGGTTAAATTTACAATTTTAATTTACATTTTAATACCTATATTTCTATATTTACATATTTACCTAAAACTAAAAATTATATTTAATAAACTATAAATTTATTTAATATTAAAAACTAATACCTATATTTAGTTCTTGTTTATTAGCAAACTCGTAAACTTGATAAAGCATAGGAATTTTCTATTAGCAGTTTAAACACAGTGGAATTTCAACTTTACACGTTATATGTTGTAGCGTGTTCATATACTTATCACTCCGGGATGCGCTATACTAACCTGGATAACGCCTCAGATCCTGTATATTATATATTTTTCGGCCTCCATGTCATTTACGTATCATTTACATCGCATTTTCCCCCTCGTTTCCTTATTATCTTACCGACAGCCTGATTTCAGAATGTCTGCTATAATTTTTCTCACATTTTCTCATACGTTTTACATGCATTTAGTCATCATACAATTTCAGAAACGCAAATTTATATATTTTTGACATAATGTCTATTTATTTCATAGTTACCATAATATTTTGACATCATGTTTTCTTATTACATTACATTGTTGCTTTCTCGCTCATTTTTTATTCGTTTTTAGTTACAACCCCTAAACTCAAAACGTCCTGGCCATATAGCATTATTATTTTCAAAATTTAATTTTTAAAATAGGATTTCGAAACTTCTCCACCCGGCTATATAAGCCCGTGAAACTGGTACGAAAGTGTAGTGGACTCGGTGATTCCTTTCGTACAACACTGAGACTCTGGGCTGTCTTGCCTTCAGCGCTGCACATCTACGTCGTGTCGTTCCGTGAGTCTGCGCTGAGACTCCGGACGTACTCTTCACCATCGCCTATTGCTGGTCTTCACCACATCGCCCCAGGAGTCGACACTGAGACTCTGGGTTGTCTTGCCTTCACCGCTGCCCATCTACCCCGTGTCGTTCCCATGATGTCAAAATATTATGGTAACTATGGCGACGAAATAAATAAACAAAAAGATTATGTCAAAAATATATAAATTTGCGTTTTTGAAATTGTATGATGACTAAATGCATGTAAAACGTATGAGAAAATGTAAGAAAAATTATAGCAGACATTCTGAAATCAGGCTGTCGGTAAGATAATAAGGAAACGAGGGGGAAAATGCGATGTAAATGATACGTAAATGACATGGAGGCCGAAAAATATATAATGTACAGGATCTGAGGCGTTATCCAGGTTAGTAGCGCATCCCGGAGTGATAAGTGTATGAGCACGCTACAATGTAAAGTCGAAATTCTAACGCAGCTTCCATTATTTTTATTGCAGCTATGAGTCATTACTCCCCCTCGGCAATGACATGACAATATTTAATACCCAATATTCTAAATTGTTTATTACTAATTGTAAGTATAATTTATTAGCGACCTATTATCCTGTAATCGAGCTGTATCTGTACACTCTGTACACTAAATATGTATTTAAGTAAAAATTATTTGTACACCTTGTACTTATGTTACCGAGGTCACTGTACTTGAAAACATACCTTGTATTTATGTCTGTACATTTGTGCACGATAATCTCAGAAACAGCTTAACCGATTTGAATGCGATTTTCGCTAATGTATTGATGATTACCTGGATTAAACTATAGAATACTTGTTATCCTGGAAAAATGTTAGGTTACTGTGAGATTTTCAAAAAACGAACTATAGCGCGTAAGAAGTTGCGGACATCAACTAGAAATAAATAAGTTTTACTTCAGTATGTTTATCCAAGACTGGAAAAAGATTACATTAGGTTGATAACTAACAACCAAATTATAAAGGAGTACATTAAGAGGTCTTATTACGGGTAATATTTAGGTCTAACCTAAATATTACCCGCAAAGTTCCACATATAGACCTAAATGACCGTAATGAGAGACGAGAACGCAGAGTAGGTACATTTCAGTTTTGACTAAATGAGACGAGAAATTAGGTCGCCATTTATAGAAAATCTCACATTTGAATATTTGCACGGCCATTTTGCATATCAGAATGACTATTTTTATTTACTTCTGTGTTCAGAATATTCATCTTTTAATCAAGCGTGTCCTATGTAATAACATGTGCAACTTTGTTGTTTGTAAGACTACTGAACCAATTCTAAAAAAAATCCTTTACTATCCTTATACATATAACATGTCTATGTTTTTATATTATAGTATAATATGAGTTTTTCTCGCGAAATATTTACACACACCTTATTTCAACCCTTTATCACACTTTTCATTAGTGAAAACCGTATCAAAATCCGTTAGCTGGCCCTTACGTGCTCTAACATTTAAGGACAACCGATACCAGTAGGGATACAAGTAGTTTCAAGTATATTTTTACTATTTCATGAATATAAAAAAAACTACATTACAGTTTTCAAATTAAAAAATGGCAAACATTTTAAAACATTTTGTTTTTGTTTGAATACTAAACTAGATTTTACTGGCGACTTCGTGCGCATTAAAAATAAATTAACGCCTGGCAAAGTATTTGAGCAATAATTTATTCAATCTTCTTTGCTGTTATAGTTTCGCCAGGCGTTTTTTTATGATCCCTCGAGAGCAGTACTTTTATATGTGATGCTATAATAGCAATTTTGTTCTCTTTATCACTATTTTAACAGATTTTAAAATAAGATTTCAATTATCAAAAATAACTGATCACTAATAAGAATGTCAGGTTACATAGATACAAAAATAATATTGTTATTGAAGTGAAAACTTCTTTAGGACACTGATATGTAATGTAAGCGTAAATGACATCTCTGCATATTTTCAGATATTTATTTAAAATAATTGAAAAAAAGAACAATTTTTGAGATGGAAAAAAATCATTGAACTCGCGACACTGTCATGTAGTGTAACCGTATAACTGACAGCTCTGTATATACATAAGTACTAAGCAGACAACTGCATATGAAAGTAAACTTAATAGATATGATAACAAGGATTAATATGGTATACCTCTGACCAATAATCTAGTTTCATAACAACATCAAACCTTTTTAATTGTTTGTCATTATGAAGTTCATGTTAAATTATTTTAGAAAAAATACACCCCGGCACGAAGCCGGGAGCGGGCCGCTAAATGTATTGCTAAGCGCAAAACTCGAGAACGGGTGGACCGATTTTAATTCTGTCTTCACTCATGGACAGAGGGATAATCAGGGAAGGTTTTTACGTTAAAAAAATGCACCTCGGGCGAAGCCGGGAGCGGACCGCTAGTGTTAAATAATTATGTTCTATTTAATTGTCATTGTGTCTTGTATTTCTAGCAATCAATAATAATCATATTTACCTAATTCGATAATGCCAAGGAATTTAAATATCATACAATTATTTTTGTTTCACTTCTGACGTGCAGTCCCTACGACTGACGTTTTTTTTTTGTGTGTCCATGACTAAGTATATCCGTTCACACCTTTAAAATATCCTACTTAGTACTACTACGCAAGTTTGTAACTTTTTATCTTTAAATTTATTTTTTATGCTATAATCTCTTCACTGTTTTTATGTTCCTTAAATTTAAGTATATATTAAGTAATTATTAATTTAAGTATATCCATATAAACAGAAGTTTATATGAATAAGCCAAAATTAATAAGAAATTTATAGAACCTCACTTCTAATTGAAACATTTCATAATACTGCAAGCTATTTACACAGTCCAGACCCCAAAATGCTTTTACCGTCTCTAGGTATCGATTACATCAAAAATAAGACGGGAACAAACAGAATCATTTATCAATAATGTCTGGGTTCCAGTAGATATAACCTCGCTTACATTGATTCTTTCCACTATCACGAATATAATATGTAACACAGTATTTGCATGTATGTATGTCAGGTTTTTTATTACTCAGTTTATAAAATGAATGAATACCGCACTATCTCTCTTATGAGCCACGTTCTAAAGATATTTCTGAAGATCATTCATAACCGGATTTACAAAATAATAGACAGTAATGTTTCAAACACTCAATTCGGTTTCAGAAATGGCTTAGGCACACGAGATGCGTTGTTTGGATATCAAGTCTTAATGCAGCGCTGCTGGGACATGGGCAGTGATGTATATGTCGCTTTCATTGATTATGAAAAGGCATTTGATAGGGTCCAACATGTAAAAATGGTTAATATTCTACAAAAAATAGGTATCGATGGAAAGGATATAAGGGTTATACGGAATCTGTATTGGCAGCAATCAGCACGGGTGCGAGTGGAGGGACGGCTATCTGAGAGGGTGAAGATTCTAAGAGGTGTGAGGCAGGGATGTACGCTTTCCCCTCTTCTTTTCAACATATATTCTGAAGAAGTCATTGCTGAGGCTCTGGAAGAATGTGGGGTTGGGGTTAATGTAAATGGTCGCGCGATAAACAACATCCGATATGCTGATGACACTATACTTCTTGCTTCTACACAACAAGACCTGCAATATCTACTCAATCGTGTCTACGAAACCAGCCTAAGGTATGGTCTGAATATTAATGCCAAGAAGACCAAATATATGACGGTAGGCAGACCTAATTACCGGTACACAGCTCCACTCTATGTGGGTGCTCAACCATTGGAGAGGGTTAATTCCTTCAAATACCTTGGCTGCATAGTGAACGATCAAGAAGATCACAGCATTGAGATAAGATGTCGTATAGAACAGGCACGCAGTTCCTTCATGAAGTTGAGCCACATTCTCTGCAACCGTTCCCTCAATATTGCGACCCGTATGCGCTTGGTCCGGTGCTTCGTATTCTCTGTATTGTTGTACGGGGTCGAGGCATGGACACTCACCAATACAATGACCAGACGCTTAGAAGCTTTTGAGATGTGGGTATACAGGCGCATGCTACGGGTGTCCTGGACGGATCGGATAAGGAACGAGACGGTTTTGCAGAGAATGAACAAGAAGGTTGAGGTTTTGAAGACCATAAAAGTCAGGAAACTGGAATACTTTGGACATATCATGCGCGGCGACAAGTATGATCTCCTGCAGCTGATCATGCAAGGGAAAATACAAGGTAGACGCAAGCCGGGCAGACGACGTACTTCTTGGCTCAAGAATCTCCGCGAATGGTATGGCCAAAGTACTAGATCGCTGTTTCGAGCCGCCGCCTCGAGGGTTAGGATAGCCATAATGATAGCCAACCTCCGATAGGAGATGGCACTACAAGAAGAAGAAGAAGTTTATAAAAAAATAGCGTTTTGTCGAACCGGCAACTTTGTCTTGTCTTGTCTCAAATATCTGGGCGTTTGGTTAGGAATTCCAAATTCATTTCAAATATTGCTCGTGTATTTGTTACGAATTTAGTGATTCTTTTAGTTTTCGCATCATTTGATTTTCCTTTGACATCGTTCTGTTCACAATAAAATTGGGAAAACTAAAAATATCACGTTATTTACGAAAACGAGTCCACAATGGCATCAGCGCTGCAGAAACAGCTCGAAAGTTTAATGATGTGTTTGGGGCACTTACTGAAAAAGAAAACATGGTACGTTTTTGGTTCCAGCGTTTTCGTTCTAGAAATTTTGACCTTCAGATTAAGCTGGGGACGGTCGGAGAAATGAGAAATAAAAAGTGATTGTAGAAAATAAAAAGGCTTCGCACCTTCCTCCTCGTTTATCGCTCTGCCTACTGCCTATTAGAGAAGACTGCAATAAAAACCTTTTGCGTAGTAAGATTTGGGTTATATGAGCTTAGAAACACAGCCGGCAGGGAGTTCCAAACCTTGGCAGTGCGCATTATAAAGTATGTTTTAAAGCGCTTGGTCCGAAAAAGAGGGATTTCGACAAGATGGGGATGGTCCGATGGAAGAAAGGGGAAGACGGTATGAACTCATGCAGCGTTCACCAGTTATTAAAGAAGTGCACGTTTCCCATAAACGTGAACATTCTGTTCGGAACTTTCCATACGTCAGTCCCATTAGACTCAATGAAGGACGAAGAGTCAACTTTTTTTAAAGTGTTTGACGTCACTTACTCGCAGGAAGATTATTCACGGCTCGCCGCTGGGGTGGCCGACGACCCGGAAATTATGACGTCATTATACGTCAGCTTTCTGGGCGTTGGTGGTTTTTTATTGTAATCACATGCGGTTGCAAAAACAAACGCATTGCTCGGGACTCAGAGCGAAAGTTACGCACTGCCAGTAAATACTCAGGTACTAACAATATTATTAGCATGATTACTTGAATGTTACATATCGAAATAAACATTTTTGGGATATAATTAATGACATACTTAGTGAAGTTAGTTCGATAAGGAAAAAACGCGGACAAACTAATTGGCTGGCGGCTCCGTTGTATAAACTTAATAATGTAAGAAAGATAGTTCGAAAATGTTCTTGTTTTTCCTAGTCTGATTAATATTTTTTTTATTTAGTGCTATCATAAATACAAATTGTTATAAGAAAATTAATCTATAGTATTTCAATGACCACGAAGATAAATAAATTAAGACAGACAATTTTGTTTTTGTGATTAACAATACAAATATAATCATCACCATCATCTCAACCGTAGGATGTCCATATCCACTGCTATACATAGTCCTCCCACAGTTTTCCAATAAGACCGGTCTGAAGCAGCCTGGATCCACTGTCAATTATATAATTATACAATAAAATTGTTTATACTCGTTAATATTTGTATATTATTATATAGGATGGTTCAAATAATTTTAATGATACCTTACGCAAAGCTGAAATTCCAGAAGATTTGATTGAGAACATGGTGCTCCACCACACTACGCTCTGGCGATCCGAGAACATTTAAACGCCCGTTTAATTTTTTTTAAATTGCCTATTAGTACAAATTTTGGTGCTTTCTTAAAAAAAAACATAATCAGGCATAATTTTAATAGGATTGAGTTAGGGTAGGACTAGAGAGATTTTTATTGCAAATAACGGCCTCTACGCCCCTGTTTCGTTTGATCTACGATTTTTGAACCAACCTGTAGTATATTTATAAAACATAACAAAGTAAACTTATTTCCTAATATGTAAATTACATTTAATTACAGTAAGATGTTAATTTTGATTTGATATTATTGTTTTTTATGGAATTCCTTAATTTAGGATTTGCCAGATTTGGTCTCTTTTTAGTTTGTATTATCAAAAAAAGATTTTATATAATTTTTTCATGCAGAAAATATACCAATCACACTGAAAGACATTCATCAAATCTACAATATAAAAATGAATCCCTAAATGTGTTGCTAAGCGCAAAACTCGAGAACGGGTGGACCGATTTTAATTCTGTCTTCACTCATGGATAGAGGGATAATCAAAGAAGGTTTTTACGTAAAAAAATGCACCCCGGGCGAAGCCGGGAGCGGACCGCTAGTTTTCTAATAAAAATGTTATAAAAAATTTGTTTCCCTTCAGGTTTTTTAGGTTTCCTTTAATGCTCAAAATTAAATCTAGGGTTTTTGGGTTCTACTTTGGTAAGTTTTCGAAAAAAAATATCACATGATAGGTCACATGATACCGTCATCAATCACATGGAACAACGCAAATGCGTTGCTGAGTTTTGCAGGATTAAGAATTAGGGGCTGGTTGTGAATATGGGAATGGGGTTTAGCAATCGCTTACCTACTCCGCTTAACACAACACACTTCGCAGTAGCACAAATCAAAAAATTCCAAAAATGTCTTTATTGCAAAAATACAATCACAATCCTTCATAAAATATGTATTGTATGTTGCAAAGAGACTTATGGTTGTTTTATTCCATTTTTAGTATATTTTGATATTTTTGATATATTCAAAAGTAACTTAGGTAAGGTCAGTTAGGGTAAGGGGAACACCGGTGGAAGAGGAACGCGACATCATAACTCTTAAACGACAGAGTTTGGCTCTATGGTCTACCAGTCGATAAAACAGGGACGTGAAAAAAAATCAAACGATTGTTAACAGATGTCACTACAATGTTCCAAAGCAGTAAAAAAGAAAAAAGAAATTTGACAGTTGTGAAGTCTTAAAAACACGAGTTGGCTGCATGCTCCAAAATTGTTAAATTTATTGTGTTTTTTATTATTTCAGTGCAAAAATAGTGAGACGAAACGGTAAGCTTTTCTTCTTGCTTGATATTTTAAACTAAAAGCTACAAATAATGCTTGTTTTATCGAATTCAAAATCTTAACCTCCAAAGACCCTGTTAGGCTAAGAGGAACGGTACCCATAGGGTAAGAGAAACAGTATGTTCCTCTTCGCCGATGTCAGGGGTGATAAACATTATAATGAGTGTTAACAATTTTTATAGCAAACTTAGAATTTAAAGTGATTCCTCAGCGGTCCACTATGGCGCATTCAGTAAAAAAAATCATACATGAAATATATAGATTAGATTGTTATTTCATTTTTACTATGATAATACAATAATTTTACTATAATAATGAAGATTATACAATGTCATTTCATTATGTCACGTACAAGTCGTCATATATCGAAAAATTGATCGTCAAAATATAATTTACCTGCAGATCAGAACAATGATTTCTCGCAAATAATTAGTGGCAAATATTATTTAAAACCAATAAATGCAAAAATATCGTAACATTTGGTTATGAATCCCGAAATGAAATTTAATTCCCTCTAGTGGCCTCTTTTAGCACTTTCGGGATCAATAACTGAGCGCGAAATCAAAGTATTTGGTCTTTGATTGAGTTGTATTTAGTTAAAAAAATTTCTTTGTGAACGGCGCTAGTAGACTCTATTTTTTAATAAAAAAAAAATTATATATGACGACTAGTTGTCAGTCTGTCTTACCTGTTGTCAGAGTTTTCGTGCCGCTATTAAGTCTTCGAATTGATTTATTGACCACTATTCGTGTTAGTTACCGAGACCAATGTAACGTGTCTTCTGAAGCACGAAAACGTTCTAGTTCAAAACCACTACCGGTAGCTTTACTTTCTTTATCGGAAAGAATTAGCAGACACAACTTGACCAATGAGCGCTTCGACAATAAATTACTAACCAACTAAGTAACTATTGTTTTTAAGTAGTTTTTTTGTTTTCAGGTGGATTATGAAACATGCCGAAACCCTATATAAGAAAATCTGATAGAGGCGCTGCCTATACGCAAGAAAAATTAAGAGAAGCTATTGAGGCAGTAAAAAATGGCACAATATCTGCATATGCTGCCTCAAAATTCTATGGCATTCCTAGACCAACTATAGTGAACCGCGTCTATGACCGAAAAGGTCTCAAATCAAATACATTAGGTAGACCTACAGCATTACCATTGGATGTAGAGAAATTGCTTGCAGGAAATCTTCATATAATGGAGAAATACGGGTTTGGTTTGACTCGCAAGGAAGTACTTGAAGTCGTAGGTCAATACGTGGTTGAAAACAATATCGAAACTCCGTTCAAAGACGGAATTCCAGGAGAAGACTGGTTTCTTGCCTTTAAAAAAAGACATGACCTTTCTGTCAAAAAGCCCCAGCCTGTAGAATATGCACGTAAAAAAGCATGCAGTCCTGCGAAATTTATAGAAAAGGTTTTTTTGCCAGCCATTGGAGATAAACGTCCTATTCTCTTAATATATGACGGTCACTCTACTCATTTGAGTATAAAAGTTATACAAACAGCACGAGACAATAATATAACGATCATGAAAATCCCACCTCATTCGAGCGACAACTTACAGAGTCAAGAAAAAGATGATACATTGACAAACACTTGCAAAGTTCAAAAATGTTCGAAATTTCAAATTCTTGATAACCGACCTGTAATTACCAATATTAGTTTTGAAGAATTACTTCTAAAGACTGTTAAACCGGTAAAGTTATCTATTAAAACGACAAGGACCAAAGTTGCTGCTGGCGCAGAAGTCATTACCCATGACGAAGTTTACGAAAGATATAAGGTGATAGAAGCAGATAAACAACAAAAATTGAAAAAACAAGGAGAAAAGAAGGTACAACGAGAAAAAATGATACATACAAAAGAAGGGAAAAGTGAGATGAAAAACAAAAGTATACCGGGACCATCAGGTCTTAACAGAAAGAGAAAAAATGAACACGAATTTGAAACGTCATTAAGTAAGAATATAATTATTTCAAGCATGAACACTAAAAAGGGGAAAGGTGTTGGTAAAAGAACTCAGGTATGTTTGAAGAAAAATGTGTAAAATGATAAAATGCCAGCTAAGAAAAAATATAGAAAAAGATCTTCCTCATCCACCAGCGTATCTGATTCCATGTGCTTGGATGATGATTCTGATATTGCAGACTTAAAAGACTTGATTGATGAGGATTCTGACTTACTTGACGAGGACTTCGACATTATTAGGGATTTAGGTTACAATACTAACTATACCACAGACCTAGAAAATAACAACACAACAGGTCAGAAAAATAAGGCAACTGAGACCATTTGTAGATCGGAAGAAAGGACAGAGGAGAAAAAAACAGTTACTGGCAATATAAAAAATGAAATAAATGGGGCGAAAAAGATAGTTGGTGAATCAGAAGGAAGGAAAATGGGGCCAGAGATAGTTATTGGTAATATAATAGAGGAAATAAACGAGACAACAGAAATAGTTTGTGAATCAGAAGGGAGGAAAATAGAGGACGAGATAGTTGTCGATAATATAATAGAGGAAATAAACGAGACCACAGAAGTGGTTTGTGAATCAGAAGGGAGGAAAAAGGCGGACGAGATAGTCGTGGGTAATATAATAGAGGAAAGAAACGAGACTGCAGATGTAACTTGTGGATCAGAAAGAAGGAAAATGGAAGAAAAGATAAATGATACAATAGAGGAAAGAAACAAGAAGAAAAAGAAAGGAGAAGTAGTTTGTGGATCAGAAGAAAGGAAAATGGAGGCAGAAGGAGTTGATGATAAACTGGATGAGAAAATAGAAGAGAATGAAGAAGAAGTAAATTATGCAATTCATGACAATGTGATGGTCAGGTACTACTCCCGAAATAGATGGACGTATTATATTGGATATATAACTACTATATTATCTCCACATCCTAATGGAATGTATGAAATAAGGTTTTATAAAACTTGCAAAAAGCCAACAAAATTTAAACATACTAAAAAACTAGATCGTGATACTGTTCCAGCAATATCTATAGTTAAGAAAGTTCACCTGCTTCAAGATCTTAGCAGGCCCAATGAGTTTCTTCTTTCAGACGAAGAAGATTTTATATATTTTTCCTAAATGTCTTAAGCAAGCGGCGCATAGTAGTTTAAGCAAAAGGTTTTCTTTCTTTTTTTAGAAACTTATTTTGATAAGAAATATAAGTACTGATTTTAAATATTGATCTCTTTACATGGTGCCATTAAATTAAGTTGTTAAAGTACATTAAATAGTACAAGACTGACCATTCTTGTTTTTTTTGAATAAAACTGAGAGACTGACCTACCTGTCATAAGTTTACATATAATTGAAACTTACATATTGAATTTACATATAGTTTTGAATTTGTTTAGTCTATTTATCTGATTGATTAAGTAGTGTAAGCACATTTTGAGTTTTTGAGTAAAACTAAAATTATAATTTGAACTAAAAACGATACTTTCTTTTTTAGTTTTTTACCCCTGACCTGAACCTATATGTTTCTCTTACCCTAAATTTATTTTTCCTTTATTTTATTTAAAACTGTACCTCATTACAATTTCAATAAAATCAAATTCGATTGAACAAGTTTTGTTTAGAAAGTAGCAATAGGCATAACTAAATAATGATCACATTCTTAAGAAATATGATGATTGTTCCTCTTACCCCAGACGAGGGGGAAGAGGAACATTAGCACAACCTAAACGTTTTTTGACAATACTGCCGTAAGTATTGATATTAGCGTTAGGGTTCTTAAAACATAGAGAGCTGATAAATAAAGGCAACTTTACGATTCCCCAGAATTCTCATAAAACATTATCTATTGTTCCCAGGGCTCAAAACATCTGCCTCAAAATAAACTATGTTCCTCTTACCCTAACTGACCTTATATGCTTATATCTCCTCTAGTATTCAGTTTTGTTATAAAGTACTTAAAACATTTAATGCTACTGAAAAATACGCTTCTAACGATGTATAATATGCATATATTCGATATATAATAAGAAAAAAATAGACAATTTTTTTTTTCGATTAGCTCTCCTGTAAAAAAGGTAATTTTGACTTGTACTACTTTTGAATTTAAGCAGCGACTCTGTTATTTCCCAGTGGTATCCTGTAAGGAGGTGGTTTAGCTGCCAGACAATGCAGAAGTGTAGGTACCACAAAAAAAAACAAATTGAAATAAAAACACAGGCATTTTTTTTTACCAAATATAGGTGAAGGTAATACGTATTATTGAATTTTGGATGTTGAAAACCCGTTCCAGCCATGGCATTGCCGATTCAGATCGGTAGTGTCGGGTCATCATTGTAAGTCGGTTTAGTATGTACACGGAGAATTTATTGTTAGGCCCGAATGCCCCGTCTTACCCCATTTCGACCGCATATATCTGAGGCTTAAGGTATAGTCTTAATGGTAGCGATCACAAATAAATAATTTCTGTTTTTGTATTGTTCTATGTAATTTTATTAATCCGAAGGATGCCATTTTTGAAAACCTCTGAATGTAAGGTTAATAATAAATTATGTTAGACAGAAAAAATAAATATATAATATATAATTAAATAATATTTGTATGATTAAATATATTATCTGAAATCCCTGTTGCATTAAGAAGATGGTATTGTTTGATAATTAAAGGATGTAATTGATACTGTAGTTATAAGAAAACCATGTTATTTTTTTATAATTGTTGGTTGCCGATTCAGTAATGCATTTTTAAAAATAGAAACATATAAAATTAAGTGATAATAAAGCAAGCCTTACCTAAAAAGGAGTAAAATACCTTATTATGGTATGAGTTAAGTTAAGTATTAAATTAAGTAAAGGTAAGGTTTTAAGCAATCCTAATTTTAGTTTTCACCATACAAATAACAGCTGTGTTTTTCTCATGCCTTCTCTTATTGTGTATTTCGAGATTAAAAAAATTACCTCGAAGCTTGGAAGCCTTATACTTTGGAAGCCAAGTTCTTTGTTGGGAACACATTGATTGGCATAAAAACATAATAGGTCGGGAAAAAAGGTTTTTGGTAATATATTTTATAAAAAAAAAGGTATTATATAAAATATATTACCTGAAATATGGAATCATATATGTGTATGTAGATTATTAAATCTAAGACAGAACGCAATATTCTCAGGCACATATTACGATGCCCTTGTAAAACTTATTACTCGCTTTCACTAATAACACAACCTTATCCCATATGTGGAAGGCAAGACGCGTTTGAAACCATTAGAGGCATTGTATCTTATTATGTGCGGTCTATATATGTGATTTATTGAAAACATTTATAGCTAACCAATCAAGAAGCTGTATCAAGACTGTTTTTGTGCGACTTACTATTTGTTCCTTTTTAGTTAGTAAAAGTAGGTTTCTTATAAGTACCTACTTTTCTGTTAAATGTAGTAGATACGATATGTAGGCATTCTAAAATTTTTCCCATTAGACGCTTACTGTTTCTATTCAATTACATATTTACAATGTTATAACAAACAATAATAAAAAGCTTATAAAGCAAGCAAATTGCTTTATAAAGCAAGAGTATAATTAAATTAAAAATTATTTGAATTTGAATTCACATACTGTTATTTCACGGTGGTCTTATGTAAGGGGATGGTTACTGCCTCCAGACGGGCATCTCAAATGTGCCTGAGTGTGCCACTACTTTCCAAATCCAGGCCAGAACAACTTTGAAAAGTTCATTTCCAAAGTTGACTGCGTCGGGAATCGAACCCGGGGCCCCTGAGACAATTAATAAACATTTATAAACACTAATTGGAAACACATTTGTTTTAAGCGAATGAAATGATCTAAAAAAAAGAAACAAAGGAAAGAAAAAAAAATATAATTTTGAAGATGGGATGCAAAAAATGCGACATTTTGGTCGCATTTGCCATGGATTTAAAATACTATTTTAACTTTTATTTTTCACTTATCTGTTTATAAAAGAAATAAATCACTTGAATGGGAATCTCTTAAATCTTAATCTTAATCTCTTAAATCCCATTTTCAATTATATTTCGTGAATCGGAAATCTGAGACACGTTGCGCAATAAAATTATAAGAACTCAGAAGGAAATTTTTGATTCCTCCGCAAGATTGGGTAATCCACTTTTCCGTTTTCCATTAAATTTTCTAATAGTCTCTTCGCAACATAATCAAGATTACAGTAGAGGAACAGATCTAACCAAAAAATGTTTCATTCTGTTTCTTTTGTACCACTTTCTTCATTATTACTTACTTTGCATATTGCTTACAGAGGTAAACCTTTTTATCTTTGTCGAATCATGCCTACTGCTCGCAATCTCGAGTCCTTTTGGTTTTCTTACATAATAACTCGATCGATCTATCACAAACGACTCTGTCCTGCGCCACATCTCAAACCTGTCAATATTTTTCTTTTCACTTTCCTACGGCGTTTTCAATCTAAAGAAATATGGGAATTACGAATGTTTTACGGGAAGAATTCTTGTTGTTTTGGTAGTATCTTAGTCTCGTTGGTGCAGATGCTGTAAATAATTAATTTCTTCTGTTGTCCAATAGTATGTATTTAGTTCAATATTAATATTTAGTTCACGAAAACATTGGTAAAAAATTATTTTTCATTATTTACACAATGTGATATTAAATAGTTTTGATGAATTTAAGAACAGATTATTATTTATGTTACATAATAATCTAGCTCGCAACAATTTATGCTAGTGCACAGCTGCGTAAATTGTTACGTATTGAGAAGGGATGATAGCGTAGTTTCATCAATCAAGTGGCGTTGACATAGTGCAACCTCGTATATTCCATGGCTTTCCGAAGAGCCACCGAACGCTCTAGTTTCCGTACAATATCGTAATCTAGATATTGATATAATATATATAATATAATTATATTTCTTATAAACAACCCAACGGATTTTGATAAGGTGATCAACAAGAAGGGTTGTGTATTGTGAAGACGGGGGCGGCCTCGTGTACTTATTCTATAAAATAAAGTCGCTGTCCGCCTGTCTGATTCTCCGCTAACTTCTTTTAACTGCCCAACGGATTTTGGTACGGTTTTCACTAATAAAAAGAGCGACTAACGAGGAAGTTTCGTGTAATTTGCGGAAAAGATTTGTGAGTCCGTGTGAAGCGGGGAGACTGCTCCTTAAGTCCTTACATCTTACATAAATATTATAAAACGTACATGTATGTACAACACAACGTACAATGTATGTATGTATGTACACGATTATCTCTAAGATGACGCGGATGAAGTCGCAGGCACCAGCTGGTTTAAAATAACGCGTCCATTAGGTAACTCAATGTAACCAAATGTAACGTAAAATTACGTAAGTTGTTTTTTGAGTGAGCGATTTTTCTAATTCGTTTCAATCGCTCCACGATAATGCGCTCTCTCAAGACTCGTGGCTCAATCCAAATTAAAATGATAAATAAAACAAATGGCATTTATGTCTCGGGCACCAAATCACCGACTAGTTCCCGAGTAACATTTTTCCTGTTCTCAGTCGAAGTAAACTATGAAAGGAAAACCGAATCTCTGAAGGAATAGAAGTCCATTTTAAAATATGCTTTCAAGAAGAGCTTTGAATATTGGAAAATACAATACATGTATCCCTATTAGGGAACGATGCTATGTTCTTCTATATTACCAGTGTAATACGAATTCCTATAGAAACACTAACACAAATATATTAGGTACTACTAAATAAACTACCAAAATGATAAATATTTATATACGAGGCTATTAAGTTCTGCAAACAAAGGTTTAACACGAGCTTTTCTTGCGTAATTTATTTCATAATTACATTTAACCACAGCCTTCGAAATTATCAAATATTTCCCAAGAATTCGTTACCACATCAATTAACACCCGTCAGACCTTATAAACAATAAACAAAACGTTACTTCACACGTCCTTCTATCACACAGCCAACAAGAGTAAATAAAAAAGATTAAAAATTTACCTTATTTGGATAGCAAAAGTAAGGTAAAGCAAAAGATTAATATATTCATACAGCTAATGAACGCAACCCTTACGAAATAATGAACGCAAGGTTAACGAAGGACCAGGAAACCCGTTGCATGTAGACACATGAAAAAATCTGTTAGCAATAGAAATTTTCTCCTGGTAAGAATACAAGCGAAAAAGTGCATAATCAACAAAATAGATTCTTGACAGTTAGCACCTAGTATTTCTTTTTAATTATTTTAATAATTCATCAGAAATCTAATCATGATTTCTGATGATGATCTCTGCCAGGCCATTAATAAGTTTACTTAATTTAATTTAATTTGAGAAATTTGTATTTTTATCTATGGTGAATACTAGCTGTTGCACGCAACTTCGTCGACGTAACTTTATAAAATACCTATAGCCTATGTTACTCGCTGATAATGAAGGTGAAAGAATTTTTAAAATCAGTTCAGTAGTTTTTGAGTTTATTCATTACAAACAAAAATACTTCAATATCAATCTTCTCTATATAATAATAATACAGATTCATTAAATAAAACAAAAAGTTAGTATGAAACAATATCTCAAGGTTATATTTAAGCATTGTCGATTCACGGAATTAGGGGATCCAGAAAGTAACTTTCCTTTCGTCTTGTTACGCGACGGTGTAATAGACATCCTAACCCTAGCGAAGTGAAGCTTCGTATCGAATAATGAAATTACGCGCCCCGTCACACAGTGGGACGAAAATCGGCTTTCATAGACATAGGAATGTTAATTCTTAAATATCGCTGTTTTTGTTGGATATGGTTTTTGTTTACAGTAACTATGCCTAAATATGTAAAAAAAAGTAATTGGGCATTTCTGCGAAGAATTTTTTTTTTTTTTGGAGAATAAGTCGTATGGAGCTTTCTTGAAAAATCCCATTTTCTACGGACCTGCAAGTCAAACCGTAATATCCTTCTAGATAGTGTTACTACTAATTATTTGTCATTTTTTGACATATTACATACAACGGTTATTGCTGCAGAATTTTTTTAAAAAATTAATAGTTGTGTTATTTTTTTTAATTTAATTTAATTTTTTAAACACAAAGTACCAATTACATTTTATTACCTTTCTGGTGTGAATAAGTGATATTAACTAAATAAACAATGATATTTTCTAATAGAACATACCAAAACAATTGTTATTGTTATTTTATTCTGAAGTGATTAAGTAATTAGTTTGTTCTGAAAAGTGATTAGGTAATTAGTTTGTTCTGAAAAGTGATTGGCTAATGAGGAATGAATTCTAGTAATAATAAAGAAGTAAAGATATGAGCACCAATTAGCTATTATTAGAGAGTAATTAAGAAATCGGCAATTTGCTGATCACTTAAAATCAGTCCTATAACAACTATAAATGAACAATATTTTTAACACATAATTCAGTTTATTTCAAACTTTTGTGCTGTTAACATTAAATTGAAATCCCGAACTTTAAAATATTTAAAATGGAAAGTCTGCGTACCAATTTAGACTTGTTCGTTTTGTTGAGAAGTGAAGGTACTTCATTCAATCACGAAGTATTGTTTAGTGCAGTTGTAAATCAACTTGGTGATAACATTTTGGACGAGAATCGGGTGACACTTAAGGAATTTTGTCGACGATTCACACGTGCTGCATCACAAAGATGGCAAAAATCTCACCGCATTCTGGATACATTCAGAAAGCAGTACGAAAATTGGCTTATGTCTAATGTCGATTGGCCAAGTTGCGTGCCAATCAGTATGGTCATGCCACAATCCAGTGAAGAAGAACAGCCAGGACCTAGTGCACTTTCAATCTGTCCAGGACCATCAACATCATCTGTTGGGACAATGACAAAAACATCAAGGAAAGCATTTGAAGATCTTGGAAGAAAACAAAAGAAGAGGAGGTCTGATGATCACAAAAATGAAGATCCAAATGAATTGGCATATTACGCTGCAGTTCTTTTAAAGGAAGAAGGTCGTGAGGATATCGCATCTGTTATCGAACATATGTTGAAAAACCCAGAAGCAGCAACAAAATTAAACGAAATGATTAAAAAACCAGTTAAAAGAGTTATCTTTACTCCAGAAAAAGCACTAGGATTGCTTCTTTCGCTAAAATTATCAAAGTGGCAATATATGACGCTGAGAGAGACTACCTTCCGAGAGGGTGCAACTGACATTTACCCGTCATATTATAAATTACAACAAGTAAAAAAACAGTGTTATTCTAATGAGCAATCAGTGACTGTAACGGATTCATCTGCAAGAATTACGCTTCAAGCATTGCTTGACATCACAGTGAAGAGGATCCTGGAAAGTCTTCCTGAAAGTGTGCAAAATAAGGACTTAAAGTTAATATCTAAGTGGGGCTTTGATGGTGCTTCCAACCAAAGTCGTTATAAACAGAAAATGGATGGACAACAAGAAGATTCAAGCATATTTATGACGTCCTTGGTGCCATTAAGCCTGACTGATGGAGACGACATTTTGTGGTTGAATCCCAAGCCATGCTCTGCGTTATATTGTCGTCCAGTGAAGTGAAAAAGTGGTCATCAATCACAAAAAGCAAATGGATGACGAAATTAAGTTGCTTATCCCCACTGATTACAACAGAAACAAGGTGAGCCATCAACTTAAGATGACAATGATTGATGCTAAAATTTGTACGTATCTTTCGGAAGCTAGATCGAATGCATCGTGCTATCTTTGCTTAGCTAAGCCTACAGAGATGAACCGCTTAGATATTGCAACGTCAAAATCAGTGAACAGTGATGTATACGAATTTGGACTATCATCGTTACACGCTCGTATAAATACGATGGAATGCCTTTTACATATTGCATACAGACTGGACTTCAAAAAGTGGGCTGCTCGAGGAGAAGAACACAAGGCTTTGCTAGAGAATCGAAAAAAAATAATTCAAAATAAATTCAAAGACGAACTCAATCTATTGATTGATATTGTAAAACAAGGCTCAGGGACAACAAATGATGGGAATACAGCAAGAAGGTTCTTCGAGTTCCCCGATATAACTGCAGCCATCACTGGGTTGGATGAAGAGCTAGTCAGAAGATTTGCTGTTATTCTTCAAGCAATAACATCTGGAGAGGTAATTGAGGTTATAAAATTTAAAGAATATGCACGTAAAACTGCTGAAAGATACGTGGAGTTATATGATTGGTACCACATGTCATCGACCGTTCATAAGCTACTGATACATG
Source organism: Synanthedon andrenaeformis (assembly GCA_936446665.2). Taxonomy (NCBI): domain Eukaryota; kingdom Metazoa; phylum Arthropoda; class Insecta; order Lepidoptera; family Sesiidae; genus Synanthedon; species Synanthedon andrenaeformis. Next base: position 5,468,934 of record OW387792.2, read on the forward strand.
GTGCAGACATAATCGCTAATAATGATATTGTTCCGATAGGTATCCTTTCAGAAGAAGCCTCAGAGGCCCGCAACAAAGACTTTAGGAGATTTCGGGAACATAATTCGCAAAAAATGTCCAGGCAAGCTTCAAATGCCGATATATTAAATATGCTGATTCTTTCGTCTGATCCATTAATCTCTTCTCAAAGACCGAAATTAGAAACTAAAAAAGGTAAGAATTTCTTTGCTGAAACTTTAGAATTGATCAAGTTTCCAGAATCTCCATTTGAAGTTGTAGATGTGTCCAATTTGGAACCTGATTCTGAATTGGAATCAGATGAAAGCGATTTTGATTAATTAGTAGATAAGTGCTTGTTGTGTTTTTTTTATACATTTTTTTATCATTTCTCCTTATATTTTCCTGTCTCCTGTACATTATATTGTCCTCATTTTATATTGCACTGTACTAATTTTTTTGATCACAAAACACGGAGTCTGTTGACTTTCATCAGCGCCCACAAACTTTAGTAATGTTATTTTTTTCTTTTGTAACTAATCTTTAAGAGGCCTTGTTTGTGTAGATAAAATTTTTATTTATTTATTTCTTGTATTGTTTTGTATAGTATTATCATACATAAGTAGTGTGTAGTAGCAGTGTTTGATTTTTTATTAATAGTTATTTATTCTTTATTTGAATGTTGTATAGAAATATTTTATATAGTATACATTTTTTTAATTTTTTTTAATCAAGTGTTACTTATAATATTTTTGATTATTTTTTGTCATAGTATTTGATATTTATGCTCATTTAAATAATTTAATAAGCTAGCAACAATATATGATATTTTTAAATGAACAATAGCATAATTATTTACTTTCCTCACTTCTCAGAACTTATTAACTGTACACCGTGTCTGGGTTGCATGCTATTACAAAATGATAATACATAATTGTTATCACTTATTTAGAGAGTATTTAGAGTTGATGCCGAAAAATAAAGCTTTAAACTAAATAAAAAATATCCATTATATTTAAAGATTTTTAAAAAAAATTCTGCAGCAGTAACCGTTATATGTGGTATGTCAAAAAATGACAAATAATTAGTAGTAACACTCTTTAGAAGGATATTACGGTTTGACGTGCAGGTCCGTAGAAAATCGGATTTATCTAGAGAACTCCATACAATTTTTTCTCAAAAAAAATATAAAACATTCGTATAAATACCAAATTACTTTTTTTTACATATTTAGGCTTAGTTACTGTAAACAGAAGCCATATCCAACAAAAACAGCGATATTTAAGAATTAACATTCCTATGTCTATGAAAGCCGATTTTCGTCCCACTGTGCGTCATCACGCTATCGCAGGCGACAAATTAGTCCTGAGAATAATGTTTGCAGACTGCCTTGTGCCCAATTAGTGAGCTCAGTAATTAGGTTACAATTGACACAGTTTCTTATGATGTGTTCACACCTACTCATTTATTATGTAGTTTGTTACTTTATAATGCATAAATGTATATTGTTAATTGCACTGCTAGAGATTAATTATCAAGTAGAGATTAGAGATCAAGTAAGCCTTACTTGATAATTTTCCAATAGCATTTTATGATGTCGTCTCTTTATCTTGTGGGTGGACAACCTACGCTGCGTTTGCCATTGAACTGGTCATTCCGAAAAAAAGCCCGTACTAATTTTCAACTTTTTTCATTCTTTGAGCAAAATATCCCAGTGTGAAGAACAGCCGTTACTACAGACACAATTTCGAATCTGGCTTAGACTTATTAGTCTTTTCAGTTTCTCTCGTGGATTTTAAATTATTATCACTTGCTCTAAAACGATAGAAAATATTATAAAGAAACCCATATCCCCGATAAAACCTTGAGATAATGCGCAATCGCTCCTTCTAGTTTAGTAAGTATCTTTTTAATACTTAAGTAGGTACTTTCCTTTAGTAATCTATAATATAAAAATGAATCCCTAAATGTGTTGCTAAGCGCAAAACTCGAGAACGGGTGGACCGATTTTAATTCTGTCTTCACTCATGGATAGAGGGATAATCAGGGAAGGTTTTTACGTATAAAAAAAATGCGCCCTGGGCGAAGCCGGGAGCGGACCGCTAGTAATGAATAAAAAATAAAAGTAATAAGCAAAAGCTTTAGTCACAACGACTAACAAAATCTGATTACAGGAACAGTTAATATTCATGCGAAATATGTCGGGAGCGAGTTCGCGAACTTCGTGTTAAGGACACGCTGTACGAGCGTGGGAACTCAGTAATAGGTATTTGGAAGAATTTGTTGTCTCAACTTATTATAATGCGAATAACTAAAGACCGAATACGACGCAAGACATTCGAGACATTTATTCAACTCGCAAGAATAATAAAACAAACGCCATCGATTGCAATAGGTATTTTAAAAAAAAACCTTTATAGATTGTAACTATTTTTAAATACATTACAATTACATTTAAAATACAATTTTAAATGTACATTTTAAATTTTAAAGCTATAATATGTTTGGTGGGATGTTTTCATGGAAAAACATTTTAGACTTTTAGACAGTAATCACAAGACTTCAAACCGTGAAAATGTCATTGACATTTTAGAAAATTAATAATTAATTAATTAATTTTAGTATATAATTATACTAGATTTGAGATAAATTTCAGTTTCAAAAACCTTCATATTATATCTTAGTAATGTCGTGTGTATTTATGTACCTAATGCTACTAGGCTACGAGCAAAAACTAATGAGTATATGGAATTGGTAAGCTGTTCGAATTTGAAAGTGGGCTCTTAATACCTATCATTCACAACACTAATGAGGAAGTATCGGTAAACCATGCTTTACGAGTATAAGTCTTGATTCAAGTAACTTGAGCAAGTACTAACAAGCTGTGAACTGATCACATTTTACAAGTTTACATTCATCGTGTTGGAGTTGTTTCCGTAAACAGCGTAAGTTGTATGTACCTATACTTGTGTGTGATTAAGAGGACTTAAGTTATTTGTGAGATTAGTTATGTGAGTGACACATAAATGAAGTGCGAATTAAAACAGTAAATTAAGTGTGAACTAAATACGAAGTACAGTTAGCATAAATAACATTAGTTGTAAAAAAATCTAATAAGCAGCATGGCCATAACAAAAAGATACGACTCGAGTTCCGGAAAGATTGCGCTCTTGGTGATTATTAATTACTAGCTGTACACGCGACTTCGTCTGCGTATCTTTGTAAATACCTATGTTACTCACTGATAATGTAGCTTTTTAAAATCGGTCCAGTAGTTTTTGAGTTTATTCATTACAAATAAAAATCTTCTCTCTTTATAATATTAATATACTTGGACTAACTTTTGGCCGCGACTTAGGTCGCGGCCCTCGGAAGCAGTACTTTTTTTTGGATGAAAGGTAGGTAGGTAGACCTTGTAGTCTCGTGTGCCTTTTATATGAGAGAGTGAAAGATGCCAAATACATAGGTACATTTATCTTTTCATCGACTCCATATCCATTATCATTTGGCAAAAAAAAAATCTGAGGCAAACTCCTAGCGGTAGCGCTGTTTAAAATAAATTAAAGAAATAATTAAGACATATTATCTAAAAACAATATTTGATATTATAATTGCTTTATAGTTCTTAATAAGATTAAAGTCTTAATAACATTGTTCCCTTCACCACCGTTGATTATTCTAAAGCTTTAACAAGCATAGGATATTGAAATAACTACCTAAAACATTTCAAAGCGCTCTAACGTAAAGGAGGTGAAAATGCTAATGTTTTTCAACGACACCTAAAAGGATTACGAAGTTACAAAAACAGTAAATGAAAGTAAAAATTATATTTATTATAAAGCCATGGTGATCAATATCATACACATGTAATAGATACCACCTATACTTTATCAACTTGGTATTGTGTTTAAAATTTCTATAGGGAAACTCAAAAAACATATTTCTTTTCCTGATAATATATAATACTAGTGATCCGCTCCTGGCTTCGCACGGATAAAAATTTAGTAGTAGAAACCGTTTTTATTAGTGAAAACCGCATGAAAATCCTTTTAGTTGTTTTTGAGATATTATGTTTTATAATATGTAAGGATACATACAACGAGGTAATGCAGCCAGCATGCTTGGGACCCTGCCCAAGCACCGAAGCTTTATATTATATAATATGTAAATATATATAAATTAGAATTAAATGAACCATATTAAAAAATGTGGACGTGTTATACTACAAAATTTGTTTAATGTTATATAATCTGAATGCACCAAGGATATAGATTGAATTTATACTAATGTAATAATATTAAATTATAATTATTGTCAATAACAAATGGTACAGATGAAATCTGAAACCAAGCAAAGGTATATCGCGAACAATCCAACTGGGAACTATCATTGTTAAATTTAACGTAAATTTGAAGCGTCCATTGGGAAGTAATTAAGCGTGACTAATTCACGTAGATAGAGAATACGTTGATTAACTGTTCTGCATAATGGAATTGGACAATAGACATTACACCTATATATACCTACATAATATATACTCTTATCGTATGTACCTATATGTAAGTACAGTATACCTTTGCGAAATTTTTAAAAAATGGGGTGTAACCCTAGATAGAAGCAAAAAATATGAGTGACTCCCTATCAGCAAATGCAGCTTTTAAAATGAATCCAATGAACTCAGTATCACTCAGTCGCTCAAAGAACACACAGTCTTGCATACACGTGATACATAAAAAATACTGACACGGTTTTTGTAGAATAATATTTGAAAAAAAAAGAAGAAAACAGACATTAAAAACCTTAAAAATAAACAAGAAGAATTCAGCGATTAATATTAACAAAATTTTGTATTTTAATCTCCAATAAAACCGCAACGTAAAGGTTCTCGAACAAGAATATTGTATGAAAATTGTCTCCTCAATAAGTATGGTGACCATAAATTTATGTATACTTATTAAAACTTACTCGGTAATAGTTTTCAGTTGTTATTATTAAGAATTATTATTTATTATTATTTTTTATTAGAGATGGGTTTGTTTTTGGCCAGCATCTAGCTGTGTAGCGAAGATAAGGCCTATGATGGAGCGAATTAAGAATATATCTTTTAATCACATTAAGTCATGAAAATTACAAAATTTTCTTAACATATGCCAGAAATTGAGATTATTTTAGATTTAAAATTTAACACTTTAGTTTATATGATTGCCATAGTCAAATCGTATAAAATTGTAAAAAAAAAGTATCTTTTAATATTTCTTTGTCCTTTTTAACATCTTAGGCAGTACTTAATCAGTATTAATTAAAACTAATTCAGTTTGTAGTACAGTAGTGACTAAAATACCCTTCGAACCTCTAGTGCCTTGATTAGTATTGCTATGTGCACAAAATATATTTTTTAAAGTTAATATAACAAAATTCACATAATTTCATTTTATCAAAATGCAATTTGTTAAAAAAAAGCATTTGATTGTAACTTTAAAGTCACATAGTCGAGGCAACTAACAGTTGACATTCGCTAACATGAATAACATACTGAGCATAATATACTGAATAATAATTTTCGGTATACCTGATTTCTGCTCATAATTATAATTATGCTTTTCGTGATTATTGAGCTGTTTTTTTAAAGAAAATATTAAAAATATAGTATAGCATGAATCGTGGTGACCCTACAAGTTACCGTTATTTCAGTAATGGAATGGAGCGAGCAGCTTACAGCATTAAACCTCATGTCGATAGCCTATAAACAGCTAAATTGGATTCTGAGGGTAAATGTCCGTAGTAATTATAAAGCGTGATATCATTTTATATTTTATATGTTATATATTTTGCAATACCAAATTTACTTACGTAATAGATGAGGTGATATTAATTAAAATATAGTTGACTCATAAGCTGGACCGATTTAAAGTTGGCTTTTCGCACATTTCGTACGAAATAAAATCGTGCGTGATGACAACTAAATCGATTTTTATGGACCGATGTTTGATTTGTTATTGTCTCCGCGTCAAATAGCAGAATTTCTTTTAAAACCATGTACCTAGAAAAAACAACGGACGGAATTCCATATACTAATAAAGTGAAGAACCGTAGTAAGCTCGGTAACGTGTATTTACATGTTAACACCCACACATACAAACCATAGTAAGCTCGGCATCCGCTGCTAGTGTTGATTAATGCACACGTAATTAGTAATTAAAATAACTATTTAATTATGCTACCTGCGTCGTAAATGTTGTTCCTGTAGCACTTTATGTGATAAAAAAGAACAAGGAATCACTTTCCACGTGTAAAAACGCACACGCACACTTAAAAACGCGCCGCCATTACGGTGCTTCACTTTGTGCAGTGACAGCACTCCGTCCGTTATTTTTTCTAGGTTCATGGTTAAAACGGTGAATAAAAATGGTAAATAAAATTCATTTTCTTATACATTTTGTATGGAACGGGTTTTTATTCTGAGGCGGTACGAAGTTCGCGAGATCAGCTGGTATTTTATAAACAAAGAAGAGGTGAAGCATAACATTCAAGAAATTTGTTTGACGATGAGATATTTCTATTCAGTGTAAAAAATTAGACTTACAAGACCTTTTCCCGTATTTCAACAGTAGGTAGGTATAGACATATTAATATTGGCTACGATTATAAAAGGTCTATTCATACCTTTTCATTTAAAAAGTCGAATAACATTATTCGTGAGCCCAGAAATCGTGAGTTTCATACAGAACTTTGTCTTGCTAAGTACCTAAGCAGAGTACTAAGCTTAGGTCAAATTTGTACCTTGTCGCGCAAGGAAGCGGCAGAGAGACAGCGGGAAGAGGATTCCCTCTCCCAGCCAATCCGCCGGAGAAGGCTCGGGCGCAGGCGGCTGGCCTATGTCCGCCGCCTTCCTCGCTAACCGGGACCCGGGCGGTCGTCTTGGGGGAGACTGCCGCCCGTCGTAAGGTCCCCTGAGATGGCAGAGCGTTTCTGGCAGTCCCCCGAGGTTCTGACAGAGCACGCTGGGTAGCCGTGGCGGGGCACCGAAGTCGTGTCATAACATCCCCGCAACCCCGCCCTTCAACGGCCGCGCTAGAAAGTCATTGGGTTTTAGCCGGTGGGAATCCGGCATAACCCCGCAGTTTCCCCTACACTGCCGGGTATCCAAGAAGATTTCTCAACGTTAAAAAAAAGGTCAAACTTGTACCTACACATATTATTTGAACATTAAAATTATTGCCTCGTCTTTGATATTTTTATATTAATTATGTTAAAGTATAACTAGATTTTTTTATATATGAAGGCGGACATCTTGCCCATCACCTAAGTATTACTTATAGTTCAAGTGTCCTGTCTAGCGAATAACAGGACGCAGTAGCGCTGAAGAAAACTAGTCTGTAGAAGTCGTTTTTCATATATCACTTATCTTGATAATCAGACAATCTTTCATGTTCTTCTCATATATCAGACAATACTTCATGTTCTTCTCGAATGTCCAATTTACTCCCTCCCAAGATTTAATACTGAAATGGACCTGGACATAAGGTTGAATCTGGACTCTCTACCCATGGTGTTAGGTCACAGGGACACCCGGAACCGTTCCCTTCGGTTCGCAGACAGAATCGTTAAATCTGTCGCCGGAAGGAACGGTTCGAAACCATAGTATGGGAACGGTCGAATGTAATTGAAGAAATATTATTGATAATGAATTAATTAAAAAATATGTATGTATGTGTATGTGTGTGTATATACATTTATGTATATAAAAACCCTTATGACTCTGGCTACCTTTCTCGTGGGAGCTAGGGTCTATCGGCAAATCTGTAAACAGATGTCCATTTAGTTTTTATTTTAATAAATAAATATTGTGTTGCAAGCGCCGCAAATTACAGTGGCGAAGCTTTCCAATGTAACGAGATATATGTATATACTAGCTGGTGCCCGCGACTTCGTCCGCGTTGAAAAAGAAAATATATGAGTAATTACTGTACCCATGCGCCGTACACCGCCATCTGTTAGATTTTTTGTGGAACTACAGATAATAAAAACAAATTAGTCCGCGTTGAAAAAGATAAAAAGTAGCCTATCCCGTACGTCTAAATGTTTATCTACCAAGTTTCATGAAAATCAATTAATTCGTTTCAGAGTTATGGAGGAACATACATACATACATACATATATACATACATATATACATACATACATACCTACATACATACATACAGAAAAAAATTCTAAAAATCGTCAATTTAGTTTCAGTATCATGTATAGAGCCTATAAACACGATATCTCTGAAAACAAATTAACTTACTCCATGACCGACCCTTACAGATTTATTATTAGTATTGATATAAAAATAAAAAACCGAATTCAACTGAAATTTTTTCAGCTTAAACGAGACAATAAATTAGGACCTTCGCGATGACTTTCACACAAAACTTTGTCCCTTCGTAAAAGAATTTTTAAGTGAGAATTCTTAAGTAGGCCACTTTGTCTCGAGAGTGGAATTAGCTACAAATGAGTGGAGATCCAAAGTGTGCCATAAGGCTTATAGTTTTAAGGTCGTCACTTACCTTTAAACTTAAATTCCGTAGTCATAAATTAGGCCGTCTAGAGGTAGTTGTCAGTCAATTACTGAAGACATGTTGTTCGTCACCTTGAGGTCGACATTTGCTTGCACCAGGGCAAATACCAGATATGCCAAAATTTCATTTCAAACATCTGTCAGTGATCTCCTTAGTGCTTTAGTTTCAAAAGGTACTAATAGATTTCATCTTGATAAAGAAAGGAATTTGAAAACTGACAAAGGTTTTCGTACCCCGACTGTACTTGCATAAAGAAGCTAGCAGGAAATCCCCTTTCTTCTAATATTCTTCCATCATATTTTCTGCATGTAATTTTTTCTCGTAGTAGCGACATTGCAATGATTACATTATAAAAAATATTCTTTTCATATTGATGTTGGGGTATGATTTTTGTCTTTCCTATAAACTATCCTTAATATATCGTAACAATGTAAACTAGACACTATAACGAAGTGATACAAGCCAGTCTCCTTAGACAAAAAATCGCGTTGTCGCAAAAAATTGCACTGTTTTGATTTTTTGGGATGTTGTTAGGATCCGTAGACGTAGAAATAAAAACGCTGCCTGTAATTCGATGTGGCCATTAATAATCCGACGTGACCTTGACTTGGGACCACTGCGGACGGCTGGGGCGTATCTCTTTATATCATCTTACTTTCAGATAGCCAATTTTCAGCCGAAATTGAAAAACAAGGTATCTTCCTTAGTACTTTAATTCTATATTTTCTAAATCTATACATACTATAAAATAAACTAGCTGTCTGCTTGTGTTGTTTCTTCGCTAATTTATAAACCACCCAACGGATTTCGATGCAGCAGTCACAAATGGAAAGAAGGACAAACGAGGAAAGTTTGTGTATATAATTAACAGAAAAAACCTCCGTGCGAAACCTGAGGCGGGTCGCTTGTAATACATATAAGACATATAATTTTATTTTTAACTAAGAACATGACGAAAACATAAAAGGGATATAGCGAAAACATATTGCATACAATTCTCCCGAGAACACACAAATTAGAGCCTCTCAAGAAAATATTGCCTCTCCCTTCTCTCCCTTAGGAGATGACATTACGAATTCCCCTTTCGCCCCCTCATGAGTCCTTACAAGTTTAGCAAGTTAATACACATTATAATGTTCGCCTTTTATAATATGTATTAGCATAACGAAAAATTGTGCTAACTATAGAAGAACGAGTAACTGTAGAAGAATGTCGGAGAACAGAATCAGCAAGTGTCCACAAGTACAAAGTTATTGCGAACAAAGATTCTTTTTATTTTCTTTTTGACAATCCTTGCGAAACTTTGACCAATGGTAAATGTATTTCTATTCTTTTCTAGCCATCTTTTTTCAATTGAATATATTGTGAAATGCACATATATGTCTTAAAGATCACTTTTTAGTATGCAACAGAACATTTACCATTCAGTAATTTAGAAGATTTTTACTAGTATTATAAATAGAGATGTAATTTGCGGAACTATTGCATTTATTACAGAAATACTTTCATAATTTCAAAGGTACATTATTACAAATGGACGTAGGCTGTATATAAACATACGCTATTGTTATTATCTTTTTAAAAGGCCTGACAGGACAAGAAATATGAAAATGTTAGAATGTCTACGTTGTAGTTCAGGGCAATCTATAAAATCGAAGATATACAAAGTTTGGTGGGAAGAAACGGTGATGTTTACTATAGAGAGATGTAATTAAAGTCCCTGGTACGAAAAGCAAGATAACCATAATCTATACTTATAAAATTGTTTTTCCGGACTGATTATCACAGCGCACAGCCAAAACTACTAAGTCTAGGAAGCTGAAATTTGAAACTTAGGTTTATTTTATAAAGTAATCATCCGCTAAGAAAGCCAGAGGCGAGTCGCTATATAGTAATAAAATAACAATAAGCTAACGAACAACAACACAGTGCAAAATTATAAAGTAGATATTATGGGCAAAATTTGTTTGTTAAATTATATGAATTGTTTTAAAGTTATCATTTTACCTTAATTATTTTTAATGATTTTAACTGGTATTATCGGTAAAAACACAAAAGATCATTATTGTCGTTTGAAGCACTGAAACTGAAATGTAGAGGTAAAATTTTTATTCAATATTTTGTTCATAAATCATAACTTTTCATTATTTTTATTCATCACCATCTCTGAATAAAGTGTCAAGTAGGCTAACCGCTATTTAAACCGAAAGTCACCGGTAAGAAAGCGTACGAGTCTCACCAGCATCGAGTGGCATAATAGCATTACTCAAGGGTAATTTCAATGCAATGAAATTGAAACAAGATACTCGTAACATTTACTCGCCAATAAGCGTTACTTGAAAAGTAACTAACCAACACTTTACTTGTAGTTGGTGAAAGAGGCCCCAAGTGATTTTAATTAAAGTAAATCACAAAAAAAATCCCATGTAACAATAGAAAGCGTGATGTATAAGCAAAAAGCTACTCTAATTATCCTGTATACAGGTTGATATTGCACCGCTCGATGTTTGCAAAATAAGTAGGCATTCAAAGCGCTTACTACCGCTTGCAAACAGCGCTGTTTTGTTATTCAAATTTTAATTGCAACACTTCAGTTTGCGTAATGTCCATTTTTGGACGAGCGACCCGACTGAACCTGGCATGTTTTTGGGGCGAATGTAAAATAAATTTGTCGTGCAAAAATGTTAGCTGAATTCTTCGTCGAAACATGAGCGTTGAATGTAAAAACATATATATCTAAATTGTTAACTGAACCATTTTTTTGTCTATTTCCATTAAAGTGTCCATTATTTTTATTGTAAAAGTGTCTTTTGTGTTCAAATTTCAAATAAAATTAATGTTTTAGTATGAATAAAGAAATTCAATTATAGCTGGCACTTGCATTGTAAACTAAAACCAACAAATCAATATTAATTAAAAACATAAATTAATAAAAAAAGCAATTGATTCATATATTTTTTTAAAATAAATTACTACTTATGACTTCCCGTAGAACTAAGTCCGATTGAGACACTATTAATTCGGCTTTTACAACTTTTGGGCTAATGAAGGTGATTTTTATAACTAGCTTACAATTATCATACTGTCCGCCGTTGAATGTTGCGTCTTTTTATTATAACAGCGACACTAAGCTCGGTCCTATACACTTCGCATCATCTCTCCGATTCAAGAAACCGATATCTGATGACTACTTAGTCTATAATACATCTATCCATATATTGAAGTCATCAAGATTTTCGCGAATTCCATTCTCAAGAAACAATATCTTGTAGTCTCAAGCAGATTTTCTTTTATTAAAGCTTTTCAGTAACGCTGTTATTAAATTTTTAATAAGCCTTAATCAACAATATTATATTCTGGAGACGGTCAAATATTGAAGCGAAAACAAAGTGAAATGTCAAATGTCACCAAAGTGGAAAAAATATAAAGAAAATCCTCTGATATAAAAGATCCATTTGAGGTCGCAATTTAACGATGTTGACGAAAAAGAAAACAATTTTCCTTTAAAGCAGTGAGGATGAACAGAGATATTTCGCTCCTCTCCGGAGCTGTTTTACAAACGTCACAGAATCCAGGTTACTGTAAAGGTGAGTGTGATTTCTTTAAAATAATCGCATCTAAGGCGAATACAGGTATAGTGTTACAAAAAATTTTTGTGTGTCAGCTCCGATACACGACTGGAGTTTACTCCTTACGAACGATTATAAAACTTAAATTTTTATTCGGACACGCCGAATAAAAATTTAAATTTTTATATGAACTTCCGTGGTCGTAAGGGTGTGGTTATGCCGCTAGTTAATAACTGTGAAATGCAGTATATCTTACCACAACTAAATTAAATACATAAAAATCATAACTAAATTTGATACTAAGTTCCTTATTCAATGATATTTTTTGTTAGAAAATATGAACCCTACATAAATCTGCTTATCGATATCTTGAATTCGAGTTATACGAAATCCTATTAGGCCCTCTCAATATCACAATGTAACGGCTACATAAATTGTCACAAATATTTTTTCCCATTTACCACACGACCGAGCAGATCACCCGCAGACTGTGTCGTTATAGAAATTGCCAAAAATGTTGAAGGTTTATTTCTATTGTAAGAGATATATTTGGGTCAGGTGTATACAACTAGGTACACTTATATTCGCGTACTATGTCGTGACCCCAAGTATTTTATGACCTAGGAACACAAGCAATAACAGAAGGAGCTAAATACGCTGCCAACTGACCCTCATACTAAAAGTGTATGGGAAAGAGTAACGTAAAGATTACAGTACCCATGCTATGTGAATAATTAGTATTAATAAGCTAATTAATTTTATTAGCTGGTTATGGTCCTGGTTTTGAACGATGTCCTTTACCTCTGCTATGTGTTAACATTATGGAGTTGTTTATAGAAAAATCGGTATTCACTTGATCCGCCTGCAAAGATGCTTTTTTTAACATTTTACTTAGTAAGTGTGATTCAGGTATAATGCAGCATGATAATATGTAATACGTATAAAGGTTTCGAAGGCTTTACATACTCAGGGTATCGCTGATGTAAATATTTAGTTCCTTTTTCCTTAGTGCCTCAACCGTACGTTCACCACTACACAAGCGGTGAAAATGAATATGCATTATCTCTCCGAACGCTTGAAGGGTTCAGAACGTCTGTGAATACGAGATTGCTGCTGAAGTCTATTCTATGCTCCAATCTATGCTATGCTATGCTATTATATGCTCTTCTATGCTTCTATGCTTCAATCCAAATGTGTTAATAGTATATAATGCAAGTATATGTCCAATTGAAAATTATGTTTAGGAACCTATAAACAACATTCAATTATCATTTATATTTTATTATTAACCATAAAAAAATCTCTAATAATAATATAAAGTAAAATTAAAATTAATCTCAAAGAAAAACAGATCTTTTGCCCGTTCCACCTATCCCTACTAAGGTATCTCCACTGGAAGGGTTAAGTTACATACTGTACCCTACCAATTCCAAAAGCCCAACAGTAAAACCACAGTAAAACACCTAATCAATATCCCCAAAGACAAAAACAATTATTATTATTTTCAATTTATGTGGTGTGTTTCAAAAATATATCAATATATCGAAAATAAAATATTTTTAAAGTAATATTTAAAAAATATATTATTATTATTTTACATTAAGTATAAGTTTTTTTATTATTTTTGCTAATTACATTTACATTATTATTATTTAAATACTACAATTTTTACTAAATATTTTTTTTTTAAAAAATACAGCTAAAATAAAAATAAAACGTACTGGCAACTGGCAAGCGCGGCGTAAGTAAGATGCCACCCACAAGATGAATAGGGGTCGCAGGTCGATGATAAATCCAGACTTCTAACCGGTGCTACAGGAAAATTATGGGGAAATGTCTATAATTTGGCCAGCAGTAGACGCCCTAGGTGAAGAATTTTTAGTTTTTTTTTAAACTTCATTGTTGTATAGACAGCTTATAGAAAACTATTCGTGTAGAAAATTTCTGCCAAGATGTGTTAAAGGATTTTACTCTATCGGTGCTTGACATAAAATAGGTATTGTCTATGTGTTGACGGAAACTTTCTCAAATCTGTCGGTTCTCAGCTCAGTATTTAAAATGTAAGATGCCACCGCTGCATTTTTACTGCTTACCCTTACCATAGTATTTACCCTTTGTAAAAAAATTGGATACTCTACGAGTACATACTACAAAAGAAAGTAACATTACATTATGTTCATGTAATCATTATTCAAATAGACATTCGAGAATATATCACTTGGAACTATACATAATGTAGAAGCCGCATTATGTCGGGCTGTTTAGGGAGATTTCTATTCTATACAACGACTTCGCTGCTGACGAGTTTATTCACCTTCCCACTCTTCTTCCACAAGAATGACGTAACTGTTACCATAGTTTGCTACAGTTTAATGTTTAGATGAAAATTAGCAGTCTAGTGCTTAGACAACCTCATCTAAGCTTATTACTTGCTAATTAGTTTTCGAAAGTACTTGTAAGGAGACATTATCACAACATTTGTCGCAGCTTTAATAACTACCTTTTATTTATTTTTAACAAAAATGAGAACAAGCTATAATTAAAATTATAAACCAACGCCGACTTTTTATTGATCCCAAACACGCTATATCTGCTGTAAGATGCTGCAGCATCAAATCAAGGTTACCAGGTCATGGAAATACTACCCAAATAACAGCATACCAAATTTCACATCAATCGAACATGTGGAAGTTAGTGAAATCCCTTCGTCAACTAGGATGATCTTCAAACGCCTTCGCAGATATTCATAAACTATAGCTAAGAACCATCTGGATCACGTCAGCTTTCAAGCACGGTCCATCCGTTTGGGAGCTACGATTCCATAGACAGGATACACAAACACAACACAAAACCTATAACACCCTGTTTTTTCTTTGCGTGTCGGGGGTTAAAAAAGTCTCATAAAGTAACAGGTTGAATTCTTTTGTCTTTACTTATATCCCAAAAGGCTACTTTTGTGCCAAGGTTTAATTTTCCGTTTGCATGACTTGAATTTCACTGTACCCAACCCTCTTAAAGGCTGGTGTGTGCAAGTAAAGGTTATTTGAATATATGAATAAAGACAAATACTCGAATTCCCAGTGTGCGAACCGATGTTTGATTTAGTAACATTAATCAAGGCGCGAGTCTGCCGAAGAACATTTGAGAAAATAATGCTTTTAACTTAATGCTATTCGGCACATTTCTTTGTGATTCGTTAGCGTTATACGAACAAAAATAGTACCTACTTCAAAATTCAACCTAGCATGGTATTGATTCACAAGTACCTACACAAATACTTCAAATAAGTAACAAATAAAGATGAAAGAAATATATTAAAAATTCTCAAAAACCAATTACGTTTACTTTGCAGTCAAATACAACATGAAATTATTATTATGATCTCGATGAGGATAACATTGTGATGACTGTTGTCGATAATGATGACTATGGTACTGTCGCTGGTGGTTGTAGTCACGATAACAATGATTATGGCGGCGATTATAATGGTGATGTTATATCAAAATTGACAATAAGAAAACAAAAAAGCCTAATAAGTTATTATATTTATTTCTGGGATGATATTTTCATTTGTATAATAAATTCTTGACTAAGCTTTGGCTGGCTAACTAAGCTTTATGTTAGCGGTATTAGCTATAGGTATAAAATTATAATAAATTGTTTAATAGCAAACGTTGAAGAAGATTTTGGAAAAGTTGGTACTTTATAGAACTTTTACCATTATTCGTTCCTGGCAATCAAATCCTGTTGATGACCAGGAACGACATATTGATTGATGGAAGAAATCTCCTAAAAAAGTTTAGCAGCATAGAGCAGCACTGAATATATTCGTAAAATTTGGGTAACCAGAAAAAAAAAGGTTTTGAAGATTACTTACGACAAATTAACTGAAGGCGATGTAACATCTCCTCACATCTTTTGCTTGTTTCCCAACACTAGTAGCAGTAACTCTAACTTACGTAATACGTTGTGTCCAGATACTAGTCGTTTAAGAACTCTCGTTACTCAGATATAATATCAGTAAAAAAGGTTGAAGGATAAAAACATTTAATCTTCAGGACAATAACTCTAAAAATAGAAGGATATAAATGTGCAATAATACAGAAAAAGCTGTCAAAATAATGGCAGGGTCTTTTATGGGCAGTAAAAGATCAACTCCAGAGTTTTAAGGCTTATCAAGGTTTCATGGTGCCATATAATATTTAATCAACTTACGTAAAGTCATTTCATTCCAAAGACAACATAACATCTCTGGAAAAGTTTTCAAGCCAGTCTTTTTGGTGTTTATCATCTAGGGAATAAGGTAGTGAATAGCAATGACGATTGGTCAATTTCATGCTGAATTGCTCACCTGATCTCAATTCGAAAGGCATGTTGGACCGTGAAAAGCACCCCCCACCCTGCAGCTCGGTCACGGACGCGTTTCACCACCCCGCGGCATTGCACGCCACTCAATTCACTCTTACACACGCAACCACACACATCAAAAACAAAACTTCGTTGTACTAGGTTACACTGCGTTGACTATGGCTAGTTTAGTTAGGTGGGAAACAACACATAACACGTTTCGTTTACGTTTTGAGGTCGGTTTAGTCGCGAACGTAGCGACCGCTATGACGGCGGATTCACTTCTGTCGTAGGCAGTGTTGCCAGTGGCAGATAGTCAAATGTAACATGACACA
The DNA here is from genome assembly GCA_936446665.2 of Synanthedon andrenaeformis. Classification (NCBI taxonomy): domain Eukaryota; kingdom Metazoa; phylum Arthropoda; class Insecta; order Lepidoptera; family Sesiidae; genus Synanthedon; species Synanthedon andrenaeformis. The sequence continues at coordinate 5,485,746 of OW387792.2, forward strand.
GCTCAAAAAGTAACGTTTTCCCGAGAAAAGTAACATTTCCTTATTTTATACAGAAAATGACACTAATATAATATTAGCAATTAATAGGTCGGATTAGCAAAAAGATCGAAGAAAACAAAATGAAATTCTAGGCCACCGGCCGATATCAGCCTACTCTCGTTTCTGTAAATAAACGAAACCAAAGTTATTATTACTAATTAAGTAAAAAATAGCTACATTAATTTCTTGAAGCTAATGTGCAGTGCTATTTGATTTGAAACTTAGATGACAATTAATACATAAATAAACTTATTTCAGTCGCAAAAACGACTTTGTGTTTAATTACCTACGGATTCTCCAAATACTGCCTTTTTAATTAAAACTACAATAAATAGGTACTTACAACATTTACTTACCAAGTAATGTTAGCCGAAAGTCGATAATAACGAAACGAAAAACAACGAACATCTATCTACGAAGTAAGTAAAAAATATCCATTTAACCTAGGAGTAATAGGGTTCTGTGCATTTAACACAAACACAGAGACACAACTTCCATGCACAACACATCAAATTCCCCAATATATTATTATACTCTTTGACACCAAACTACAATACAAAAATTACAAAACAAAGACAAACTGACTGATACGACCGGATACGACGCTCGCTCGCTTGCCTGAGTAAGCGGGATGGAAGATGGAATACACCGTAGGAATACACGCGAGAGATACGATATGATGAAGTTACAGATTTTCGAGTGGTCGTCACAGAACCAAGTGCGCCAACACAACGAATGAAAACTTTCTTGGATGCATTCCGTTTCACAATATTTTTTTGTTTACTGGAAAATATTTATAAGTCCTAAAAGTAACATTTTAAGTCGTGTAACATAGAGGTAACATGAGAGGGTCAAAAGTAACGTAAAATGTTACAAAAGTAACATTCTGGCAACGCTGGTCGTAGGGATGCGGCGCGCGCCGCCAGCGCTGCTCGTTACCATGGCAACGGTCCCGGGCGATATCTGCCTCGCTCTTTTGCGTTAAAAACAAAAATAGCAAATTAATTGCGTAATCGTGTGCCATCGTAAAAAATCAACATTAATTAGTACGTCAAAGGGGTTGTTTTTGAAACGTAAAATGTTTTTCGAACGGCTGTCGCGAGGTAAGTAATTTTCCGATTCATTTTGATTGCATGCGTTAGTTTTCGATTGCGTTTTATGTGCGTTTGTTATGATTTCATTTATTGAATTATTACAGAATGCAAATTTAGTGAATTGAATATTAAAATTATTTTTATTTGTAAAATGTAGGTATAAAAGCATAAAGTTTTGCGTTCTAGTAATGCAAGCTTTCGCATTACATAAGAATGCAGATAATGAAGTAGGTACTACGAAAGCTGAAAATCAAAAGATAATGGTGAATCTTTAGAATTAGTTTAAAACATTTCGAAAGTGAAAATAAGTACATTAGGTAATAAATTTAATTTTTAATTCATTAAAATTTTTATTTTGGATACAAAATACATAATACTTAAAAATGGCCAAATGAACATTCCAAGGAACCTAAGCTAGCCCAGAAGTTCGAAACGACTTGGATTACGACACTCAAGATGGGGGAATATCGGTTGGCAAACAGTGCTACAATTTTGAATGTATTTTATCAATCCAGTATATATGTATAACCAGTCGTTATATTCACTGTTTATAATAATAGCATTTTACTATAAAGTAGCTTATTAAATTTATTTTGCACAAACATACATTTTCAAATTGAAATTATATCATTACAACTATAAATATAAAAATTAAAGTTTAAATGAAGTTATTCTTTTTGTAAGGAAAAAAAAAATAAAGTTCTTAATCAGACATGATACAGACAGACTGTGGTTACATTGATATAAAAACAAAATACCAAAAAAATATTGTCATAAAAATGTTTCAGCCAGACATGTGTAATGGTGAAAGTAAGAGAAAACGACAAGCCTCAAAATGGAATCCTTCCATTTACATTTACGACACACGTAAACTTGACAAACTTACAGAAAGTACAGTCGCGACAAAAAAAAATCACTAACAAATGAAACGAACAGAGAATAATGTACTTGTGTTCTATAATATTTATTATATCTAATATGTAATAGACTGGTGGAAAAATTTTAAAAAACCATGGTTAACGACATTTAGTGAAACTTTTTGCCACCGGGTCTTTTTAGACTAATTCAACCCTGCTGAACACGATTCTGCCCGGTCTAAAAAGACCCGGTGGCAAAAAGTTTCACTAAATTCCGTTAACTGTTAAAAGCAGGCGCTTTTGAGAATTTTCCGCCAGACTATAAGTTGATTAATATAAAACTCTCCAACATTTTTAATGGTTCTTCGAAATGTCTCAAACCTTATGATTATTATGATGTTTTGTGATGAGCATATTTTGCTCTATCAATGTTACTATCAATATTTTGCCCACTCTTTCAGAGTAGGCAGCGCACTTTTAACTCTCTGGTGTTGCTTGTGTCCTTAGGCGACGGTAGCCACCTACCATAAAGTGGACCGTCAGCCTGCCTGCTACCCTTAATAAGCCATTCTTGAGTTTTTGCGAGACTCACGCATGGCGATTGATTTTTATGTATAAAAAGAATTTAAGAAGCACAAATTAAAAGACCTTTCGAATCACCTGTACTTAGGTGGCAACTTTCTAACTTTCAAATTATTTCGAATTATGCCTTAATGCTTTATAATTGTTACTCAGAATTGTGTACGAGTATTAATTACATTGGACAATTCGAACAATTGGCTGAAAGAAGTAAATTAATAACTGACTTGACAATCAATTTCAAAACGTCCCTAAAATATCGTAATCAAGTTATTTTTCTTCCCTATGGAATTATGCTTCAAAATATAAGTACAACTTCATTTAGTTTTAATTTTAATTGCAGTTGAAATCGCAGGCGTGAATTTGTATAAACGCAATCAAGAAATGAATATTCCCCACACATACTCCGTAGTGTAGGGGAGCTACTGGTACGTGGGCGCCGCCCTCATGTTGCCTCATATATCTTATGGGATTTGTAATATTATACCAAAATATGTTTTATCGTATTTATGTGGATTATTTTTTTTATTTTACTGAAGTATTATTTTGTTACTAGCTGGTGCCCATGTCTTAGTTCGACAACGATAGAAGAACACTTTTGTCATGTCAGGTAAAGTCTATTTCTTCCGATTAAATAATCTTTTTTTTTATTTCTTCTAAATTTAAAAATAATACAGGGCTGTGTTACAGCAATCTTTTAGACAAATACTGCACATAAGCTAGATTTGTTCCATGATGCTAGGGCACACCATCGATGACCTATTATAATTTTTCTCTTGGATATTGTCAGTGCGAATAGTATGGTTTTTTTTTTTAATTTGGAACCTTTTCCAATAAGTCGGTGAAAATAAGTATGATTTATTTTACAAAGCTGGTTTGGCAACGTGGTGGATATGAAGAGTAAATTCTGAAAAAAAGAACGAACGTACGCGTCTAGTTGGAGTTACAGTTGAGTTAAAATTAGACATGATTCTTAAAAGAATCTTTAAAAGGTCGCCCACTATGTGCATAAAAATACAAGGTAGTAAATCACATTTTCACTCTGACCTTTTCACTGAAACTTTTTTAGACACATAGATCCTTTAAAACATGTAGTCATGTTCATTAAATCAGTATTTACTTCCATTGATAATGTACCTACATTAAATTTACTTGCGAAGTAAACAAAGACGTAGGCACCTACCTATTCAAGTTGGCGGATACTTTACCCCAAGTCACTTGGAGAATTAAGCTTTAACATTACTTAAGAACTTTTGAATATTATATTAATAAAGTTGAATGCCGATACTGGGACCGACGTAAGTAAACAAATCAACTGCGAATAATAAATATTAGGTATAGGTACTTACTACTCCCCTTGTGGTTGTTTTGACAAGGACAACTTTTATGAAACAATACATAAAAGTACAAGTACATAAAAATTATCTGTACAACAGTACAGATAACAACACTACAGATATTTTTTTTTAGTAACAATTTGAAAATCCAATGGACTGTAAATTAAATAAAAAATCAACAAGATAAACAAATCGAACATAAATCTAATTATTTATCTACACAAAAATTTAAAATACGGTTTGATGATTTCTTTTTATGTAAATGTATTCAGACAGTCTGACAGTAGGTGGCTACCGTCGCCTATTAGCAACGCCACAGGTGCTGCAAAAGCGCTGCCAACTTTGATAGCATTATGGATATAGGTTGTTTGTTTGGTTGTTACCGCTTTACGCTTTAAGGCTTATCCTTCCAAAAGTTAAATTTTTGCAACATTTTGTAACAGTATTATTCATTATATATACGCCTTTTCTTCATCGAAAAAAATATATGTTTATCTACAAGATATGAGGAATGATTTGTTGGGATTAAAAATTTTATTTTATTGAAAATGATTCAGGAAAAAAATCCTAAACTCACCCCTTTTATTTTCAGTTATAACAATCTCACTTCTACAATATTTATCAAAAGATTATGAAATTTTGTACACTTATGGAGATAACAATGTAGCATGATTTGTTGAAAGAGCTTTTTGAAAATTCGTAAAATTGAATTTTATATAATGTTTTTATCAAAAATATTTCCCCACTTACTCAGCGCTAGCCCGTTCTCGTCCATAAAATCAGTGCGGGGCGAGTCGTGATGCTAGACGGACCTGTGCCGCGTTGCGCTTCATCAAATTATTAATTTTTACGTAATAAACAAAGAATAAACATTTTAGTGGCAGAACAGACAGTGCATGATAGTGTATATAATACTTTAATAGGTTTTCTTTTTTGTCTTTTTAATTAAATCTTTAAAAAACTAAATATAAATTATGTTGTAATATAATATTCAATTAATAATTCATCTGTATGTATACTTGTTATCTATTGTTATCTAAATTTAATAAAGATAGGAAGTAAGCAAAGGAGGCAAAAGCGTAATATATCAAAAATAAACCAAACGAGGAAGGAAAGTTTTCATGAATTTTAATTAATTAATTTAATTAATTAATATTAATATTAATTAATTATTAATTAATACATATAAATTAATAAGCCTAATAAATAAATAAATAATAAAGCCACTATAAAGCCGGATTCCCACTCACGTATCTAGTGACTCATCGAATTGTTCTCCTAGAAGGAGCGGTGGGGGGTTTCCCTATTGTATAGGTGGTCGCGTAGGGGACGCCCCCGTGACCTCCAGAAAAATCCGATATCCTCGGTACACCGTTCTGGTAAAAAGTTGGTGAGCGGTTCTCGGAAACTATGAGAGATAGAAGGGTGGCGTTTGCAGAAGGTCATAGAGGGTGATCGGTAGTCACCAAGGAAAGTGTCATCCGGTCTACCGGGGCACCAAAAAAAAGCCCCCTCCTTGGACCCCCCCGACCATAACTCGGAAACGGCGCGTCACAGACGTGTCGTGTTTGGGCTCATCGGGAACGTCTCGACGAGATAAAAAATTTGACGCCCCCCTCGGACCCCCCCGACCGTAACTCGGAAACGGCGCGTCACAGCCGTGTCGTGTTTGGGCGCATCGGGAACGTCTCGACGAGATAAAAAATTTGACGTAACCATGGTCAACGGTTACAAATAGACCCCCCATGTTAGGTATCATTTGAAAGGATGAGGGTAATCTATCAACACCATCCTCCCAGCCCCCCTCCGCTCTCCCCTTACTCCCCCCCCTCCTTTAAAAAATTACACAATTAATAATAATAAGACCCAAAACCAAACCAAAACAATTAGACATGGCAAAAGACAAGACAAAACGAAAACAAAATGAAAACGTGAAAAAATTTTCTACAAGCATTTGTTTTTTTTTTTTAATTCTATTGACATGAATTTTAAAAATTATAAAAAAGGGCTTTTGATAGCTTTTAGAAAAATCAAGCGCTGAATCAAAAATATGGAGAAAATAATAAATGTTAAGTGTGCCTTTTACAGTTCAATATATCCTAAAAAGCCCCACAGAGTTTCCATTTAATCCACTCAGCCGCTTTTTGTCCCACTCGAAAGATTTTTTGAAAAAATTGAAGAAGCAAGATTCTCGCTCTAAAAAGTTCGTAATCTTTATCAAAATGAAAAAAAAAAACACTTTTTGTCTCAATTTATTGTCACTTCACTCACTTGGTGAATTTGAAAAAAAATATCAAAATTTAAAAAAAAATATTACCGCCGGCATTAACGTTACCCAAACAAAACGTACCACGCGAAGTTTGCACGGTTGGTGCAAAAACTCAATTGTTTTTACTGAAAATTAAAAAATTTGTTAGTTTTGATAAAAATTTTTGTTTGGCTCTTTTACCATATATTTTATATTCGTATAAAGAAATATACATACATCTATACATATAAATAAAATTGGAGTGTCTGTTTGTAATATTGAAATAACCGTTTTTTACTACATGCATATGAATATATATACGTATGAGTACATACACCAAAATAAACCAACCACATAACCAAACCAAATTTTTGTCTGTCTGGTTGTCTGTTTGTTCCGGCTAATCTCTGAAATGGCTGAACCGATTTTGACGGGACTTTTATTGGCAGGTAGCTGATTTAATAAGGAGTAACTTAGGCTACGTTTATTTTAGAAAAAATCCAAAATAACATCCAAAATAACATTTTTTACAATTTTTGTCTGTCTGTCTGTTTGTTTGTTCCGGCTAATCTCTGAAATGGCTGGACCGATTTTGACGGGACTTTCATTGGCAGGTAGTTGATGTAATAAGGAGTAACTTAGGCTACGTTTATTTTAGAAAAAATACACCCCGGGCCAAGCCGGGAGCGCGCCGCTATACACTAAAAACATAACCCTCGTTGTGGCGCAGACGGGTAAAATTTTTTACTAGGTAACATAATTTACTACCTAAATAACAAAACACGCTTCATTGTTACTGAATTATCCCTCTACATTGTAAATAATTATAAATTTGTAGTACGTATTTGCAGTAAAGTAGGCTCAGTCGACTATGTCGTGCCTTTGTCGTCTAGTCTCCATACTACTCTTTGCCATCTCTGTGCGGTCGATCTCTTGTAGAGGGTGGCGCGGGGAAATCAGCCTAATAATTCAAGGCCAAATCGGCGTTATACACCTTAACGACGCAGCCGATTATCGTAAAATTTCGCATACACGTCAAGGCTACAAGAAAGGACTTCATTTTTATCCGTAAAAAATGAAGTCATACGCTGACGAAGTCGCGAGAAAAAGCCAGTTCGATATATTATGTTGGCGAGCACGCTATGCAACTGTTTGAGTCATATCGTCATACTAATTTCATGAAATCTCCTATCAAATAACGAACCGCATAACAGCGTAGAATATCTCGTGACGATAGAGTAATTTATTTTGATTTATTGCCAACGGCTGAAACTAAACATTACATAGATACTGTTTTTCTTATTTTTTTAGAAGTAAAAAAAGTTATTGTAACTTCAATATGAACGTTTGATATATGCTGTCAGACTTCTTTATAGGTCTCTTTAAGACTGAAGTTTTTTTGTTATTATATGAACATTTTTGTCAGCGCATGCCGAAAAAAAAACAGCACTTTTTTCTGCAACTTGATATATAATAAAAATAACAATATCGTAATTTCGTATTAAAAAGTGATGTGAAGCTGGAAATTTTAAAAGATTGATTCACTGTTTATTCAATTTTAATACCACTCTAATGTCTGTAATTATTTCCAACTGTATAATACTATGAAGTAGATAGATGTACATTCAAACTGTGTAGCTAAAGGGGGGGTTTCCCATAGATCTCACACTCATGGTTTCATTGTTATCTCAACAAAAACCAATACTTATCACAATAAAATATAGCTTGGGTATAGCACTTTTTCATAAAAACTTACATACTTTACTTTTATTACTATTATAAAAATAATTTCATGTAATGTTATAATTTTATGTACCTAGTATTCACTATTTATATTAGCATAGATAAAATACAAAAGTAATATTCATTCAATTAAAGTACATATTTATTTTGTATGATTAAAAATATCCTGTATTTGATACAAAAAAAAATATCATGTACAAAGAATTTCAAACACAAAACATAACATCACAAACGTTATTGTAGTTCCCTGTAACGGAATGGTTACACCAGCCAATGGTAACTATAACGTAATGGGTACATTCCTGTAACGGAATGATTTCATTGTTGATATTTCAACCCTTGCATATAGAGCAGTGGTGTCCAGAGCCTTATAGACGTGGAAATTTATATTCTGATTAAAGCACATATATTTTCAATCCAATCTTTTATTTACTACTTGACAGTTACAACTGTGACAACATCAACATTCACTACTACAAAGTAATGTTGATAGAAACATGATACTAATACATCTGCTAACCAGTAGTTGTCATATCTACATATTAGCTGCTATTGGTTTCCTACTTTCAATGAATAAATAAATAAATATAATAATCAAATGGCATCTGTTTGCAAAACTTTATTGCCTTAGCTAGCAATATTTAACGAAACAAACAAATATTGCAGTGCACTGAAAATCAGGCGCTCTAATAAATCTTGCTAAAATAACTAAACATTAATTAATACATTTATTTAAAGGCGCCTCATGCCGCTTAGTACTTTATTCTGAAATCGTTGTATCAACAGAATGTTGCTATGTTTGGTACCTACAGCCCCATAGCTATATTCCAATATAACTGTATTCTATTATGCACTGACAACGAATAATACTTTTCTATAAGTAGCCAGTACATTTTCCTATCTATAACAATATTATAAAGAGGGAAGATTTGTATGTGTAATGAATAAACTAAAAAACTACAGGGCCGATTTTGAAAATTCTTTCACCTATAGAAAGCTACATTATTTATTATATAAAGTTAAACGGGAGAAGTCGCGTCCAACAGCTAGTAACTAAATAAATAAATAAGGGTAAAATCTAAATAAAGTTTGTAAAATCTCAAAATATGATCTGTCTGAACGAGAATCTAGACACTTTGGGGGTGATATCGATCCGATTGTTATGCTCATTGGAATTCGGGACACGCACTGATCGCAAAGTGCCTTACCTTATTTTAGTGTCTTGCTAAATTCTAAGCCCTTGATAATAATAGCATTGCTGTCGACATAATAATGGAGGGCAAAGGTTTAACACAGACTTTACCTCGGTGAGTCAATGTGATTTGAATAAATATGAGCAACCAATGTCCAGAGCAGTCTGATAATAGAATAATTTTATAGATTACTAACTGGTGCCTGCCACTTCGCGTTGAAAAATTAAAAATATACAGCTATAACCATGAACCTAGAAATAATTAAAATAAATTAATATGAGATTAAATTAACTTAATTAATAGAGTAAGAAGTAATTTTTATTTTTATTTAAGTTTGTGTTAAAAGCAAGTAGGTGGACGTTTCATTGCAAAAATATATTGTGCACGCTTGATAGTTAATAAAAGACTACTCTGTGATAATAATATTAAAAATATCAACAAAAAAACATCACCCCAATTGCTTCGGAAACCTCAGTTAGGCTTAGTTGTTAAAGTGACTCGTGTGGCAGCTTTTAAAATATTTTATACCATTATATCTTATTTACTAATATTATATAAATGCGAAAGTTGATCCTCATAGATGGAAGAATGTATGAATAAATGTTTGTTACTCTTTCACGCAAAAACGGCTCAATCATATTTAAATGTTTGGCGCACATATAGTTTATTACCTGGATTAACATATTGGATACTTTTTATCATAAAAAAGGTCCCTCGCGTCTAATAATATAAAAAACGGTGGCCCTGGTGGCGCCACCGTCGTCGTCAGATATCTCAGGTTATATTCGCGGGCACCAACTAGTTATCTATATTTCAAAACGATAAAGGAAAATTCCTTATCGTCGTCCCCTCGGCATGCTCTAATGGACAGTCGATCTATGCGCAGGTGTGTTTGAAAGGTCAGTAGACATTTTTCTCAATAAAATACCTAGCTTAAATCTATGATCTATTCTTCATATATATTTCTAATTTAGTTAGTTGTGATAGATTGATTTATTAATATTGTATAAAAAAGTAAAAAATATAACACAATCGGCAGCACACTTGAATCTTTTTTTATTAGCTTTTATTATTACATATCAGCTTATCCTTATATAGCTTATCCCTATATATCCCAAAAACTACTGAACGGATTTTCATGCGGTTTTCACTAATGGAAATAGCGTTAAACGAGTAAGTATAATTTGCAGAAAAAAATTGCAGCCTAGCGAAGCCGGGAGCGGGTCACTAGTGTTTCTATAAACACGGCGGTAGGTAACTACAAGTATAAGTAATGATTAGAGTAAGTACAGTGGTACCTTGTGTTTATAAGCGATGAATGCCATCAAGTAGACCATCAGTCTACTAGCCATAGGTACTTTCTAAAAAAACACAAAAAAAATGTTTTTAAAGTATAGAAACTTTGCAATCTTTAAAATGGTAGGTACGGGTACACCTTATAAAATGGTACACAGTTCCTAAGTCACAAATAATATCGATGTTGAGACAGCAAATAAACATCGGCACTGAAATATATAGCAGGTGAGATAGAAATATATTGCAAACAGTACAGTAAATGCAACTTTGAGAGCCGTAAATAATCGTTTTAAAGCTAAGTGTATTGCCTGGTGTTTTCCACCGGAGGGATATTGAAGACACATTGCTCGTATTTTCTAATAATCGGATAGCTTTTGTTTATTGGAATTTATTCTCGCCTTATAGAGTGTACTTATTTAACTTATTTATACTACAAATATGAAACTTTGTGTAGATGTAGGTAGCTTGTTTGGAGCTTAATATTATACTCAGTGACACACGTAAACCGGCTAATTAGGTAGTAGTGGCAGGGCACATTGCGCTTTAGACAAAATTCGAAAAATGAAATAGATATAATAGTCCTGAAATACATTTTTCCCGGTAATATGTTCCCCTGCTACAATATAATAGTTCTGGAAGTAATTTTGTAGATGGCGCTAGCGGCGCCACATTGCAGAAAATTGCTTAAAAGTTTAGTTCCTGAGCTCTTTAAATTGATTGCGCTATAACGGAACCTCGAGCGAACAGTTTTTAATAAATTTAAGCACGGGCACACCAAAGAATACCGCATACACATAAAAATAAACTATAAAAATGTGGACTCATTAACTCTGCTGACGTGTGACAAATGTATGTAGGTAAATATATGGACCCACCCATAGAACTTAAATATTAGTTAAGTCTATAGTAAATAAATGTTACATTTATTATTCATTAAGAATATTGTAGATCGTTATTGCTTTTAAGATAAATTAATTAAATATAATATTTTCCTTATATTACAAAGGGCAGCAGACGAGATGACAGTCCACTTTATGATAAGTGGTTCACACTGATTTTGTACTCCCTTTACAATATTCGTGTCTGCATTTCAATTCCTTGAATAATTCACAAAAGAATCTTAGAGGAGTATTGAAACAGTAACTAAGTACCTACTCGAAATTCTTTGAGTTTCTCACTGAAGATGCCTTTAGAGTTTAGAGAACTGCTTTTCAAAAGAATATTTTATCTTTGAATGAAATCGCCGCGCATCGTATACCTATTCCTACTCGTATCCTATGAGAAGAATTGATTTATTCGAACTTCCTGTATAATAGTCAGAAAAAGTAAGTATCGAAGATTTCGATTCATCACTGTTCTGCTTACTTGCAAATATTGCCCTTGCATTAAATTATTAGTACCTTCGTCCACATTAGTGTAAAATTAAAAATTCATTGGATAAATAATCTAGATAAGAGTTATGAATAGGAATTAAATCAGAGAAACAAGGAACTTAAAAAATATTTTAAAAATGAAGTAAAAGCGGTAACATAACATAAACACTTTACAATTTGAAGGAAACCAATTTAGGTACCTAAGTAGTGAACTAGTGATCACACTACACTAAATTGATTTCTAAATCGAAGACATAGAATTGAAAATAGATAAAATCTAAATTGGATCCAATCTGTTCTAACTGCGATTACACTTTCCAATTTCCTAAATTGGAATCCTTCAAATTGTAAAGTGTGATAACCGCTTTACCGTTTACCGTGGAAAATTTCATGATGATCAGTTGAGTATTTAAAATCTAAAAGCGTGCAAATTATGTAAAGATAACATAACATCTACACTCTACAGAGGAGAGTTCTTCATTTAAGAAAAAAAACCTTGGTAAAAAGTATTCGTTGATATTTTTATTAGGCACACATTGAATCTGTTGAGAATATATCCAATTAAATATTATATATTTTATAGGCACTAAACAAATGATCTCAATAAATATTGTATTTGACACAATTGCGCCAAATATTCATAGATCTGCCCCACTAAGCGCAAAAGCGGTATCTCAAAAAAAATAATCGTAAATTTGATTTTTATGCCATAGGATATAGCCTTAAAAAATACGCATCTAATGAACTAAGCCTTTTAGCGCTATCTTGTTTAAAACATCTTAAATTTACCTTAAATCACTAGGGATATTAGAGGTATATCTATTGTTTGTAATAATATTGTAAACTTTTAACTATTGTAATAACTAATAGACCCAATATAATATATAAATGCTATTTAATAAGCAAAAAATTCAGTATATAAAGTAAAAAAAAAAACTACTTTTACATAACTTCTATTATCTCGAAACTAGCTTTCATTTAGATATCGCTTTTGAGCTTAGTTGGGCAGAGATTCTCAGCATGACCTCCCGTCGTTCACAATGGAATACAGTGAATGAGGAGATGCCATATTATACCTATACCACTCTATTATATACCGCGAAAGTCCAGGTAAGTATTCTTCATGAATTTCTTCATTCAAAATAAAATAATTAGTATTACTTACATGAAAGTTAAATTATATTAAACATAGAAACTTTTTAAAAGAAATATTTTTAAAAATATTTATAAAAGCTTACGAGTTAGTTCTCACAGAAACTTAGTAAAAAATAAATATGCCCGTCTGGTAAAAGCTTAACCAATAATTATAACTTAAATTATAACCCCGACTTTCTATTGAGCCACACGCTATCTGCTGTAAGGTGTTAAGGAGTTGGGTATCCCGCAGTCTACTTGTTGCTGCAGCATCTGGTCAAGGTTACTATGTCATGGAAATACCACCGAAGTAACAGTAGGTATACCAAATATCCCATCAATCGAACATGTGGATGTTAGTGAAATCTGTTAGTCAACTAGGAATAAGGCTGATGAGCCTTCAAACGCCTGAACAGATCTTCATAAATTATAGCTAAAAACGATTCCGATTAATTTAAATCGGTCCACCCGTTTAGGAGCTACGATTCTACAGACAGACAGATACACAAATACACAGCTGCACAGAAACACACATCAATCTTATATACCCAATTTTACGTAGGGCTTCGGAGGTGAAAATTTACTTATCTGCTTATTTATTATTTATTAATTAATTGTGCCGTTGACTCGTGAGAGATTATCTATAATTAAATATATTTGATAAAATTCTGTCATTAGATAGATATTATATATTTGATTATTAAATTATTTTGCAAAAATATTGTGTGAGTATATTATTTTTTTATATTTAGTTGAGTTGCATGTGCCCATACGGTAAATGCGGAAATGGCTCTAATAAAATAGCAATAAAAATTTAAATGGATGTGACAATGACAGGGTCATTAACATGCTCGGATGATGATGGCAAATGAGATAATGATGGAGCATTCGTCTTCATAAAGAGTAAAAGCTAAATATAAACGACATTACATCCACGTGCTTGTAAAAAACACACTGTCTAGGGCTGGTAATTTAAAAAAATTAATATTTAACCCGCTTAAATGTCAGATATTAAAGCCTATCTCTTTATTTTTTGCTAAATTACGTTTTATTTTTAACAAAATATGTAGGCGACGAGTTTTACATTTTTAAAAACATTTATGATAGTTTATTTACTTGACCTTGACTGCTTTGGACTTGAAGGATCTGTTTTGGAAAATTCAAAGAAAAATTTGTAGACTTGATCTGCTATTTTTGATTTTAATTTGAATTGCCTTTTTTTACAAATGACACTGACAAAGTCATCGGAGAAGATCTGATAGAGCCAAGACATTAAAAGAGAAGAATAAGATAGTTTATTAAAAAGGTCAGAATATCAAGTAGTGAAATCACAAAATATTTGATTATGGATTAAGTACTTACTACCCGATAAATTCTTTGTCACAAAAGATTGCTATAGAAGAAATATATGCACCAAAATGTACAATTCAAATATCGGATATCCCATTATGGCACTCGTGGAAGTAATAATTGCGTTTGAGTGGAATGTCTCAAGGGTTACCCTTTTTTTTCTAAAATCTCACAAGTGGGTGTAAAAATTCTTTGTTTACGCTCTCGAGAGTTCAGAATGGCTCTTCTGCGAAATACGGAAGATCACGCTGAGACACTTCGACTTTATTGCAAGGACATTTTTTCTTTCCTTTTTTTAGTTACTTTATTTGTTTGTTTTATAAACGAACAAAAAAAGTAAGTAGAGGATGTAACTTACTTTTATATGTACCTTAGTTTTATGTAACATTTTGTTTTGCGTGAAAGAATAACAAACTTCCATAATATCAATCCTCATAAACATTTACATACTGTTAGGATTTCAATTATGTAGATATCTAAAGCAGTATTTCATCCAAACCAAAATCTCAAAAACCTCAAAGCTCTTGACTTTAAATATCATCCTATATCCTATAAGTTTTTAAAGTTTTCATCCTATAAATAGGTAGGTATATGAATTAAAGTTCGATAACAAAAACCAACAATAGAAATTTTACTGTGCCCACCACGACCATAAGCAGTCGGCAGGCTGACCGTCCACTTGGATCGGCGACGCAAATCCTAATGGGCTCTGGCGATATCACGTGTCAAATAGGAACCGTTTTTGGGACTGTGTGTGAGATTTGCGACGCGGGGATAGGGGAGCCACGGAATGAGCGAGATTTGTACGAGAGAAAGCAGGGTGCGCCTTATTGTTCGCAATTTTACATACGCAAACGAAAGATACCCGCTCAAGGTCGGAGCCCATCAAGATTTGCGATGATTAATATGTGGCTCCGTCGCCTGCAGGCCTGCAGCAAGCAACGCCACAGGTACTGCACCAGGTAGTGGTACAGGTGCGTTGTCGCCTATGCTGGGATTAAGGATAAGGGATTGGGAAGGGATGGAAATGGGCTCTGGCCTCACCGAAACACAATAGCACACGTGTTATTTCACGGTGGTGTTCGGTAAAGGGGGACTGCCGCCAGATGGGCTACCCAAATGACTGCGGAACGCTACTTTCCAGAGCCAACTTTGAAAAGTTCAGTTCCAAAGTTGACCTTGTCGGAATCGAACCCTGGAACAGTGCGTTAAGGTGTATAACGCCGATTTGGCCTTGAATTATTAGGCTAATTTCCCCGCGCCACCCTCTACAAGAGATCGACCGCACAGAGATGGCAAAGAGTAGTATGGAGACTAGACGACAAAGGCACGACATAGTCGACTGAGCCTACTTTACTGCAAATACATACTACAAATTTATAATTATTTACAATGTAGAGGGATAATTCAGTAACAATGAAGCGTGTTTTGTTATTTAGGTAGTAAATTATGTTACCTAGTAAAAATTTTTACCCGTCTGCGCCACAACGAGGGTTATGTTTTTAGAGTGTATAGCGGCGCGCTCCCGGCTTGGCCCGGGGTGTATTTTTTCTAAAATAAACGTAGCCTAAGTTACTCCTTATTATATCAACTACCTGCCAATAAAAGTCCCGTCAAAATCGGTCCAGCCATTTCAGAGATTAGCCGGAACAAACAAACAGACAGACAGACAAAAATTGTAAAAAATGTTATTTTGGATGTTATTTTGGATTTTTTCTAAAATGAACGTAGCCTAAGTTACTCCTTATTAAATCAGCTACCTGCCAATAAAAGTCCCGTCAAAATCGGTTAAGCCATTTCAGAGATTAGCCGGAACAAACAGACACCCAGACAGACAAAAATTTGGTTTGGTTATGTGGTTGGTTTATTTTGGTGTATGTACTCATATATGGTGTATGTACGTATATATATTCATATGCATGTAGTAAAAAACGGTTATTTCAATATTACAAACAGACACTCCAATTTTATTTATATGTATAGATGTATGTATATTTCTTTATACGAATATAAAATATATGGTAAAAGAGCCAAACAAAAGTTTTTATCAAAACTAACAAATTTTTTAATTTTCAGTAAAAACAATTGAGTTTTTGCACCAACCGTGCAAACTTCGCGTGGTACGTTTTGTTTGGGTAACGCTAATGCCGGCGGTAATAAAATTTTTTTTAATTTTGATATTTTTTTTCAAATTCACCAAGTGAGTGAAGTGACAATAAATTGAGACAAAAGTGTTTTTTTTTTTTCATTTTGATAAAGATTACGAACTTTTTAGAGCGAGAATCTTGCTTCTTCAATTTTTTCAAAAAATCTATCGAGTGGGACAAAAAAGCCGCTGAGTGGATTAAATGGAAACTCTGTGGGGCTTTTTAGGGTATATTGAACTGTAAAAGGCACACTTAACATTTATTATTTTCTCCATATTTTTGATTCAGCGCTTGATTTTTCCAAAAGCTATCAAAAGCCCTTTTTTATAATTTTTAAAATTCATGTCAATAGAATTAAAAAAAAAACAAATGCTTGTAGAAAATTTATTCACGTTTTCATTTTGTTTTCGTTTTGTCTTGTCTTTTGCCATGTCTAATTGTTTTGGTTTGGTTTTGGGTCTTATTATTATTAATTGTGTAATTTTAAAGGAAGGAGGGGAGTAAGGGGGGAGCGGAGGGGGGCTGGGAGGATGGTGTTGATAGATTACCCTCATCCTTTCAAATGATACCTAACATTTCAAATTCAAATTCAAATTCAAATTCTTTAATGAGATAAAAACGGAGAGGTCCACTAACATCTATCTCAAATATAAAATATAAAAACACCAGTTATAAAAATAATATACGATACAAATAAAATATCAATCTGATTTTATGCCTCTGTCCCATTGGTCTATTAGATTTTCAGAATATGTCAGGAATGATTTCATTATAGTTGACCAATTGTCATAGAAGATATCTAAATCCTTGTTGGTGGTAAGGAGAGTGTTAAGATGATGACGGGCGCGGATGAGTGGAGACATGGGGGGTCTATTTGTAACCTTTGACCATGGTTACGTCAAATTTTTTATCTCGTCGAGACGTCCCCGATGAGCCCAAATACGATCCGGCTGTGACGCGCCGTTTCCGAGTTTCGGCCGGGGGGGTCCGAGGGGGCGTCAAATTTTTTATCTCGTCGAGACGTCCCCGATGAGCCCAAACACGACCCGGCTGTGACGCGCCGTTTCCGAGTTACGGTCGCGGGGGTCCGAGGGGGTGTCAAATTTTTTATCTCGTCGAGACGTCCCCGATGAGCCCAAACACGACCCGGCTGTGACGCGCCGTTTTCGAGTTACGGTCGGGGGGTCCGCGGGGGGGGGTCAATTTTTTTTTATCTCGTCCAGACGTTCCCGATGAGCACAATCACGACACGGCTGTGACGCGCCGTTTCCGAGTTATGGTCGGGGGGGGTCCAAGGAGGGGGCTTTTTTTTTGGTGCCCCGGTAGACCGGATGACACTTTCCTTGGTGACTACTGATCACCCTATATGACCTTCTGCAAACGCCACCCTTCTATCCCTCATAGTTTCCGAGAACCGCTCACCAACTTTTTACCAGAACGGTGTACCGAGGATATCGGATTTTTCTGGAGGTCACGGGGGCGTCCCCTACGCGACCACCTACAATAGGGAAACCCCCCACCGCTCCTTCTAGGAGAACAATTCGATGAGTCACTACCTAGATACGTGAGTGGGAATCCGGCTTTATAGTGGCTTTATTTATTATTTATTTATTTATTAGGCTTATTAATTTATATTGTATTAATTAATAATTAATTATTATTAATATTAATTAATTTAATTATTTAATTAATTATAATTCATGAAAACTTTCCTTCCTCTTTTGGTTTATTTTTGATATATTACGCTTTTGCCTCCTTTGCTTACTTCCTATCTTTATTAAATTTAGATAACAAGTATATATACAGATGAATTATTAATTGAATATTCAAATTGAATATTTCAGATTATTAATAAATTGAATATTATATTACAACATAATTTATATTTAGTTTTTTAAAGATTTAATTAAAAAGACAAAAAAGAAAACCTATTAAAGTATTATATACACTATCATGCACTGTCTGTTCTGCCACTAAAATGTTTATTCTTTGTTTATTACGTAAAAATTAATAATTTGATGAAGCGCAATGCGGCACAGGTCCGTCTAGCATCACGACTCGCCCCGCACTGATTTTATGGACGAGAACGGGCTAGCGCTGAGTAAGTGGGGAAATATTTTTGATAAAAACATTATATAAAATTCAATTTTACGAATTTTCAAAAAGCGCTTTCAACAAATCATGCTACATTGTTATCTTCATAAGTGTACAAAATTTCATAATCTTTTGATAAATATTGTAGAAGTGAGATTGTTATAACTGAAAATAAAAGGGGTGAGTTTAGAATTTTTTTCCTGAATCAATTTCAATAAAATAAAATTTTTAATCCCAACAAATCATTCCTCATATCTTGTAGATAAACATATATTTTTTTCGCTGAAGAAAAGGTGTATATATAATGAATAATACTGTTACAAAATGTTGCAAAAATTTAATTTTTTGGAAGGATAAGCCTTAAGTCGAGCACCCTAATCACTCGCCCAACGAGCGCTTCAAATGTAGTTCGTTTTTTGAAAATTACACAGTAAACTAATATTTTTCCAAGATAAAAAAAGTTTCGTATATTATGTTAGATAATCCAGGTGATAAAACTATATGTGTGCTAAAAATTTGTTTCTTAGTTTGGAGGAACTAAGGCGGATAGCGTCACTTGAGATAATTAAAACATGGACTGCTCCCCGTGCTTGGCTAACAAAGTTATTAAAAAGTGAATAAATGGGTATTTTTTATTTTTACCCCACTTGTTGGCATACACGTGCTGGATTTTTTTACAGCCGACACTCCCTAATGAACCGTATGTTCGGATGCGGCCGCGGGGACTTACTCAGGATATCCTGTTTGGAAGAACAACCCCATACACCACATTAAACAACTTCACGTAAGTACCTAACATTTTAAATTTAAATTATACCTACACCGTTCGCAATAAAGTTGGGAGTTAGAAGTAAATTAAAAAATATATAAAATGCTTAAGAATGTTCGGTAATAAAGAGCAAAAACCTAAATTCCTATTATATCCTCGTGCCTTGGAAATAATTTAAAAAAAATATATAATATGCACGTTCTTTATATTGCTCACATCACTATTGTTATACATTACACAGATCGAGTGTCCCGTAAATATGTGTGACTTGATCACATGATATAACATTTCTGAAGAACTGGTACAAAAAAGTGTAATTTTTTGTATTATCACATTGGTTTATTTGCTCTTTTAAACTAGTACTAACAACAAATTAGTCACATAGGCACATTAATTTTACCAAACATCACTTAATATTCTTATGTAACTTTTCGTTAGAACTTAAAAACATGAAATAAAGAAATAATGTGGTGCGGGACAAATTTGTAGTTCCAACAATCTGCTATGACAATTCTTTGTAACGGTTCATGAGGCGGCTGTTTCATCCATATGCAGTCCATTTCAGTAGTTTTTTTTTTAATTTCAGTAGCATATTGAAATGCGAGTTCTGTTAATTCATTACTGGCCAATATTAAATAATCAACTAAGTCTTTCTCTTAAATAGTTGAAAAAATTTGTGACTGACGATAATTTAGTGTACCTATACGACACGAGTATTCAATGTTTTCAGTTGTAGCACTTATTCTCTTCCTGACGAACCTTTTTATTGTCATCGATGATAAACGATACGCTTTTGCAGTACCACGATAACTTTTACCCCCGATAACTTCATTCACAGCAAACAAACTCAGATATTTTTATTGATTGGCAGGAACAAATCTCCCATAAGAAAGTGTACCATGTGTACCCGAACTAGGTTGAGGTTATAACATATCATTTAAAAAAGTATATTACAATTAACTTTTATCTGAAACTGAAGGTTAAAAACAATAAAGACTTGAATTAAAGCGATACAAATCTAAAACATCTTTTCTAAGCCACTATAAAACATTAAATTAATTAAATTACAGAAGTTCTGTAAATCTTGTGTATACCTACCCAGTCTAAGGATCAAGTGTCCTTAATTTCCCTAAATTTAAATAACTAAATCGCTATGATTTTAATTATAGTTAAGATTTTTATGTCCGATTTTAAGGCAGAAGATATCGCTGCTTAAATTCAAAAGTAAAAAAAAAATCAAAAATGTTTTTATTGCAAAAATACTATCACAATCCTTCATCATATTGTATGTGGCAAAAAGAGAGTTGTTTTATTCCATATTTAGTATATTTGGATATTTTTTTTAAATTCAAAAGTAGGTAATTTATACTTACGCTCATATATGCTTATAACTCTAGAAATCAGTTTATATAAGTAAGTACTTAAAACATTTAATGCTTTTTAAAAATACGCTTTGATATTTGATTTGCTTTGATAATAATATTTGGTACATATCTAATAAGAAAAAAATAAACAAATTTTTTTTTTCGATCGACTGTAAAAATGTGTAATTTTAATTTGTGGTCAATTTGTGGTACTTTTGAATTTAAGCAGCGATTTTGCGAGGAACAACTAGAAACATAAAAATTGAACAATTTAGATACATATGTTATTAATCCGTCTTAATAGTTAGTTATACCTACTGTGTTTCTCAATAAATGCTAAAGCAAATTTGTTAAAAGTCGTTACCATCCCTCACGGCATAGCAAAGCAAAAAGCATTGTATTGTAAAAAACCCTTCCATTCAAAGTTCGATCCATTGTTGATTATAAATACTCTGTGTTCATTCATAACAATGAATGAAATGCAACCGCCGTTCATTTCGATTGCGATGCGAGCCTGCGAGAGCTGCGACATCCGAGTTGGTTCAATATTGCCTACGTTCATTTATATTCGATCGTTCGTTCATCAGTCAACGTTGCGCTGTCGAGGAGGGAGCATGTCGCGCATGCGTAAAATCTTAACCTAACTCCAATCGAACTGTCAATTTTCGTTTTAGTAAACAAGTGAAATACTGTGCCAAAGTAAACATTTGCATTTTTATATTAAACATTTTATGGATATTTTTCCAGTTGATTAGTGATTTAGTGATAAAAAAAAAACAACGATTTGACGGGTAAGTACGCGCATACCTACATCTTTTTGTTTATTCGCCGGCTGATTTTTTTACTAATAAGCATATGTAAATATTTTGCTATTTAATTATTAAAGAATTGTGTTCATGTTTTAGTTCGAATACACGGAGATTTAAGTCTTAATCTATATACGTTAATTACCCAACTAAATGTATGTAAGTTACACAAATAGGAAGTAATTTTTTAATAATAATTATTTTAAAATTACTTTTTGGGTTTTTTTAATAAAAAATAAATAATTCGAGTAGGTAGGTAGGTAAATCGAGTAATATACTTCAACATAGAAAATTTTTTATTTTTTAAATAGAGATGGGTTTGCTCTTGGCCAACATCCAGGTGTGTAGCGAAGATGAAGCCTATTATACAAATATAAATATTAATATATCTATTATTAAACTAGACATATTTATACAATCAACTTGACTGTGCACTAAAATAATAATATATTACGTTTTTTTGCCAAAAGATTTAAGGCACTAACAATTTTTTTTTGCCTAAATATATAGGTAGTAACTAACTATATATTTTTGCCTAACTATATATTTAGAAAATGCCAATTTATCTATTCAGTTATTAATTTTTTAAATTAAATATTAGTTATTATTCTATTTATAAATTAAAGGTTTTAAATGTTTATATTTCCCCAGGACTTGGTCCTCCAGATAAATTAAAAATCGCTTTAGATTATAGAATATAATTTAAAGCAATTTTTATTTTATCTGGATTACTGCGACACCCAGATTTAAGAAGACGTAATTTAGGAAGGTAATAAAAATATATTTAGATTAACAGGTAAGTAATGTGTTGTCCTTGTAAATTAGGTATAGATATTACTGTAAAACCGTTAAGTTGTTTTGGCTTGAAACTTGAAAGAGAAGAAAACATTCTCACAAACTTTCGCATTTTTCAACATTAGTACCTACCTAGTATTTATAATACATTTTTGAGAAATTATTTGAACAAAATTACATCGAATATTTGACGGAATGAAGTTGCTTAACAACTTACACATTATTCAGTTTCTTCATACTTCGTATAAGGTCGTTTTTCGTCGTGTAACACATGCACGATAAACGTTACACCTTGTATTGCACTCAGCTGCTTACATCTCTTGCATCTGCTAACCTATTACGAACTTTTTTTTCGCTAAACAGTTCGGGATTCCCGTCATTGGTTCTCCGTTATTGTATGAAAAATGCAATTTCTCTTTATAATATTAGTAGGTATAGATTAGGTACGATTTTGTCTATCAATACATTTAGGGGGAGACTCCATCTCCATTAAAATTATAGGACTTTTTTTTAAATTTGTGTCCTATTGTTAATTAATTTCAGTTAAATCGTGACATTATTTCAAAAGTATTATAACCAGTTATTTCCTTTTTTTTTTATGATTCACTTGGTGGTAAGTTGCATGGAAGCGTTAGCATAATATCTAATTGCACATCGAAATAATATGACTACAACAGTGTGCTTTTATTTTACAGCAGTTTTCTGTGGAGGAGGTTACTGCCGCCAGTCCAATTTTTCTATTTTTTACTCAAAATCGATGTGCCTTGCCACTACTTATTTCATGATTATAACTTTGTCAGTTATTGAAGTATTAATCTTCGTGATTAAGCTTCTTTCTCTTCTTAGTCACGTATTTTCGTATGAGTAATATTTAAAGAGTTCGCTCAATAAATTAAACACGTGCATGCTCTTAACGAAATAGCTGCTGTCATTAGCTCATTCATTACGTATAAGCAAATCCCACGTAATACCTAACAAGACTAGTTACACGAGAGCCGGTCGTCGAACTCGGAACTCTGCCCAAAGATAGCAATGCTTGTTTGTTAGTTGTATAATAAAATGCAGATTGGGTCTCACTGTGTGAATACTAGAACAGTACCTAGTTATTGCCTGGTTAATAAAAGGGAATTTCTGGAAACTTATAGTCCTTTTTTTACACTAAACATATCTATTTTGTAAACAATCTTTATGTCTCCCAAACTAAACTACTCATATGAAATATGATTATTAAAATTTTTA
Source organism: Synanthedon andrenaeformis (assembly GCA_936446665.2). Classification (NCBI taxonomy): domain Eukaryota; kingdom Metazoa; phylum Arthropoda; class Insecta; order Lepidoptera; family Sesiidae; genus Synanthedon; species Synanthedon andrenaeformis. The sequence goes on from OW387792.2 coordinate 5,509,203, forward strand.
TTGTTTTCGTGTTAACGGAGCATACGAATTAAGCGGTTATTACACTACAATTTGAAGGAATCCAATTTAGGAACCTAAGTAGTGAACCTAGTGATCACACTACACTAAATTAATTTCTAAATCGAAGACATAGAATTGAAAATAGATAAAATCTAAATTAGATCCAATCTGTTCTAACTGCGATTACACTTTCCAGTTTTCTAAATTGGAATCCTTCAAATTGTAAAGTGTGCGCTTTAGTGTGAAAGGGGAAAAAATATTCGTGGCAGAAATTGTAAGACAGAACACAATTTTTACCAAAATTAGTGCAAACTGATGTTGTTGTGTACGGAATTATCATTTTATTGGGCCCACATAACTTCCATAGATGGATAGGTTTGATAGTCACAATAGGAAAGTCACCGAGTCACGTTTTCTTAGTCTGAAAGACATGCCTGCATACTTCGCACAAATATATATACGACAGTTTAAACTCAAAATTTAAATAGAAGAAATCAAATAGGCAATCTATTATTGTTTAAATAATGATCGGGATAGCAACAATATGCAAATTAATGAAAGTTATTGCACATTTAGTGGGTATATTTATTATTTGAAAAACAACTTGAAATGCGCGCAGGAGTATACCTTTCTCGTGCATTATCGCAATCAGTTTTACATGTCTAAATTTATCAGCGCAACATATTAACAAAAAGGGTGACCACAATATCAAGCTACTTGTAAATCTTTAATAAAACACTTGAGGGCTAACATTAGCACTGCAATTATCATACACACTTCGTTTGACTAAATCTCTATTATGCTTCACACTATAAAAAAAGTACAAAATTGAATCAGGTGCATTTTTGGCTCAAATTTCATTTAAAAAATGGTAGGTATAGGGGAAGATGGGGGAATTGCGGACGCGGGGTAAATACGGACTTACATATATCTACTCTATCCCTGCCGCCCGCGTCCCGCCGCCGCGATCACACGTTACGTTGTGCCATCTGTAATGCCCACCAAACATTCCCGACAAACTGCTGTGCACACGTTTCAAGGTAATTGAAATCTTACATTTTTTGTGATTTTAATGTAATCTTTGGTATTAACTATTTTGAGTGTTATTCAAAAAGAATAAGTGTCAGTAAAAAAGTCATATTTTCTGTCGATTACGATGTTAATGACGAGTAAATAGTACAATCGTTTGCCTTGATAAATTTTGTTAACCTAAAAATTTCGTTGTCGTACTTTCTCTAACTCGTTTGGGTCAATTGCGGACAAATGGCCTGGGGTAAATACGGACGTCTGTAATTACCCCATTATTTATCAAAACCTATTATTTATATACTATGTTATCTTATTTTTTGTAATTACCCCATTATTTATCAAAACCTATAATTTATATACTATTTTATATTATTTTTTGTAATTACCCCATTATCTATCAAAACCTATAGCAATATTTCTATATTCCAGATGCCTCGAAAATATATTAAGAAAAAAAACCAGCTTACACCATTGAAACTTTACAAAGAGCTGTGCCACTCTAAAACCTACTCGTACAAAACGATTAGTTACACTCCATTATTTTCACCAGCACACCGGAAAAAGTAAACCTAGAGCAAAAAGAACAAAAGAAAATAGAAAGAAATAGAAAGAAGCTAGAACAAGAAAAGACCAAAATTACAAATAAAAAAACCAAAAAACACTAAAGAAAAACGACCAAAAGGTTTAAGAAAATTAAACAATTTTGAATGTGATAAAGAAAATGATGAATATTTCTGCATTTATTGCCAGGAAAAGAATTGTGACCCACCCACCGAAGATTGGATTATGTGTTCAAAATGTAAGAATAGGGCACATGAGAATTGCAGTGCTGGGTCTTCTTCAAGAGGCTACGTTTGTGAATTTTGCAAATGAAATGGGACCTCGTCCATAAATACCCCATGTTGTCCGCAATTAACCCAGCACTGGTCCGTATTTACCCCAAGAGCTAAGGGTAATTACGGACGTATATGTTTTTGTTTTTGATTAAAATTTAATATACGTTGATTGATCTCATATAATTATTAATGTTCATTTGATAGTGAATCAACTATAGTTAAATAATTAATAAATACAGACTGATTATTATTAATAGTTTAAGTTTTATTTGTGATTCCGCTTAAGCGTCCGCAATTCCCCCACCGTCCCCTACTCGTAGTAGTCGTGTTAGTTTGAATATTATCTTTATCTTACATGAAATTATTTATCTTTAATATCATCTTTACATGAAACACTATCACACCTTTACATAAAACGACATAACGACACATACGTTTCGGACATTGTAGTTTAATTTATTAATGTATCTAATATTTATTTCCTAATAAGATACGAAATAAGCTGTCGCAGCTGACACAACTTTTTGCGTCATTTTAATAAAAAAATCTTCTTGCTGGACCCTACTTGTAGTAAAAAGATATTATATTTGTCGGCCAACACCGATAAAACTTTTGCAAGCTGACAGCAAGGAAAATACAATTATAGAGTATTTCCACACAAAACTTTTTAAACAAGTAAACAGGCCTTGTAACTCGCCGCTCCATCCAGATAAACTAAACAATTACTTCCTCAGTCTGTTATGACCACCATTAAGGCTTTTAGTTGGATTGAATTGTTTTGAATACAAATACTATTTGTGTAAATAATTTTATGGGCAGAATTATGATAAAATTAATACAAATATGTACTTAAGTACCTACCTATTGGTTAAGTAGCTAGTTTTAGTATTAAAGAATAACAAACATCCGTAAATCCAAACGTAGGTGTACCTTAGATATGACGAATAGCGAATTTGGTAAAAAGCGAAGTAGATGAATGGCGTCAAACCCATTTAATTAAACATAGGAAGTTCAAGTTTTCTATGTTGCAAATGGAATATATTTTCTTACGCTTTTTGCGAGTTGGCATCGCATTTTTGTGATTCGTGGTTCGAACCATTTGGTGGTGGAAACGCCCAAAACGTTTGAGCATTTTGCGTACAAAAAATTCTAAAATTAAAAATAATGGTAAATCATAGTCACATCAGTGCCAGTGGCGTTGACTCTTGAGTCGCCGCGGCCTCGACCCCTACCGAGTCTCAATAACGCTATTTTTTTAGTTGCCATTGCATACCTAAACCGTGTGTGACTCACAATTACCGCGGTGCTCTATATGCAAGAGAAATCGGCACGCAACGGTTCGGAAAATACGTTAGCGTATGGGATATCTCCCGTGGGGTCAATATTACATTATTAATGTACTTATGTCAAACTAGTGACCCGCCCCGCTCGCGCACTAAGTTTAAATTTTCAAAAAATATTTCTCAGCGGATAATTACGTGTTCCAAATTTCAGTTTTATAGACTTTTGTCTTAGTTTGGGGTGTGCGTTGATAGTTAGGACAAATGATTTTATGAATAAAACAGCTTCAAAGACAAGAAGACTATACTTATTGCTTTTTTTCAATAAGGCTGTAAAGTGAATCCTTTTAGGATTCCAATACAGTCGTAGAGCAATTTTAACTAATTATCACTAAACCTAAATTACTAAATTAATTAATAAATAAATATAATAAATGTCCATTATAGTATATTACTAAGGAGATGATTTGCAAAGATATATTATTTCGATGGGGATGATACTTTGTTATTTTGGTCTTTATAAGTAGCACTACATGTCACTAAATTGTTTCAAAACTATATTAATTACAAAAGTTTTGTCCTTTTAAATCGTATATATAACTATATTTGCGTTTTTAAGAAGATACACAGCTTCAACATTCACTTGATGTATTGATTAAACATTCACATATCTATATTATTGTGAAATAGGTATTATTTATTTTGGAATGTTATTTTGAAAAAAAAAAAATTGATTTAAGATTGTTTACACAAAAAAAATGTTATGAAATGATATTGTAATGAAGGATGTATATTCGTATTTTTACACTTCAATGGGGTGATAAAATCTTACCTAATTTTTCGTCACGACTACTTACTTGTTGTTGGCCTACATTCTTAACTCCACATTAATATATATTATTTAAAATAAGTAGCACTTTATCATCACGTAAAAATAAGAAGCGCTTAAAAGTATTTGTTTATTTCTAAATTATGTTCTACCAGAAAACATTCAGCTGGTTTCAAAGGGTTCGTTTTGAATCATTATACGTTTCCGTTTCTACTGTACAGGTTACATGAAGCCCTACTAAACATAAATAAATTGAAATATATATGTATGTTTGACTGAATATGTATTTTTATTTTTCATCTTCTTCTTAGTAAAAGTCAACTTGAGAACATATTTCGTAGTGTACGCAATGGGTGAAACAAAAATAAAGAACGTTTCTATAATTATCTTAACCAGGAAACGTCTCTATAAAATAATTAAAGTTTTAAGTTACTTTCAATTCGTCGATTGCGAATTATTTGAGAATTGTTAACACACCATTAGCTAAATCAATCAATATTTGCCTTTCTGCGTACAGAAAATAAGAATAAATACATACACAAATTAATATACGTAAGTCTACAAAAGCTTATAATAGTGACAATAACAGTAATACGCTTAAATAAACAAGAAAAAAAAAAAACAAGTATCTAAAAGAAATAAATAATTTTCCAAAACTATTTTCGCGAATGCATTTTTAAAGTTTTACTAGTTTGAAGTGTTGTTCGAAATTACACTAATTCGAAAATATACAGAATGTGTTCCAGCGATCAAACAGAAAATTTCCCAGACTACCCGTTTAGGAGCCGTGGGAGTGATCGAGGTGCTAATGCTAACAAGGATCTACAAGTCCACAGAAGGTCTTTAACCAAACAATTTATCATTTTGCCTTCGTCGAGAATGAAACTTGCCTCCAGTGAACTAACTAGAAATGTAACTTGTTAATGTTAGGGGTATGTAGGGATAACATAACGTTATTGTTCAATGTATAAGTTTTTTTACCTTAGAATTTTGCAACCTTAGCTGACGAGCTTCACCCTGAATGAACCTTCATAATTTAATTTGAGGAGTAATTGTTTGAATCAAAATTTTATTTAGGGAGGTAATGATTTCAATAATATTGTTATTTATTTTATTTTTTACATTTCAGTATTACGTTGGTAAATGTTCTTTAGTTTTGTTTATTATTAGTGATTGTAATTAATATGTTAGGGATTACTGTGTCACAAAATTAAGAAAATAATTATCTTTCACCTTAAAACGATACAAGATGTGGTCATGTCGACGTTTAAAATAACCGTAAATGTCTTTTTTTTCCTGTCACGGCCATCTATTTCAAGAACCCTCACGAACTTGGGAATGATCATTAGAAGTTTGCATAAAACTGAAAGGGCGAAACTCTCATTGGGATCCAAAAAGAAATAGCTTCGTTAGAACTGACAACGCAAAATGAATGCAAGCACGCTTATTGAGAAATTTCAAGAAAGTCATCAACATAGCGTTAGGCACTTATTTCGTGATCTGGACACGTCTTTGGAAAGTTTACATTTAGAATCATTTGTTTCGAGTTCATTTATTCAAAGACTTTTGTTTAAAGTGAAAGTTATTGGCGATTCATAAGAGCCAGAAACTAAACATAAAACAACTGAGAAAAACGAAAGAGAAACTGTTTGTCGGATTGTCTTCAGATCTTCTCTTAACACTGGCTCTAAAAGCATTAATAAATTATATAATGAACAAACATTACTCTCAGACGTTGCTGATGTGACTCATCTGTTTATTTTATAACATTTGAGACTACAGACATGTCGTGACCCGTTCATACATGTCATGAACTTGACTTGTTCACAATCATTAGTTTTGTTAGAGGTTACTTCTATAAAAGTGTATGAACTAAATTAATTAACTCAAATTAGCATTGTTAAGACTTTGTATGGGGTTCACGAGGATGTAGTATTTAAAGCGTGTGAAATATTTAATCTAAAGAGGTTCAACGCCTGAATGACGTAATATAGCGTGCTGACCTTTGAAGATGGTTTTCGGAAATTTGTAAGTACTTATTACTGCTTTTCGCAGTCATCTGGGCAGCACGTCTGGCGGCAGTACTACCTCCTTACGGAACCTTGAAATAACAATACGTGTGCTGTTGTGAGTCAGGGATGTCAGAGCGCATTACCCTATCCCTTTCTCAATCCCTTATACTTAATCCTAGTATGGTCGGCAGCGCACTTGCAATAACTGTGGCGTTGATTGTGTTATACTAGGCGACTGGGCCACCTACCATCAAGTGGTCCGCCGGTCTGTCTGTCGGCCTTGATATAAAAAAAAATTGAAAATTAAACTCCCATTGTCACTGTAAGGATCCTTTGTATTATACAATTCCTATGATAGATAATAAAGCAGTTATCCTAACTAATATTAATAGTCTCATGAGGATGATAAGAGTTCAAATGTAAATCATAACTTTTTCCTCTAAAATCAAACACAAATCCCTTATAGCCGAAATAGTGAAAAACTACTGAGCTGGTTTTTCGTGTTAGTTTTTTAATCTTAACAGGATGTGGCTTATTAACAGGTTGGTTTGCTTTATCTGCATGACTGGACGACTTTGAATCATCATCGACTATTCATTCATTACGAATACATAGTGTTTCCTTACCAGGAAACAGTTTTATTGTTTTACCTAAATGATTGTTAGTTTTTGTGAAGTTTATTAGTTTTGGGAAAAAGCATGAAAAGTTGTCTGCCTATGATTTACCTAAAATTTGTTATTACCAGATTACTTACTATCCAATTTTTCCACCTCGAAAGCCTTACGGATCACTGTTAGTCTCCAAAATTTTGGACTTCTTCAGTTTCTGTCGATTTTTACTGCCATTATCCTGTGTTACGGCAAAGGTCACTATGAACACTTTTTAAATATATATTAAATGAGAATAATTTTAGTCTTGGTAGGCGAAATTTGGTTTACATAGACTTAATAGTTTCTACCACTGTTCAAAGCTGTTGAGGTAGTATTAGGAAGGGTTTATAAAATGAAGTAAAAATTTCTCTGTTAGTGAAATAAGCATTTTAATTTATAAAAATAAACATTTTTATAATTAAAACATTAATACATATTTAAAATTATAGTATTATGAAACACTTCATAGTATATAGTTAATGTACAGAACAATTTTGACAATTTTGACAATTTTGAACAGTTGTATCTCAGGAACTATCAAGTCTACGTAGACCAAATTTATGTCATTTTATTGGAATTTTTATTAGGTAAATTTTGCCATAAGCATTTCTTTGCAGTCGAAATTGTCGAAAACTAAAAATAACTGTAAAACATCAATTTTTTGCAAACTTTTGAATAGCCATATCTTTAAAACTATTTCGCCTATCAAGACTTCAATTGCAAATTTAATCTATTTAAAAAGTTTCCATAGTGACTTTTGCCGTAACACAGGTCCTTGGTAGTTAAAATCGACAAAAAAAACTGAAAAAAGTCCTACATTTTGATTAATTTAACAATGATCCGTAAGGTTGTCGAGCTGGAAAAATTGGATTTGTCATTACCATTTCACTACCAACATATAAAAAAATTAGACTACCTTATTTGATGTAAGGCAACAGCTCATGTTTTTTACGATTTCCATGTGCTATACGTAATTATACTTTTGATAAAAGTGTAACACGTGCCTCTCTATTGAAGTTATTTAATCGTAGCTTCCCTTAAAAATCAATCCGAAAATTGCCCCATAAAATTTTAAATTGGCTTCAATGTTATCAATTATGAAATACTAATACTAGTTAAATAAAATAAAAAATAAAATAAATTTTCGTATAATTTTTTTGTGTGCCTATAATAGTTGTTTTAAATTTTGTTTGTTTTTATTTCATATTCATTTGTTTTTTCAAACATTTTTTTGTTTAGAAGCCTAAATAATATTATTATTTCAACACTTGATAAAATTAAAGCTCCTAAAGCTTTAGTATATTGAATGGGATTACCTTTACGATATTTTTTTCTATCGAGCGAAAAATTTAATAACTATGTTTACTTTTTATTTAAGTTTTTCAGTCTTAAAATGGAACTTAAAAGCTTGTTTATTTGCAGCTTCTTGCGGGTCCTGAAAACTTGTTTTCAGTTCTCGTTCTTTATTCATATCACACAGATCTTTTATAGTGACCGGTGTCAGTACTGTAAATATAAATATAAATAAATATAAATAAATATCTCCACACATTCCACACAGCACCATCTAGTTCCACACTAAGCAACTTAATGCTTGTATTATGGATACCAGACAGTTGATATAATACATAGATTACTTTTTTTTTGTAAATAAATACATATTATAAATACAAACATCCATGACTCAGGTACAAAGGTAAATGTTCACACATAAACATTTGCCCCTAGCGGGATTCGAACCCGCGACCGTTTGGTTAACAGCTAGGGTTACTAGCCACTGGACCAAACGTGTCGTCAATAATAACAGTGTCAACGAGACAGCAATAAGTATGGATTACTCTGTCCATAATGACCCCTTGTGGTTGAAAGCGGATATCCTTCACATATGTTTTAGAGGAAACAAAAAGAAGCACGTTTTATATCGAATGGCTACCGTTTACCGGTTTTTGCCCAAGAGGCACATTCGCGTGCCGAAAATTACTCAGTAAAAAGGTAATGTTAACAGCACAAAATATATCGCAATTAAGCTACAAGTTCGCGTGTACTGACTTCATAAGGAGTTTTATTATTTAAATTGCTCGCAGTTTAGCTTATGTATTTTTTTCGGCGTAGGGCGAAGTTTTATTTGGATTTGAAGTTCACTTTTCTGGTTTGCATTTTCTACGTTTCTATATTGGATCAGCATAATTTTTATTGATAATAACTTATTATTTGATATTGTAAACTGTAGACTTCATTAATGAACTAGCGTCTTACTTCATCTACAGTTAAATAGGTTTAAAATATGACTAAAATGGTAATATTGTAGTTAATATATCCCTTCCGTACGTTTGTTAAATATACATTTTGCTAACATGAGAGAACATGGTCCTTATTAGGATAATAATTATACCTGATACTAATATTATTATAATAACATTATAGTTATTTATTATTTGTATGGCCATGGCATGACAATGGGGAAAACAAAATATAGTATGCATATAAAATTTAATTTAATTATGTAATAGGTTTAAAGTTACATGAAATTGACAGGTGATATTAAAATCATATTTACTTTATAAAATTATTTCTTCCTCTTTTCTCAAATAAAGTAAAACATATCCGACTGCCTCATTGAATTTTGCCTCCTGGCAAGTTAACCACTGTTCAAATGATTGTTGATGATGAATGATTGCTCAGATTTTATTTAATGATGGTCTCGAACGCCGGCTTCCATCTGACAAGACGAAACGACTGCTTGAAGTGGTTCCAAGATAAAGTTTTTTTGCTCTTCTCCGCGCCTTGCGTTATACCATCTAATAAAATGTATAATCTGTTTTAACTTTAATAATAAATAATGGATGTTTTTGAAGTTTTCAATATGTTTTTCTTCTCATCAATTAGACTTGTATTCGTCTACTATCATCTATTAACATATTATATAAATTAGAATAATATACTAGCATGAAACTAGCGAATGTTTTAGAAGAATCATTTACTTTTAACTCCTTGTAATATATTCAGCAAAGTGCTTTTGTATCATTAATTATTTTAATTGGCAGATAAAATAAATTACAGCCCACTTGTTTATTGTTTTTAAAAATATCCCTATTAGTTTGTTTTGAATTCCAAAATTTCAAATTTTAAATTTGTGAAGCATGTTTTAGTGTGATTATTTCCAACATAGTAACATAGTAATTTGTATAATAATAATAAAATCTAATAATGTAATGAAATGAAATGTTTAAGACAGTTTAAAAAGTAAATAAAAAATACAACCGTGAAACTTTTCCTATAGCAATTACCTAATTGCCATAGGAAATGTTCAAAGACGAATGCGGTCGTCCACTTCGCAATCGTCCACTTTTAAAACGAAAATTTAATGAAAATGGTTTCAATGGTTTACTTAGTATGTTATAAGGTCATGCAATATTCTAATAGTGAGATTATTTTCATCAAGGGTATGCAAACTGTGAATTATTTCACAAAAATTTACACCTTATAAACCTAACTTGCCAAACAAAACAGATTTTCACACGACGTGCACCTGGTGTGATGTGATGTGTTTTGAATCTTTATTAATTCTTGGAATGCTTTGATTTGTAACGAATTTTTAGTGTTGTTTCACAGAATTAATGATTACGTATTCTACGCTGAGGTTGAATTTGCACAACAAAACTATAACGTCGTCGTCATACAAAATTGGAAGACCTTAAATTCATAGGTACTAATTTTTGGATATCAATTTTTTTAAGCACCTTTACCGCCATAATACATTTAAGTAGGTATAACTAGCGACCTTCTCCCGGCTTCACAAGGGTGCATTATTTTTTGGAAATTATATGTAAAAACCTTTCTCGTTTAACGCTCTTTCCATTAGTGAAAACCGCATAAAAATCCGTTCAGTAGTTTCTGAGATTATCACGAACATACAGACAGACAGACGCGGTGGGGGACTGTTTACTATTATGTAAGGAAGAGCAATTTTAATCTATTAATGTCGTAAGGTCAAAAGAGTAGCCATAATAGATATGTTCTTGCCTATAAATTTTTTTATGAATATTAGGTAGTAGTAGCAGGACTCACTATGTTTCCGCATAAACTGCGTACAAGTTGATTGCCGACAGAATAACCACCGTAAAATAACCACCGTAAAATAACCACACTTCTGCTTTAGTATTTCAGGTTGTGATTAAAAAATTTCAGCCTTTATGGCTAAATTTAGGGGAATAACCTCTTCTCACCTTGTCTCTTATCCTATTAGGATTGGCACGTACTTAAGTTCGGCTGGTTTTGCTTGTGTTTATATGCGAGAATAACCTATAATCAAGTGGACCTTTTTTAATGTTCAGCACGTAGGATGCTACCTGCCAAATTTTAAACTTTGTTACAAAATATCAGGTTTTCTTTAATATGGCTGATTTTGTTCTGTTACTTTTTTGATAAAAAAAAGATTTAAAATTAACCTTTTCATATAATATTTCTTATTACTAGGTACTCTATTTTACTGTAAAAATTAAAGTTTGAAAGTACATAAGTCGCTACAATTTAAAAATATGTATCTAACATATTGTATACCAATGGCTTTATCTTCATAAATTACATAAATATAATATATTATGTATGATGCACATATATGATTGTACATATATGTATAAACTGCATATATATATATATATAACGGATTTGATGTCAAAATCCGTTTAGTACTTTTAGCCACTGATCGTTGATCGATTCCCAGACAGGAACTATTAAGTATAGCGTTCCAAGTTTTGGAACGCGATAGAACGTGGGCGGATGAATGGTGCGCAGGAGTTGTTGATATGTCACTAAACTGGTTGTGATGTAACATTACGTTAAGATAAAGGGAACGACACAGCTTTTATGGTAGCTACTCGCCTTAATATCCATTCATTACGAGCAAGCATTACGAGTAATGATACGCTTAATTATTATCCTATGATAATTAAATTTGAATTTGGAACATTCAAATTTCAGATTTAATCTTTCTTTGTTTATTGTAAGCTATGTCTTAAACTAAGCATTAATTTTGTAATTACAATAAAATCTTCTAGTGTCTGCCTAAATTATTTTTCTGTGTATCAAGATCAAGATATTTTTTAAATTCTTTTTGTCATCCTCCTTATCCTAATCCTAATACGTCTGTCCTTCTGTATATCCGTTTACTCTTAAACCACGCAACGGATTTTGATGGGGGTCTTCACTAATAAAAAGAGCGATAAACGAGGATGGTTTTTGTATTATAATAAAAAAAATGCATCTGTGCAAAGCCGGGGGCAGGTCTGTGCGTTTGCGCACGCTAATCTTAGAAACGGCTTAACCGATTTGAATACAGTTTTCACTCGTGTATTGTAGCAAGCTTCCCGTAAAATTTAGTGTTTGATTCTTTCCAATCGGTTGACAAACAAAAAAGTTACGGCAAAGCTAGTCTGTAAATAATCATACTCAAACAGACATTTATTTTCTAGAGGTCATTCTCATAAATATTTACGTGGTCCCATATTATGAAAACACTAAATAAAGTTTTTAAGGCATTCTGTGTGAATGTCGCTCTTTGAATGCTATTGCTAATTTTCAATTGTTTAAAGTAGATGAGACCAACAATCACGTTTCGTTCAAATGTCCTTCCAGAATTCAAATCCATACAAGTCATTGTACAAGCTGCCATTCACCCGTTCTCTTCAAAAACTAGCAACACTACTGACAGGTGTGTTCCCGTCGTGCCCCTTTTTTCAACGTCCGTTCCTGGGTTCACCTTTTAAGTTTCAACGACTTAACAACTCATAAAATCTCCACTGAAATTTTAACTCTGTTCTCGACGTTATAAAGGCTGTTTCAATTGAACTAAAATTTGAACGTTACGAGAGTAACAATGAATGGATCGTTTCCCTTACAATGTGTTGCAACCGTTTAAAAATCTGCTGCTAAAGAAATTTGAGCTTTAAATGAGAGATTTTCGGAATTAAAATTATTTGGCACTTTCAAATTGTTCATATGTGGACCACTTTTAATACATTTTTTTTGTTGGCAAGATTCAAGGTCTGGCTTCTTTTGGTGTGAATTTTAGTATGAATTTGACCTTATTATATATGTAGCAGCTAAAATACCTTAGAAAGCTTAGAATAATTATAATTTTCTCATTTATGGTAACTGTTCAAGTATTAATTAGTAATTGTGAGAATATTCCATTGAAACAATGTTGACTGTCAATTAATCTGATCATGAAAGTTCTATGTGTTTGCATTCTGCGAAATCTGATAACAATAATGTATTCAATACTTTCTCACGCTTCATCTGATAATTTTTCACACTTGAAATCTCACGTTTTCTCATGTAAAAAAGTAGCTTCGTTCCTGTGAATATTTGTTCTTTATATTGAAACATTATAACCATGAACATGTGTACAATGATGGTAGAATGTGAACTTCATACCAATATTTTAGAAATAATCCGAACTTTGTTGCAAGAAAACTGAGTCAATTTGCTTTATTAAAACAAACTATAATGTGGTCATATGTAAGTTGAATTTATTTTATTGTTTAACATTATTTAACTAAAGTAGGTCTGACTATACAGAAAATAAGTATTCACTACATATTAATTTAAAAATTTACGTTTTCGGTTTTTAAGTTCGGGCTGTATTACCTCACTTAATACCAGACAACTTAGTAATAGTATAAGATTTTTTTAGTTACTGTTAATAGATAGAGGTCATATTATAGACATCAAAAAGCAAAATAAAAGAAAAACGCATTTATAGAATTGGTTGATACTGAATCATCAATTTAGTTTTATAAATAGCAGTCGAAACCAAACTGCTTTCCAATAAAAATATGACTTGTAGGTGTTGATGTACTGTAAGTGTGCAAAAATTTATGGCGTCATATTCCGCTGCGAATAGTTTTGTATCGTATTTCCAATCCAAGGTTGAAATATTTATGTTGCCGACTAACAAATTGGATATCTAGTTTTTTTTTACTAGCAAATCGTGTATTTGTACTTAATATAAGTTCTTGTCTATTTAATATTGTTCATCTTCAAATATATCTGACTTTACTGCTCTTTTAACATTTTGATTCAACATCACCTTCAAGTTGCCGGACAAACGGACGCCAATTGTTTACGCTTCCTATACACTTTTCTTTATATTGTACCGGAACTGTCTCTCGGTGGTCATCCTTTCGTTTCATTATTGATAGACATCAAAAGGTTGACAAGTCTCTCCAGTTCCGTTAGTTGCCTGAACGGTGCTGATTGTAAGGATGAAGGAAACCATTAGATGTTCTATAGCGCAGTTCTTAACGTCATTAAAATTATTATTCCTATGATTCTTACAGTTTGCCTTATATAAATCCCATTATTATTAATTGACTTCCATTATTAATTGACTTTAAACGCTCGCCGCTTGCCCGTACACAAGTTGCCTGAGCGAATCTGTTTATAAGGGGATGCGATATACCCTAAAGGCCACCCATTATTTGCATCAATGTTACAGAAATGACACAAGCAAATTAAAGACACAGTAAAAGCTGTCGAGATTTTATTTGGCGAAACATAAGGAATCATTGTAACTCCCAAGGGAACGACCCCGGTAAATGGAAGGAGACGGGATTGGAATTTTAGATTAGGTAAATAAGAATGCCGTACAATCGCAATTTGGCTCGTTCCGTCTAACGAGACTCCCTTTGGGTGAATTAATTTTTTTGTTTCGTTATGAATTTATTTTTATTTCGTTTTTAAATTCCTTTCGGTCCTAATGACGTTTCTGTAATTAAGATCGAAATCGCATTACGATTCTGTCGTTCGTTTATCTCATTCGAGAATACCTCTAAACTAATTGGAATTGAATCCAGTTTGTTTTTTCACGAAGTTTATCGAGGCGAATGTTAAACATCAGGTCGTACCTGACGATTGCCTCTTCCAATTTTCTCTCTAGTGATAAGTTATTTACGGTACCGAATCGAATTGAAAATAAGGTCAAGCAAGAGAGGCGTGCCCCGAATAGTTTTAATTACGAAATCTTAGCGACTGTTTTGTTACGGAGCCTTCGTGCCGGTCATTAGAGTTGCGCCCGTGAAGAATGCGACGATTAATCGCCCGCGTGCGACTAAGCAGCTGAATGAAGCCTGTATTTTGTTTGCATATATTTTATTGCGATTGATATCAATGTTTTAAACAGCTGCTATTCTTGCAACTATAATAATTGTTCGCATTTTAATTTTAATGTAACGAATCTTTAGAGGATTCCAATATGCCATAAGATTGACTTGACTAAACAAAATTTCATCGGCGCAAACGCACTAGATCAGATCCACGTGGTTTTGTGGGAGCGTCATAATTCGGCGTGTTAGATTGATTCTGATAGTATGTATTGAGTTTGTTATGTATCTGTTAATTTACGGTTAGAATAAAAGTTCCTGTTAATCGGAGAAAGCATACCAAGATAGTGATGTTGATGTTTTTGTTCGTACCAGTTGGCTCATGCTCAGTGACTGTCGGAATGTTCACGGTCCGGAGCGTCTTTCGTAACAGTCTTCTTGATCGTACCTCAGTAAATGAAGGTAACAGTAGCACTTCTCTTACAATTGCTAAAGCTGTGTGAAACACACGATATTCGTGCGATGTCCGTCTACAGCCACATATATTTTTATTGTATGCGGAATATATAAAAATGGTTGTTCCAGTGTATGTATCTACACCTTTTGGCTGTTTAAATAAGGCAGGTAATGTAAACTTAATTTTTTTTTATAAATATAAATATACAAGTATCTGTACGCAAAACTTTTTGTAAAATAAGTAAGTACTTGTCTTTCTTTGATTAGCCTTTCATTTCTTGTTATAAACTTCGTGATTTCGGGACTGAGATTTACTTATTTGCCTATGAATCTATTAGTAGATCTAAATGTTTTGTTTACAATTATACTAATTATGTTGTTTGTTATTATTATGTTCTTACTGCTAGGAATTTGAATAGGAATTTTTAAATTGCCAAAATCATAGAGACATTGAAACATAACAACTTCTTATTACCAAGGTGAGATGTCAGATGTTACACATCATAATTATGCGACTTCTGTAATTTAGAGAAATCCATTTGTAAGGTTTACATCTAATCTAATACACTATTATAATTTAATAGTTTCTAGTGAAGGGGACGTTAAATCATGTGGAGGCAAAGTCAATTAGCAAAATAAGTAATAATTTTACTATACTTTAAATTTCGATAATAGAATTGTCTACTATATATTTCTGATATTGTGTCCGGTCCGTGGCTGTAGCTAGTGCGAATGTTTTTGTGTGAATATGGTTTAATGCAGGGTTCCCCAAACTATTTTGGACAAGTGACCCCTTTTCAACAATGAACTGTTACCTCAGACCCCCATGGTCAAATTACCTACTTTTAAGACCAACCCCCTTATTCATAATGGTCCGCTAACTTAAAGCAGCTATCTATCTTAGTCTATCTTTAGTTTTTTCCTATTGGTACAAAATACCTAGGTACTAAGGTGCCAATTAGAAAACTTTGCACTTGGTTAAGTGAGTGAAGTTGATTTCATTTTCTCGTCAAAATTTAACAAAATAAAAAGACAATCCAATTCAGTAAATATCAAGTTTAATTTATAATTATTACAAATTAATACATAAAGCATCTTAAGTTGGTAGGAAATTATATTTTAAAAACTATTAATTCGCAAAGAGAAAATAAAACATTCAGTGCGATGGATGAACCTGGTGACTATCTACCAATCTAGCTACATCCGGTTCAATATTAGTGAGTTGCAGCCTTAAATCTCCACGTTCGTTGATTTTCAAACGGTTTCTTTGTTTTGTCAAAATGTTTGTTACCACACTGAAGCTTTTTTCAACTAGATATGATGATGGAAAAGCGATAAGGTATTTTTCAGCAATGTTCCACAATGTAGGATACTGTGTTTCAATTTTGCGTTGCAACCAGAACTTCTGATAGCCTTGGTTGAACTTTTGCTTAAGCTCTTCGTCTGTGCTGATGGTAATCAACTCTTCTTGCATTATCACATTGGCTTCTTCTATGGCTGTGGTGTTATACGGATTTATTATCCATTGAGGAATTTGTAAATTTAAAAGATCATCAAACCTCTCCGTAAAATCCTTGTGTAATGCGTCCAAGTGAGTAACATATAATAAAATGTCATCATCTTGAAGCATTTTTGGTAATTTTGACAAATGCGGAAACTGCGAATATTCTTTTCTGCCTAAATTTTGTTTATAAAGAACTAGTTTACCCACGAAGGCCGATATTATTGATTTTGTTTTAATCAAGTTAAGATCATCACCCTGTAGTTGCAAATTAACTTTGTTGAACATTCCAAAGATATCAGTCAAGTAATAAATATCTGTTTTACAATTGTTCAGATTTTCTTTCAAATTCGGATCTTTTTCTTGTAAAAACTCCAACACAGATTCAAAAAGGGCTGAAAATCTTTCTAAGCAAGAGCCTCTTGATAGCCAGCGAACTTCAGTGTGCAGAAGTAACCGAGTAAAGACTTCGTCGTTTTCGTCACATAGTTGAGCAAATAACCGAGAGTTCAAAGAATTGCTTCGAATCTTGTTGATAGCATTTATTACATATTGTAAAGACTTATGCAATCTAGGACTCAGCTTTTTTGCTGCTAAATGCTGCCTGTGAATCACACAGTGAATAACCAGTACATCAGGCAGTTGTCGCTTTAAGTGAGCTATAAAGCCACGATGACGACCAACCATAGACGGTGCACCATCAGTCGCAACAGAAACAATATTCTTCCATGGAATAGCTTTATCAGTAAAAAAATGTTCCACGGCCTGAAAAATCGATTCTCCTCTAGTATCAGTCTCTAAATATGCAGCAAAAATCAGTTCTTGGCACATATTTTCATCTTTGATAAATCGAACATATCCTAACAATAGAGCTTCATTGCCGGGTAATGTAGACTCGTCCAACTGGAGAGAGAATCTGCGGGTCTGTAAGAACTTGCATAAAATGTTTTCCACATCGCGTCCCATCTCATCTATGCGTCTCTGAACGGTGTTGTTGCTCAAAGGTATTCTCTTTAAAATATCATGTGCGGGTTTGTGCAATACATTGTTAAGGACCTCCGCAATGGCTGGTAAGATAAGCTGCTCTCCAATTGTGTGGGGTTTCCCCGACTTCGCTATTAGTAAAGATATATTATAGGACGCTCGTAAACCATCATTGTCTCGAATAGATGATGACGCAAACATCGATCCTATGGATGGCCTTTTGTCTAGTTTTTCTTTCAGTGCTTGAAAATATGACAAGGGCTTACTTTTTTTGTTAGCATGTACTCTTGATAAGTGGTCATCCATTTTTGAAGGCTTCATGGCATCGTTACTAAATACTTTTTCACATATGAGACACATCGGGAAGTGTTGATTTGATGGAGATGCAATAAATCCGAACTTCAAGTAGTCCAAACTGTATTGTCTGCATTTTTTTTTCGTGTCCGCCATCATAAAACTTTCAGTAATTCTGCAAACAAAAAAATAAGGAACCTAAATAAAAAACAATAATAAACTGTTAAATTTGCACACTATCTTATTTTTATCACACTCAGTTAATGGATTCTTGTTAAGTATTACTGACTTACTCTTTGATAAACTTTGATACCTATATTGGGAAGTAACTACAGTAGGTAATTAGGTATAGAAACTTCGTATTAGGTAATTAGGTAGAATAAGAACGAAAACCAAAGACTTAAGTGTTAGTAATTTTTACAAATACAATTATACATACCTATTTAAAATATGTTGTATGTTGTGTTTAACACTTTTTCAGTCACTTTACTTCACTTAATTTAGCTTTGTAATAAGTTTGTAATCTCTTGAAATAAATGAGTACTTAGCTATATGAGTTTTTATCGTTCAAGCTCCAACGAATTTCAAAACGCAAATGAACTTTCAACCTAAATGCAAGCTCGTTAAATAGTAAAATATCAGGAACATGTTTGGACTTGATCATGAATTCGTTCGTCTTAATTCGCGTAAAGCCGCTATCACACTATTCAATTTGAACGATTCCAATTTAGGAAATCGGAAGGTGTGATCGCAGTTAGAACAGATTGGATTCAATTAAGAGTTTATCCATTTTCAACTCTATATCTTCGATTTAGAAATCAATTTAGCGTAGTGTGATCACGAGCTCACTACTTAGATTCCTAAATAGGAATCGTTCAAATTGAATAGTGTGATAAGCACTTTATCGTCAAATAGAGAGCAAGTCAAAACGCCGCTGAAAGACGTACGCTCCAACTCAATCTTGCACAAACTTGTCCACATAGACTTGCCGAGTTTTTCATCTTGTACGAACTTGAAACTTTACATTCCTGGAACATTATTTCCTACAAAAATATTAATTATTCTTAGTACACGTAACACAACATAAACAATACAGTAACTACCTACTTACCTATCTTGAAAGTTTTAAATAAGAACTTGTGTTAATATAATAGGGGTCGATTTTTAGACCTCGTCGACCCCCAAAATCACTTTTCGTTTATGTCGACCCCTAGGAAACCGATATCGACCCCAAGGGGTCGATATCGACCACTTTGGGAATCCCTGGTTTAATGGATTTGTGTCGGTCGGCGCGTCGACGACGACCGTTCGAATCCGATAGATTGGTTCGTGCTATTTTACGTTTTGTGATGAATCGATTGTCTTTACATCGATTCATGTTTTAGTTACGCAATTTCCCTCAGATAAGAATACATACTTTAGATTCATGAGTCAATAATATTCTACTAATAAATAAAATTTTAGTATTTGTTTGTAATATAAAAATAACTGCTTTTTACTAAATGTTATATCAAAGTATATACGGTACTTAAAACAAAAAAAGAAACTTAAAATTTTTATCTGTTGGTTCCTAGACTTTTTGTCTTGTTGTTCCTAGAGCTAGACCGATTTTGACGGGACTTTCATTGGCAGATAGATAATGTTATAAGGAGTAACTTAGGCTACTTTTATTTTACAGATTTCTAACAATCCGCATTGTTGCAACTGAACACAAAATGCTTTAAATCTAATCAATTACTCGCATCAAAAGAACCTAAATTTGCAATTTGAAACAACTTTTGGAATCCCGATCCATGACGGCACAGGTGTTATTTGACACGAATTTGTTATTGAATACTCAACTTTACTCTTTGGTGATAGGATTCAATGAACAATTGTCAAGTTTGACAGGACATTGCTCTTTTCAGTTACGCTCGTGTCTGCGCCTGTCGCGCCCGTGACTTTTAAATTAAAATTGTCCTGACTACTATATTATGTTAAGTCACAAGGTTTTACATATTATTATTACTAGGTATTATAATAATACCCAGCAATAATAATTAATCAATTGTGATAGGTACCTTATACCTATATAAAAGTTTTTGCGTACCGTGTGAATTTCCAAAATAAAGCTAAGTACAGACATTTCATTTTGTCGGTACTTCACAACACTCAATGAACATTTAATTACAAGATCAAATTACTTAAGCTTTGTATCGAATTAATATGTGTTATTGTGTTGTGTAAGTTACAAGTAAAGAAAACAGACCTATCTTCTTTCTAGAAAAGTCTACTAACGCTTTATTATGGAAATAATTACTTTTTAAGTTTTGGGAAGAGTTGTTTACGCCTATTGAAGGCGCGGTGAAAATCCCAAGGGGTTGTCTACATTTCGTTGCGGCGGGATTGCAACAGAATCACGCCATGAATCCCTATTAGCGATTTAAGTGGACTGTATCTGGTTGCGGATATAAGCGAACAGTATGATCGTCTGAAGGACAGGATAGGTAGCAGAAGGAAATGTACGTATCTTATACCGGTGCTCTGGTGCGCTCTCCTGCAGGAACATCTATATGTTTAACTGGCAGATACTGTTCACATGTATTTCAACGTTCAGCAACAAGGCGCGGATGAATTCACTTCACTTCCGAGATCGAGTTAAGGCGAAACACAGCTCAAGCGCGGGCGCGTTTTTTTTTTTTACTTCTCGCGCGGCGGTCATCGGTAGCAAGCAATGCATTATTTTTGGTAAGTGGGAAAAGAGGCAAATGTGAGGCCCACAATTATAGGAAGGTGGGTAATACGTGAAAGACAAAAAGGACTTGACAGCCAACTATTCGATCACGGCGCAACCACCTATACAATATCAATATGGCAGGTTGTTTGCATTTTACCAAAGTTTTAATTTCGAGAATCCATTTCAATGTTTGAAATATATTATGCCACAAAGTTCAGTAAAAATACATTACACAATATCTAATTATAGCGCATCTAGTAAATCCGATTATATAATTCCGTGTATAGGATCACGTTAATATGTTACAGATATCGTGGGAACATAAACCTAAGGACACAATAATAAAATGGTTGCTTTGTTATATCGCTTCTACTCCATTATACGTAATTGCAAATCCTACACTAGTTTAGTGTCAGACCAAATTGAGTTATGGGAAATATATTTTCCGTCATCAAAATTTATATTTTGTCATCAACTTGTAATATCATCTAATTAATAGATCAATATACCTACAAGTATGTATGAATTAGTTAATATTTATTACCTTAGAAATTATGGTAAATTAAATACTTACCATAATTTCTAAGGTTCACGCGACAAAAAATAAGTTTTTAAGGCTTATCCTTCCAAAAAATTAAATTTTTGCAACATTTTGTAACAGTGTTATTCATTATATATACGCCTTTTCTTCATCGAAAAAAATATATGTTTATCTACAAGATATGAGGAATAATTTGTTGGGATTAAAAATTTTATTTTATTGAAATTGATTCAAGAAAAAAATTCTAAACTCACCCCTTTTATTTTCAGTTATAACAATCTCACTTCAACAATATTTATCAAAAGATTATGAAATTTTGTACACTTATGAAGATAACAATGTAGCATGATTTGTTGAAAGCGCTTTTTGAAAATTCGTAAAATTGAATTTTATATAATGTTTTTATCAAAAATATTTCCCCACTTACTCAGCGCTAGCCCATTCTCGTCCATAAAATCAGTGCGGGGCGAGTCGTGATGCTAGACGGACCTGTGCCGCGTTGCGCTTCATCAAATTATTAATTTTTACGTAATAAACAAAGAATAAACATTTTAGTGGCAGAACAGACAGTGCATGATAGTGTATATAATACTTTAATAGGTTTTCTTTTTTGTCTTTTTAATTAAATCTTTAAAAAACTAAATATAAATTATGTTGTAATATAATATTCAATTTATTAATAATCTGAAATATTCAATTAATAATTCATCTGTATATATACTTGTTATCTAAATTTAATAAAGATAGGAAGTAAGCAAAGGAGGCAAAAGCGTAATATATCAAAAATAAACCAAACGAGGAAGGAAAGTTTTCATGAATTTTAATTAATTAATTAATTAAATTAATTAATATTAATAATAATTAATTATTAATTAATACATATAAATTAATAAGCCTAATAAATAAATAATAAAGCCACTATAAAGCCGGATTCCCACTCACGTATCTAGTGACTCATCGAATTGTTCTCCTAGAAGGAGCGGTGGGGGGTTTCCCTATTGTAGGTGGTCGCGTAGGGGACGCCCCCGTGACCTCCAGAAAAATCCGATATCCTCGGTACACCGTTCTGGTAAAAAGTTGGTGAGCGGTTCTCGGAAACTATGAGGGATAGGTCATAGAGGGTGATCGGTAGTCACCAAGGAAAGTGTCATCCGGTCTACCGGGGCACCAAAAAAAAAATCGAGATTTTTGACAGCCCCCTCCTTGGACCCCCCCCCCCACCGTAACTCGGAAACGGCGCGTCACAGCCGTGTCGTGTTTGGGCTCATCGGGGACGTCTCGACGAGATAAAAAATTTGACGCCCCCCTCGGAGCCCCCCGACCGTGACTCGGAAACGGCGCGTCACAGCCGGATCGTATTTGGGCTCATCGGGGACGTCTCGACGAGATAAAAAATTTGACGTAACCATGGTCAACGGTTACAAATAGACCCCCCATGTTAGGTATCATTTGAAAGGATGAGGGTAATCTATCAACACCATCCTCCCAGCCCCCCTCCGCTCCCCTCTTACTTCCCCCCCTCCTTTAAAATTACACAATTAATAATAATAAGACCCAAAACCAAACCAAAACAATTAGACATGGCAAAAGACAAGACAAAACGAAAACAAAATGAAAACGTGAATAAATTTTCTACAAGCATTTGTTTTTTTTTTTTTTTTTAATTCTATTGACATGAATTTTAAAAATTATAAAAAAGGGCTTTTGATAGCTTTTAGAAAAATCAAGCGCTGAATCAAAAATATGGAGAAAATAATAAATGTTAAGTGTGCCTTTTACAGTTCAATATACCCTAAAAAGCCCCACAGAGTTTCCATTTAATCCACTCAGCCGCTTTTTTGTCCCACTCGATAGATTTTTTGAAAAAATTGAAGAAGCAAGATTCTCGCTTTAAAAAGTTCGTAATCTTTATCAAAATGAAAAAAAAAAACACTTTTTGTCTCAATTTATTGTCACTTCACTCACTTGGTGAATTTGAAAAAAAATATCAAAATTAAAAAAAAAATTATTACCGCCGGCATTAGCGTTACCCAAACAAAACGTACCACGCGAAGTTTGCACGGTTGGTGCAAAAACTCAATTGTTTTTACTGAAAATTAAAAAATTTGTTAGTTTTGATAAAAACTTTTGTTTGGCTCTTTTACCATATATTTTATATTCGTATAAAGAAATATACATACATCTATACATATAAATAAAATTGGAGTGTCTGTTTGTAATATTGAAATAACCGTTTTTTACTACATGCATATGAGTATATATACGTACATACACCATATATGAGTACATACACCAAAATAAACCAACCACATAACCAAACCAAATTTTTGTCTGTCTGGGTGTCTGTTTGTTCCGGCTAATCTCTGAAATGGCTGAACCGATTTTGACGGGACTTTTATTGGCAGGTAGCTGATTTAATAAGGAGTAACTTAGGCTACGTTTATTTTAGAAAAAATCCAAAATAACATCCAAAATAACATTTTTTACAATTTTTGTCTGTCTGTCTGTTTGTTTGTTCCGGCTAATCTCTGAAATGGCTGGACCGATTTTGACGGGACTTTTATTGGCAGGTAGCTGATGTAATAAGTAGTAACTTAGGCTACGTTTATTTTAGAAAAAATACACCCCGGGCGAAGCCGGGAGCGCGCCGCTATACACTCTAAAAACATAACCCTCGTTGTGGCGCAGACGGGTAAAAATTTTTACTAGGTAACATAATTTACTACCTAAATAACAAAACACGCTTCATTGTTACTGAATTATCCCTCTACATTGTAAATAATTATAAATTTGTAGTATGTATTTGCAGTAAAGTAGGCTCAGTCGACTATGTCGTGCCTTTGTCGTCTAGTCTCCATACTACTCTTTGCCATCTCTGTGCGGTCGATCTCTTGTAGAGGGTGGCGCGGGGAAATGAGCCTAATAATTCAAGGCCAAATCGGCGTTATACACCTTAAGGTAAATTTTATGATTTTTTTTTTAAATATAATATGTACCTATGTAACTATGTTAAGCGTAGATACGTCAAGCTTAGTTTGTTAGTTTTTTATTATTTTATTTTATATAACTATAAATCCTTTTGGCCATTTTTGCGTGAAACAGTAACAAATATTCATACATCGTCACAAACTTTCGCATTTATAATATTAGTAAGATTTAGTTTGTGTTAAATTTATTAACAATATTGTCTTTCTCAAATGATAAGTTTTGGATTGTTATTATTGATAATAGATTATTCCACCGATTTGAAATGTTATATTATTATTTTTGATGTAATTAGTCTCTACAAGGGTTACATAAAAAACCCAGTCTTGTACTATATAAATAAGGCGCCTTTTATTTTGTCATCAATACTAATAATAAATCTGTTAGGGTCGGTCATGGAGTAAGTTACTTTGTTTTCAGAGATATCGTGTTTATAGGCTCTATACATGATACTGAAACTAAAATGACGATTTTTAGAATTTTTTTCTGTATGTATGTATGTATGTTCCTCCATAACTCTGAAAAGAATTAACTGATTTTCATGAAACTTGGTAGATAAATATTTGGACGTACGGGACACAGGATAGGCTACTTAATATTTTTCAACGCGGACGAAGTCGTGGGCACCAGCTAGTTTATTATAAGTGTAGGTAATAACCTAGGTCATTTACAGTTTTTAAACAACACTACCCATTTGTTACACTCGCATTAATTGCCTCATTTTAAAAGGCATTAGCTCGGAGTATTTAATACTGGTAAGTCAGATGCACTCGGCTCGAGTTATAATTAGACAGAATGCAAATTGCGGACGTGATGTTTTATCTACTATCATTAAGTCGTCTGTGTTTGCGTGCGTTAAGTTTTCTTATATTAGTTCTCTAAATGGATTGCTATAAGAAACGGTGTCCACATTACCTAAGCTTTTTCAAATTTCACTCCCTAAAATCTATAAACAAAATGGGTTCTTTTGGCTTCAAAATTTTACTATTTTACAGTCAACTTAAATTTGTACTGTTACCTGTTACTACATAAATAAGTAAACATTAATTAAAATAATATTATCTAAGTGTTTTATATCCATTTTTAATTCGAATTTTTAGTTGAGGCTTTAATATTCACTGTTCAATCATTGTTAAAATTTTGCTTTAAAATTACAATTCATTTTCGTTATAAATTTTCTTGAAAGGTTCAAAATATTTTTAACAATGAGGCACTCTCTTTAATCGTCTTCTCATTCGAAACAAATAGAAAAAATAGTTATAGTCTAGACAAAATACATTTTTGCAATTAACTGAGTCCGATATTAGATTTGTAAACATCTCTAAATAATTTAAAAAATCTGTGAATTTGCGAACCTCGCCAATTTTAATCTACAATTAATGCCTGGCTTAATTCGCGTAAGCCACATGGGTAATCCGCTCCAGTTTTTACATAATACCCGAGATAGTTGGGGTTATATTATTAAATGTCACTGACACGTTTTATTTGAATTGAAACACAATCAATTTATCAATAATTTTATCAACATCTTGTTTCAGAATCTATAAAACAATATTTTGTATAAGAGATTTGTAACAAAAATATAAATTAAAATATTTTTTAGTACTTGTAGCTATCAAAGTTGAAAACCTAGAAGGAACACTTCTTGTTTATTTCGTTAATTAATTAGAGTATATCTTGAAAATTTCTGCTTAGTGAATTTTTAGAAGATGCAAAGTTCTCAACAACCCTCGACGGGCAAATGAATAACCGGGGTATAATAAGTACACAGCGGTTTCGACTTCCTCCCAATAAGTGGATAATGATCTGCTCAGATACCGTGTTTTGCCCGACAAGACGCCGATTGGTTGTTTTTGTTGCTACTTTGCCTTTCCGTTCTATTTCTAACCGTTCCGTCCGTTTTCTAACACTGCACTTCCCTTCTGTGGCTAGTGAAGTAATGCTTTATCTATCTATACTAATATTATAAAGATAGATTTGTTTGTTGTTTGTAATGTATAAACTCAAAACTAATGGCCCGATTTTAAAAATTCTTTCACCTATAGAAAGCTAAATTATCAGCGAGTAACATAAGTTATATTTCATAATAAGTTACGCATACGGGTTCGCGTGCAACAGCGAGTAATTCTTAGACAGACAGACGTAGACACATTTTTAAGACAGGTGTTCTTGACACTATTTGAAACATAATTTGTAAGGCTTTTTGGATTTGTAACGTTTAAAGATAAATCAGAGGCGGCCTACAGAGAATTAGTACCTACAGTTACTAATTCTATGCCTATTGACGAAATGTGGGCAACACGTTTCGTCCAGGTTCGGCTTCCATATTGGACTTGGGACAACTTCGCAACTGCACAGACTTGTTTTATCGCTTCAGCAACTGATTTTACGAGTGAAATAGATAGCTCTAGCGACATATTAGTCGCTTATGCACAGTTCTATCGTGTACGACAGGACAGTGTGTGTGCGGGATGGTCGCTTCTGCAACCGAAAGTGAGCTACTATCGCTCGGCTTCCCTAGAAAAAAAACTGGTTTAGAACTATCACATCCTGTATTAATTCTGAATGGGAAAAGCACGGGAAATGGGCTTCTGTCATTTACTCATTGAAACACAACCTATTATTTTACATTGGTCTTCTGTAAGGGTGTGCGGTTCCTGTCGCCAAACGAGTTGCCCAATTCATGACTGCAAAACGTAATGACCTCAGCCTATTCTTTTGAAACCAGATCAAAGCTCATTTTGAAAAGCGCATTTCTAAAAATATTATTAAACATATTTTTAGTTCTCACAAAACGGGACCCATATTTCAAGTGTTATTTCATCGAGCTAGTTAGCAAATAGTAGTGGTTTCACTGCCATCAAAGAAAATATGTGTATAGTCACACTTCAACGCCTTTGTTTGCAATAACATCGATCTGGTACAATTAGACTATTTATTTTCTCCGGTTATGCGTTGTCAGTGTGTTCTTTCCACGTTAAATTCTTTTAAATTAAATACCGTACTGTTTATGAGAAATGTAATTTTAACAATTTAGATTAATATTTACAACTGTGGGCACTTTGATTTGAGTCTTTTCTCCGAAAACAATTACAAAAAACAACACGATGCGCTCGATCGCCCGCCAGACTGACGCCACCTTTCTTGAATGTGTGCCTGCTGCCCTCTGACGGTGGACGCTCGTACTTGGTCGTACTATCCGCCGTAACATCGGCCATCCTGGAAGTGAATACCCGGGAGGTATTCGCAAAACAGTATTAGTAAAACTCATTCATTTGTCATGTCAACGACTCAACTTGAATGAAGCAGACTGAAGTGTCTCAAATTAGCTTTCCAATAAGTCTATTAAATCCTGCCTATCTATGATTTCCCCTTCACTACCAGAATCAGAATCCAGAGAGACAGAACTCTTATATGGTCGCAAAGCATCAGCGGAAACAACTGCCATAAAAGGCTTGTACCCCTTCATACCGGTTATACTACGGATTTTATAGCGGTCATTCAATAGCACCTTTAGAATTTTGTAAGGGCCAGCGTAAAGCTTGTCTACTTTACGATTTACGCCCGTTTCAGAATTTGTAAATGCGTTATTCCACAACACTAACTCTCCCGGTTTGTACTTCTTTGCATCTGGTCTCTTTTCGTTCATTTTCGTCCTCATGTATTCTCGTTTCCTGTTTATATTGTCTGTTGCTTTATTTCGCCTTTCGTTTATGCTGACTTCGGAACTATCGCCTTCCAATCCGGGTACCAATCCCTTTTTGTGCGCAAACATCAATTCGTAAGGAGTATGCTTTGTAGTATCCTGTACAGTATGATTAATGCCCATTACAATTTCTGGAATTTTGCTATCCCAAGAGCTCGGCTCCTCAGTACTTGTCCTTAGTGCGTCCAGTAAAGTTCGATTAACACGCTCTACCTGGCCGTTTGCTCGAGGTGCTGCAATAGCATTAAGCGTATGATGGATTTTATGTCGAATGCAGAACTCTTTAAAATAACGGCTAGTAAAGGAAGTGCCTCTATCTGAAATAATCCGCTCCGGGTATCCTAATATCGCAAATGCATCCCGCAATGCTGCGACTGTTTCGGTCGAACGAAGTGTCTTTGTCACCTTTACAACCACGAATTTTGTAAAGGAGTCAATAATTACTAGTACGTATTGGTTTCCTTTTAAAGACTTTGGAAAAGGGCCCATGTGATCAATATGAACCGTGTGCATGGGTTGGGTGGGTTTGTTGATCGGGTATATTTTTCCCTTAGTCGGTCCGTAGTTTCCCTTTTTAAATAAACAATCAAGGCACGCATTAACATATTTTTTAATGAAACGAGACATTCTCGGAAACCAATACTCCGTCCTGATCGCCTCATCACACCGTCTCAATCCGACATGTCCAACCTCATCATGATACATTCGCATAATACGCCAGCGCGCCGATGCAGGTACAGCTAATCGATCTCCGTTCAATGTAACGCGATAAATGCGTCCATCCTTTATCTTGTAATTATTCTTCACATCATCACTCGGATTGCCGCTGGTGATCTGATTGTAAATAGTCTGTAATTTCTCATCTTGCAACTGCGCTGCGAGGAACCAATCTTCAACGCTGTCCACACTCGCAATCTCAGTTACAGGATTTCGGCTTAAGGCGTCAACGTGGCGCATGTTCGTTCCAGGCCTATACACCACTTCAATGTCATAGTCTTGAATTTGCAACCACCACCGTGCGATTCTTGGAATTAAGTCACGCTTTGATAGAGTACTTCGCACGGCGGTACAGTCGGTCACGATCTTAACATGAACACCGGTAATATATATTCTGAATCGCTTTAATGACTCCACCACAGCCAGAGCTTCCAACTCGTAGCTGTGATAAACCATTTCTTCTTTCGTCGTGACCCTGCTGAAATACATCACTGGCTTCAGGTCTCCGCTTGACTGTTTCTGCATGAGTATGCCTGCAGTACCTATCTTACACGCATCCGTGTGTATCTCAGTCTCAAGATCTCTGTTATATATCGCCAACACCGGCTTTTGTATTAACAATGACTTTAGGGTGTCAAAAGCTTGCTGCTGCTTTGTTCCCCAGATCCATTTGACATCCTTTTTGGTTAATTCTGTCAGAGGTCGCGCAATGATAGCAAATTTATCGATAAATTTCCTAAAATATGAACACAACCCTATAAACTGGCGCACTTGATGCACATTTTCAGGTTCAGGAAACAATTCTACAGCATTTATCTTTTTGTGACCTGGTCGCACGCCTTCAGCCGTTACAATGTGCCCTAAATAATCTACTTCGGACTTAAGAAAAGAACATTTGTTAATGTTCAACTTCAAGTTAGCGTTTCTCATTAAAAGCAATACCTTTTCTAAGTTCTTTAATCCCGTATCCACATCCTTTGAAGGCAATAGCAAATCATCCATAAAAGTCAATACTTCTTCATGCCGTAACACTCCTAGTAATTTATATATAGTACGCTGAAAGACAGCAGGAGCGTTGGCTAAACCAAATGGGATGCGCTTGTATTCCCACTGTCCGTCACGTGTTATGAATGCAGTGTATTTTCGGGATACTTCGGACAAAGGAATTTGGTGATAACCCTGGGCTAAATCAAGGCTAGTAAAGAAGCAGTGGCCTGACAATTTATTCAGCTGATCCTCGATATGCGGCAATGGAAACCTGTCCTTTACCGTTATAGCGTTCAATGCACGATAATCGACGCACAATCGGCGGTCACCATTCTTCTTCTTCACTAGTACTATTGGAGACGCATAGTTTGATTGAGATTCCTGAATTATATCCGCATCTAAAAGATCTTTTACCTTATTCCTTACGAATTCCAAATCATTTGGAGCGAGACGATATGGTCTATGGAAGACGGGCGTAGTTGAAGTTAGTTCTATCTTCATTTCAGATAAATTAGTTTTTCCTAAATTTTGTGTATCCACAGCGAAGCAATCTTGATAGTTAAGTAGTAATTCAAACAATCGGCACCGATCCTTTTTATCCAAATCACCGAAGTCCAAGTTCGCCAGCGGAAGGTTAGCAATTTTCTGTTTACTCAAGAAACAGTAAGTATGTTCCGGGGCGAGATTCAATATACTTCCAACAGGATGCACTTCTGATAACGCTACAGGCCTCTGCCAACAACAAATTGACAATAGTTACGTCACGTACAGGTGTCTGATAGAAATATATTACAGTAATCTCTGCTTAATTAAAAATACTACACTTTTAAAAGAACAACTAGTGAGTGCTTCGTTCAGGTTAAGACGACATTCCCTATCATATTTTTTTTTGTATGTGATGTGGGTAGGTTATTATTTGGTCAGTCCAATACGCAAAACATAAAGACAGTAACAGGAACAGCATAATACACAATCACAGTTCGGATGAAATATGCACAGAGAATCAGCAGATTAAGTTCAGACAGAAGCATATTCAGACAGAACTATAGTCAGACAGAATGGTACTCAGAATTAATCGGACCAGAAAAGATCAGTTAATTCGGTACCCACATAGAGTTCAGAACACAGAATAACCCCTTAGTACCGAACTAACAGTCTTAAACGGTTTAAGCTAACATTAAGCGTTATATTTATGGTGACTTAATAGGCCAGACAGAAGGAAAGACCTTGTGCATTTAATCAATTCAATGCGTAAAATATAAATACAGAAACAGAATAATACATAATATAGTTCGGATAGAATATGCACACAGAATCAGAAGGATAAGTTCAGACAGAAGCATTTTCAGACAGAATGATATACAGAATTAAACGGACAGAAGAAAAAAAAAGGATCAGTTAATTCGGTACCACACAGAGCTCAGAACACAGAATAGCACATTAGTACCGAAGTAACATTCTTAAACGGGTTAAGCCAACAGACAGATTTTTTTTTTTTTTTTAGGACTGTACCTTAATTTTGCTGGCCGACAAGTTGCGGGTAGAAGCAGCGGCTTTTGTGTTTGAAGTTTGCATTCCAGAAGCAGCCTCGCTTGCGTTTGGTCGTTTGTCTGTAGAATCAGGCGTGATTACTTCGCAGCATTCAGCACGTGTGATTAGTTGTCCCTTTCTCCAAAATAATTCTTTCTCTCCCATGTTGTAAATAGGTACATACCCCTGTCCACCGCTGAGTAAGGTTGCAGGTATAGCAAACACATTTTGATTTAGTTCATGAAATTTCGGGGATGTACTTAAATTCCCCAGGGTAGTGTTTCCGACTATATTGACTTGTATGAAACGAGATTCTCCTGGTGGAATTCGTTGGTCAGAGCTTGTAATTATATCACATTTACAATTATCTTCAACTACATCAAGTTCCGTATGTAGCTTAGCCGAACTTTGAGTTGTAATAAGTGATATTCCTTTCGAGTTAATGACAGGTTGCCCAATAACCATATCAACGTTACCAGGTAGTTTCATGTGAGTCAAAACTGCGGATGTATCGAAGGTTAGTCCGTCGATGACTATCGACACATCAACTTTCCCCATGGCGGGCACCAATTTGCCTGTAAACCCTTTTAAAATCTCATCAGTTTCTCTTATCCGGCATCGCAAAAGCTTTGCCATATCTAAAGTCATGACGTTCAACTGCGCACCAGTATCTAAATATCCACGTAATGTTTTATCTCCGACTTGAATGTCTTTTTTGTAAATATCATTGAGATCCTGAATAATATTAATTGTTAACTGTGTCTTCTTTATGAGTTTGTCAAAATTTGGACATTTGTGTATACTATGACCCACCTCTGAACACAGTTTACAAACCCTCCGATCAGGCACTGGGCAGTCCTTCACAATGTGTTCATTTGAGTTGCAACGAAAACAGTTCATCCTCCTGAGTATTGTAGTTGATGCACCACCCGACGTACGTGAGTGTATAGTAGAATCAGTTCTCTTTTTATCTGCTTGTTCATTTCTTTGTGGTCGCGGGTAGTTTGAGAAAAGTGTATCATTTCTCTTATGATCTGTTTTAAAACGGTAATTTTCGAAAGAGGATAAATATCCGGTATAAAATTCTTCCGGCGTGTCACATTTGTAGGCCTTAGCATTATTCTGGAGTTCATCTGGCAACCCTTTGATTATACAAGACAATGATGCTGAATCTTCCAAGCGACAACGGCGACACATTGCGAGTTTGTCATGATAATAACGAGTGATAGTCTCATTGGGCAGTTTCTTTCTAGCCACTAGCTCTTCCAGCATGTCAGCAAATTCAAAGCTACGCGGAAATGCGCTACTCAATAATGTCTTCCACTGATCCCAAGTATAATCGTACTCGTCTAGGCGTGAAAACCACAACTGCGCTTGTCCACTTAATCGTGTTTGCATAATTACGGTTTTGGAATAATCGTCCTATTTGTGCACCATTCCTAATTGGTCTATTTTAGCAAGCCAGTTTTTGACATTGCACTCGTGATTATCAGGGTCAAATATAGGTATAATCTTCTCACCTGAGATAGATTTCAACGGTCGGTTGGCTTGGATCACAGAAGCTTGGTTGCAATATTTTTCCACCAGTTTCTCCATTTTTTGTTCAATTAACCGTTCAAATAATACACTTGGTGGTTCATCCTTATCGTCAGCATTATTTTGCACTGGT
Source organism: Synanthedon andrenaeformis (assembly GCA_936446665.2). Lineage (NCBI taxonomy): Eukaryota > Metazoa > Arthropoda > Insecta > Lepidoptera > Sesiidae > Synanthedon > Synanthedon andrenaeformis. Next base: position 5,542,027 of record OW387792.2, read on the forward strand.
ACCGATTTATCTTGGAAGTCTGAATGTTCCGATACGCACAAAGGTTCGACTCGAAAAGTCCCCGTACTTGTGGTAGCTGCTGATGAAGCTAATCGGGACTTTTTCGTTGCACGTGTAAATGCACTATTGTCACTACTCCGGAATCTTTTCATTCTGGGTTCCACTTCTGAATTTTAAATTAAATACCGTACTGTTTATGAGAAATGTAATTTTAACAATTTAGATTAATATTTACAACTGTGGGCACTTTGATTTGAGTCTTTTCTCCGAAAACAATTACAAAAAACAACACGATGCGCTCGATCGCCCGCCAGACTGACGCCACCTTTCTTGAATGTGTGCCTGCTGCCCTCTGACGGTGGACGCTCGTACTTGGTCGTACTATCCGGCGTAACAATTCTTTATTCTAAGCTACGTCTGGTCTAAGTAATCACCCCCTTACAAAAGACTGACTGAAACAGCAGAACCAGTGAATTAGTGTTTGCTGCAGTCGATTTTGCTAGTAATTACTCATAGTTAGTTGATTTGTACTAAACTTCGATTCATATTATTTCGAATAATAATATTGTTTTCACAAGTCTTCAGTTTGAGTTGAGTTTGAGCTCATTCAATTAGATCAAGGCGAGAGAGGAATCAAGGGCAAAAGCCTGTTACTATTAATTTCAATGTATAAGAAAGTAGAATTTCTTTAAATATACTCTTCATAATTTTCTAAAATCACAAAGTAAAGAATTCCCACGTAAAAAACAGTGAGTGAGTGGTGACTGAGTGAGGCAAAAACGCCATCTGCTACCCCCCGAGGCACCTTCGATGGAGCGAAATTTACGAGCAAATCTGTGAATACTTGTAAATCATAAAAATGTTGGGTCTGTTGTACAGGGTTTTTCAACAAGAACTTTGTTTTGTAAATCAAAATAAAACAATGAATTTAGATGACAATGATTAAAATTTTTATTGTATTAAAAAAAGTAAGGTTTGGCAATTAGGAATGAAATATAATATCTGATAAATGTCCACCACGGCCACGGTTACAGATGTTGATTCTTTCATCAAAGTTTTTAATAACTTTTTGGCAAAATGGCGGGTCAATTTCGTTAATCACTCCACGAATTTTAAGTTTTAAGGCTGCAACCGATTCTATTGGTTCCGTATAGACTCTGTCTTTAACATAACCCCACAAAAAATAATCCAGCGGGGTTAAATCACATGATCGAGCTGGCCACTTAACAGCTGAATTTCGTGAAATTATGCGATCGGGAAATTTGGTTTGCAATAAATTCATTGTTTCGGTGGCTGTGTGACTTGTGGCACCGTCTTGTTGGAACCACGTGTCAGTGATATCCATATTATCAATAATAGGCTAAAATTGAGTTGTTAACATCTCTCGATAGCGTAATCCATTGATCGTAACCGCATTTCCAGCCGAATTTTCGAAAAAAAACGGCCCAATCACGCCTCCAGACCACATAGCGCACCATACAGTGACACGTTCAATATGTAAAGGCTTCTCAACAATCTGTCTTGGATTTTCAGAAGCCCAAATGCGACAATTTTGCTTGTTGACGTAGCCTGACAAATGAAAATGGGCTTCGTCTGAAAAAAAGATTTTTTCGGAAAAACCAGCGGGTTGTTCTTGAATAAATTGAGCGAATCTACGGCGATGTGAATGATCGTCCGGCTTCAATTGTTGCACTAGTTGCACCTTGTAAGGCTTTAAAGCCAAATCCTTACGCAGAATTCGCCATGTGGTTGTTGTGGATAACCTCAATTGTTGAGAACGTCGAGGAATTGACAAATTCGGATCTTCTTCAACACTGTGGCTCACGGCTGCGATGTTTTTACTTGAACGACCCGGTCGAACACGCGTTGGTGTTGGCACATTATGTACCGAGCCTGTCGACTCAAATTTATTGAGCAAATTCTTAATAGCGGTCTCAGAAGGACGATTATGTTGACCGAAAATATGCCGAATTTTACGAAATGTAACTTTTACAGAACCACCATTTTCATAGTGAATTTTTATTATTTTAATGCGATTTTCGAGTGGAATTGAATTCATTGTACCTAACAATTGCCCAAGCTTCTACTACAGATATGTCAAACAACGGAATGTCAAAACTGTCATTTAGTTCCGGTGTGACCATATTGAAAAACAAAGTTCTTGTTGAAAAACCCTTTATATTTATACCTATGAGACGCCTTAAATTTAATAAGACATTGAGTACTGAGTGTTAAAACATAAAAAAATTTAGGAACTTAACGTTTGTTTTATATAACAGATTTTTTTAAATTATGTAATATTATAAAGGGTGACAGGCAGGCTAACAGCCCGCTTGATGATAGGCTACCTTTTTCGCTTAAATATTACCTCAGACAGTATTTATGCTTTTCAACAGATTACTTTTGTTTTAAAATAAACTAACCAGTTTTGTTAGACAAAAGGCGGGTACTTCGTCTGTTTATCGTATAACGCATTACGTTCTGTAATTTTTACATTGACCTTGTCGTAATGCACCGTCGTCGATAAGAAGTATCGTTTTACATGAGAACCTTTTTTGCAATGAACAACCAATAAACACTTGTGCCTTGTTTAAGTGGATGTTCATATAAAGGTGCTTGCACGAGTCAAATCGGTATTTTTAAGAGTATTTTTAAAATAATCGGTCCAGAAAAAAAATGTATAGTTCAATATTAAACGAAAAAATCGTAGATACCCCTGAAAAATACCAAAAAATTGAGTTTGACAGACCTGTATGGAAAGAACGTCTATTCATTGTTAATAAATAAACCAATATCGGTGTAATAGCACTATCTATCTGTCTTTAACAATAGCTGTTCTGTGGGAACAAAACTCTTTTGTGCACGCTAATATATGTAGATGATGCTAAATTAAGCTAAGCATTATCTAGGTAATTATTATAAACGCCTTTGTATTATAACTCCAAATGTCTTTATTTTTGCAGGTATTTTAGGTATTGAAGTGATGCTTAAATTGTATTGAAGACAAAATGCGTATATTCCTTATAACTCTTGCTACGATCGGACTGTGCAACGCCAAAGTGCCTAAGCAATATCCTCAACCAAACGAACTGTCTAATCCAAAGCAGAATGCTGAAGCGCAACGATTGTTACAAATCGAATTAAAGAACGAAAAGACTAGTCGAATAATCGATCAATATAGAATAAGAAGACACAAGAGAGACGTGTTCGATTCAAAAGCATACGAATCGAGTTTGACATGGGCCCATTCGGAAAGACTCGATGATAATGGTGATGTGGTGATTCGGTGGGTCAATTCGGATTCGAGTATAACCTTCCGAGTAGAAGCGAGAACTCATGGTTATGTCGGTATTGGATTTAATTCGAAAAGCAGTATGAGAGGCGCCGATTTGGTCGTCGCATGGGTGGACGACAGAAACGGAAATGCTCAAGTACTGGTAAGTAACATAATGGCTTCTCTTTTGTCAGTATTTAATATGAAAATTTAAGTTTGGATGACGCGTAAATGTTTTCAAGGATTTAAATGAAACTTTATATGTATATGTATAATCACTTGGATCAACGTGCATAAGTAATGCTTTTGATATCGAGAATTAAAGAATTTAAGAGTTCTTAACCCGAACGGGCTTCTGAGACAACTCTGATACTGCATGAAAACACACGATTATTTTGATTATTTTACAAAATCCAAATTTTGAAGTAAATTATAGTTAATTAAGTTATTGTACAATGTATAGTCATACCTTCAAAGTCACATGAATACAATTTAATATAATTATTTGCTGAGATAAATTATAATTCGAAGCGTTTGCGATATTCGGAAAGTTCATTGAAGTTTGTAAGCCTAAATTAGAATTTTATGAATTTACTTGAAAATTTAAACAGATATTCTAATCTCTTCGTTTGTTTTGGGCTTAATTAATTTTACATAAATTAAATATTTGAGGTCACCGATCGGGTATAGATATAGCCGTGCCCTCAATCCACTTGTTCCCGAGTATGGATGATCTCATTGCCTATACTAGAATGGCAGTAACACAAATTTAGATTTTAGGACTATAACTTGTTATTATAATTTATAAACTTCTTCAATACTAATAATAAATCTGTAAAGGCCGTCATAGAGTAAGTTACTTTGTTTTCAGAGATATCGTGTTTATAGGCTCTATACATCAGGGTTCCCCAAACTATTTTGGACAAGTGACCCCTTTTCAACAATGAACTGTTACCTCAGACCCCCATGGTCAAATTACCTACTTTTAAGACCAACCCCCTTATTCATAATGGTCCGCTAACTTAAAGCAGCTATCTATCTTAGTCTATCTTTAGTTTTTTCCTATTGGTACAAAATACCTAGGTACTAAGGTGCCAATTAGAAAACTTTGCACTTGGTTAAGTGAGTGAAGTTGATTTCATTTTCTCGTCAAAATTTAACAAAATAAAAAGACAATCCAATTCAGTAAATATCAAGTTTAATTTATAATTATTACAAATTAATACATAAAGCATCTTAAGTTGGTAGGAAATTATATTTTAAAAACTATTAATTCGCAAAGAGAAAATAAAACATTCAGTGCGATGGATGAACCTGGTGACTATCTACCAATCTAGCTACATCCGGTTCAATATTAGTGAGTTGCAGCCTTAAATCTCCACGTTCGTTGATTTTCAAACGGTTTCTTTGTTTTGTCAAAATGTTTGTTACCACACTGAAGCTTTTTTCAACTAGATATGATGATGGAAAAGCGATAAGGTATTTTTCAGCAATGTTCCACAATGTAGGATACTGTGTTTCAATTTTGCGTTGCAACCAGAACTTCTGATAGCCTTGGTTGAACTTTTGCTTAAGCTCTTCGTCTGTGCTGATGGTAATCAACTCTTCTTGCATTATCACATTGGCTTCTTCTATGGCTGTGGTGTTATACGGATTTATTATCCATTGAGGAATTTGTAAATTTAAAAGATCATCAAACCTCTCCGTAAAATCCTTGTGTAATGCGTCCAAGTGAGTAACATATAATAAAATGTCATCATCTTGAAGCATTTTTGGTAATTTTGACAAATGCGGAAACTGCGAATATTCTTTTCTGCCTAAATTTTGTTTATAAAGAACTAGTTTACCCACGAAGGCCGATATTATTGATTTTGTTTTAATCAAGTTAAGATCATCACCCTGTAGTTGCAAATTAACTTTGTTGAACATTCCAAAGATATCAGTCAAGTAATAAATATCTGTTTTACAATTGTTCAGATTTTCTTTCAAATTCGGATCTTTTTCTTGTAAAAACTCCAACACAGATTCAAAAAGGGCTGAAAATCTTTCTAAGCAAGAGCCTCTTGATAGCCAGCGAACTTCAGTGTGCAGAAGTAACCGAGTAAAGACTTCGTCGTTTTCGTCACATAGTTGAGCAAATAACCGAGAGTTCAAAGAATTGCTTCGAATCTTGTTGATAGCATTTATTACATATTGTAAAGACTTATGCAATCTAGGACTCAGCTTTTTTGCTGCTAAATGCTGCCTGTGAATCACACAGTGAATAACCAGTACATCAGGCAGTTGTCGCTTTAAGTGAGCTATAAAGCCACGATGACGACCAACCATAGACGGTGCACCATCAGTCGCAACAGAAACAATATTCTTCCATGGAATAGCTTTATCAGTAAAAAAATGTTCCACGGCCTGAAAAATCGATTCTCCTCTAGTATCAGTCTCTAAATATGCAGCAAAAATCAGTTCTTGGCACATATTTTCATCTTTGATAAATCGAACATATCCTAACAATAGAGCTTCATTGCCGGGTAATGTAGACTCGTCCAACTGGAGAGAGAATCTGCGGGTCTGTAAGAACTTGCATAAAATGTTTTCCACATCGCGTCCCATCTCATCTATGCGTCTCTGAACGGTGTTGTTGCTCAAAGGTATTCTCTTTAAAATATCATGTGCGGGTTTGTGCAATACATTGTTAAGGACCTCCGCAATGGCTGGTAAGATAAGCTGCTCTCCAATTGTATGGGGTTTCCCCGACTTCGCTATTAGTAAAGATATATTATAGGACGCTCGTAAACCATCATTGTCTCGAATAGATGATGACGCAAACATCGATCCTATGGATGGCCTTTTGTCTAGTTTTTCTTTCAGTGCTTGAAAATATGACAAGGGCTTACTTTTTTTGTTAGCATGTACTCTTGATAAGTGGTCATCCATTTTTGAAGGCTTCATGGCATCGTTACTAAATACTTTTTCACATATGAGACACATCGGGAAGTGTTGATTTGATGGAGATGCAATAAATCCGAACTTCAAGTAGTCCAAACTGTATTGTCTGCATTTTTTTTTCGTGTCCGCCATCATAAAACTTTCAGTAATTCTGCAAACAAAAAAATAAGGAACCTAAATAAAAAACAATAATAAACTGTTAAATTTGCACACTATCTTATTTTTATCACACTCAGTTAATGGATTCTTGTTAAGTATTACTGACTTACTCTTTGATAAACTTTGATACCTATATTGGGAAGTAACTACAGTAGGTAATTAGGTATAGAAACTTCGTATTAGGTAATTAGGTAGAATAAGAACGAAAACCAAAGACTTAAGTGTTAGTAATTTTTACAAATACAATTATACATACCTATTTAAAATATGTTGTATGTTGTGTTTAACACTTTTTCAGTCACTTTACTTCACTTAATTTAGCTTTGTAATAAGTTTGTAATCTCTTGAAATAAATGAGTACTTAGCTATATGAGTTTTTATCGTTCAAGCTCCAACGAATTTCAAAACGCAAATGAACTTTCAACCTAAATGCAAGCTCGTTAAATAGTAAAATATCAGGAACATGTTTGGACTTGATCATGAATTCGTTCGTCTTAATTCGCGTAAAGCCGCTATCACACTATTCAATTTGAACGATTCCAATTTAGGAAATCGGAAGGTGTGATCGCAGTTAGAACAGATTGGATTCAATTAAGAGTTTATCCATTTTCAACTCTATATCTTCGATTTAGAAATCAATTTAGCGTAGTGTGATCACGAGCTCACTACTTAGATTCCTAAATAGGAATCGTTCAAATTGAATAGTGTGATAAGCACTTTATCGTCAAATAGAGAGCAAGTCAAAACGCCGCTGAAAGACGTACGCTCCAACTCAATCTTGCACAAACTTGTCCACATAGACTTGCCGAGTTTTTCATCTTGTACGAACTTGAAACTTTACATTCCTGGAACATTATTTCCTACAAAAATATTAATTATTCTTAGTACACGTAACACAACATAAACAATACAGTAACTACCTACTTACCTATCTTGAAAGTTTTAAATAAGAACTTGTGTTAATATAATAGGGGTCGATTTTTAGACCTCGTCGACCCCCAAAATCACTTTTCGTTTATGTCGACCCCTAGGAAACCGATATCGACCCCAAGGGGTCGATATCGACCCCAAGGGGTCGATATCGACCACTTTGGGAATCCCTGCTATACATGATACTGAAACTAAATTGACGATTTTTAGAATTTTTTTCTGTATGTATGTATGTATGTTCCTCCATAACTCTGAAACGAATTAACTGATTTTCATGAAACTTGGTAGATAAACATTTGGACGTACGGGACACATGATAGGCTACTTAATATTTTTCAACGCGGACGAAGTCGTGGGCACCAGCTAGTAAGTTATAAAGTTTTTATAACTTATTGACTCCGTTCAATATTTTCCTCTGGCTCCATATAATTTTGACTATATAGTATGATTATATTAGATGTTAGTTAGCCTGGATGGCTGCAGAACCATAATTAGCCCACGATTATTCACTTTTGGGTAGGTCTGCCTTTTTAATTGAAAGCCATCACATTAGGTCTCCCGCTCCGGTTACGATAACAAATATGTTCTGCCCATTCCCACTTCAGCTGACTAGATTCTAAGGTCAGGTCTTTGTCAACCATTTCGTAGTAGTGAGGCCTCACTGCGTTTCGCCGTCATTTGGGTAGCCCGTCTGGCGGCAGTGACCACCCCCTTACCGAAGACCACCATGAAATAATAGCATGTTTGCTGTTGTGTTTCGGTGAATAAGTAAGGGATGCCAGAGCCCGTTTCCCTATCCCTTCCCAATCCTTTATCCTTAATCCCAATATAGTCAACAGCGCACTTGCAGCACCTGTAGCGTTGCTTGCGTTATAGGCGACGGTAGCCACCTTAACATAAAATAAACTTCAATTCTGCGATGGCCCTCCGTAATTCGGATAACCTTCAGAAAGATGCCAAGCGTTACTCAGCAAGGTATGCTAACATACGTTACCTCGCCTGCATAGCTTGTAATTTATGGATTATATTTCGTCAGTGATCACGTTACAGCAACGTATGTCAAAGGATGCCTACATTGGATTATATGTGGGATAATTATACATATTATAAGAACAAGAAATGTTACTCATTCACTGAATCTGCTTGCACTTTTACAATTACCAATAACAGCACTTGGTTTGGTTGTGTTTCGATGAGTGATCGCATGTGCCACCTACCGTCAGTGCATTTAAAAATTTCATGTCGACGTTTACATTTAAAAAAAAAACCAACGGTCAATGGCTACAACCCAGGAACTTTACAATGTAAAAGACACTTAATCATGTGAAGCCACTTTCAAACTTCTACTTCTAATAAGAAGTTTTTGTAATATTCCAGGCTTATAACAAGTTTCTTGTATAAAAAGGAAACAGTACACATTATGCGGTTTCAAAGACAATAGTTTGCGGTTTTCGGTGGGCATGTCGATGTCCCACGAAACGAACCGTGACGGCTGTTCTGTCGTCAACTCGCGTCACCGAACTATGTAGTTCCGTTTTGATGTTATTTTTCTAGATAAGTTGGGCAAGTATTTTAATAGACCTGAAGTGGCATTAGCGTCACGAACCAAGACATTTTTGTAGCGAAAACCACCTTAGTAGTTAGTTAGTAGTTAGTAAGTTATAATGGATTATGATGAAACTTGAAAATAGAGTAGAAGAAGTCACGGGCAAAACTTAGTAGTAATTAAATATTAATTAATAAAAATTCGAAATGAGTAATCACGTGCTGAGAACAAAGATGTCATATAGTCGACTTATATTATAGTGTTAAAAGTATACTTTATATACAGAGAATAGTGCAACTGTATGCAAATGCACTTGCTTGCGGTTTAACTTGTGATTTTTATTATGTGGCTATTTCGAAATAAATGGCAACACAAAAGCCATATGCTATAGCTAAGTAAAAACCTATTCATAAACTTAAAACTAAAACTAATCAAACTAGCTTTCTTTACGTAAACGAATTTTTAAAATTGGTAGTTAGTTTTTGAGTTTATTCATTACCTACAAACAAAAATACGAATCTTTTCTCTGTATAGTACAGATAGCCGATATATTTAATATTCTAATGTGCCTATATACATACATAGTGTCAAGTTTCATCAATATCGTTCAGTAAATTTTGCATGAAAAGATATTTCATGTATTGTAGGTAAGTACTACATAATATAATTTTTTATCTAAATCTGATCCTAAATTTTAGTTATTCTAATAGAAAGTATTGAAACCAGTCTCTAAAACCCCTTTAAGCATACCGTTATAAGAAATTCAATTTAAAAATCGCTCATACGCTATTTCACCGCTTATTGCAATATTTTACAGTTTTCATTTTAAAATATTGGTTTTTCCCGGAATGTGCTATTCTCAGACGTTTTAATTTTCTACTTTGTTGTTCAATTTATCGAGGGTAGAGTATTGAAACGTACGCAGTATACAAATATTAAATATTAAAAACAGGCGAAGGAAAATAACTGCATATACTGCAAATTAGAAAGTTCGATGTACTTAAACCACAAAAATAATTACATTGTTTTAACATAAACTTAGATGGAGAATTTATCTACAATATTATACCTACTGATGTTTGTACTAATAAAAAATAAGATAAAAATCACGTTTCGTTATTAAATTACGATAAGTTAGCAGAATTTGCAAAGTTTTATTGAACTTAATAACTTCATCTAACCTCGGATAAAATAAGATAAGATTCACGTATTCTCTTTAGAGTTTATTGTTTTAGAGAGGATGAGACAGTCCTTTGTTTTACAGAAGGCGGTTGAGAGTAATAATGAACGAACTTAAATTAACGGCAAACACGATATTATCACCTATTCTTGGTTCTTGGATATCTCAGTCATACCTATTTTGTTTGTTGAACAGACATGAAAATTATAAAGTTAAGAATTATATTTTTTTGCGTATATTATTTCTTGTAGCGAGTGTCTTTTCATGCTCTGGGTTTTTCATTTTTATTTATTACTAGCCTTTAAACGCGACTTCGTTCATAAGCTGATAATGTAGATGTAGCTTTCTAAGGTGAAAGAATTTTTAAAATTGGCTAAGTAGTTTTTGTGTTTATTCATTACAAACATATAAAAATACAAATCTTCTCTCCTTATAATATTAATATAGACAGGAGCTTTAAATATTTACGGGTATAATAATTCTAAACATATACTACTTATTATACCCGTAAATAGTATTCCTGTGCTTCCCAAAAGTCTTGTCAAAATTGGTGCTGCCTTTTCATAGTCTATAAACAGACATTAGAATTTGTAAAAACATGTTTTGCCAATGTTTTGCTTTAATACGTACGCTACTAAACTAACACTGGTCATAAAACTCACGTACACCGTGTTATTCTTCTGTAAGGGGGTGGTTAGTAAATAAATTAGATAGATAAAGGGTCTTAGAATTCTTTCTGAGAAGTCCTTATAAGCAAAAATATATACACTTAAGGTTGTTTACTTTATAATACGAGTATGATAGGCCGTATCTTTAAAATATCACCGATCTTTACTCTTCATCATCATCATCATCATTATCTCAGCCGCAGGACGTCCACTGCTGGACATAGGCATTCCCAGAAGCAGCCTGGATCCACCGTTGACCCGCGGCCTTTATTAGGTCGTCTGTCCACCTTGTGGGTGGACGTCCTACGCTGCGCTTGCTGGTACGTGGCCTCCACTCGAGAACCTTCCGGCCCCAGCGGCCGTCGGCTCTCCGTACTATATGCCCTGCCCATTGCCACTTCAACTTACTGATCCGCCGGCTTATGTCGGTAACTTTCGTACGTCTACGGATCTCCTCATTTCTGATTCGATCTCGCAGTGTAACCCCGAGCATAGCCCTTTCCATAGCTCGTTGAGCGACATTGAGCTTCCTTACGAGGCCCATAGTTAGAGACCACGTTTCAGCGCCATATGTCATCACCGGCAACACACATTGGTCGAAAACCTTTGTCTGCATCCGAGCTGGATTCGACGATTGACCTCCCTCTCGAAGTTGGCTCTACCTAAGTGGACTGTTTGTCCCAAGTATATATACTCGTTAACAACTTCGAGAGTTGAGTTTCTCTTTACTCTTAAATTTTTTAAATTTTATCTTTGGAGTTGTAACGATTATCACTCTACATTGTGAATAAATCTATTGCGAGAAAATCGAAGCAGGTTCATCGTAGATTAAGAAGACTTAGAGCATGGGTGGCCAATCTTTTTGGCAGCTGGGCTAAATTCAAAAGAGATTTCCTAGCGGGCCGCACTACCTAATTTAACCAAAGAAAACAAGATTTTTTGAGGAAAATGAAACAAATTTTTGAGGGAAATGAACACCCCGCATCTCGTAAAGATGATTTGAAACACAAGTTTTAGCTATAATCTCTTCAAATTCACGGTGTGTTGTACAATAGAAAAATGTTTTGTTCATGTGACCTAGCTCCGCGGGCCACAAGTTCACATCCGGCGGCGGGCCGCGTGTTGGTTACTCATGACTTAGAGCAATCTCTCGTGACTTATTGTGATCTCGCCAATTCAGTGCCCTTGGGATTAAAGTATATAAAAGTCCATTTAGAGACTGCTCAGCAGAATAAGTAGCCTTTATACTGCCATGAATAAATATTTTAAGAATTGTTTTGTTTTTGCTCGTTTCTTATTCTATTTAAACTTCTTATATTGACCCTTTTTAAATTTATTATTACCTTTTTATTTACTTGAATACAATTTACGGCTATATTTTTTGTATTTACTTCTTATTTAAACACGTTATTTATGCCATCGCCGCGCCATTTTAAATTCTATCGTATTAAAACAAATGAACGTTATTTAAAAAAGAACGATTTTAGGGTCTCATTAGAAAGCCATACAACCCTCGAGTATAAGGTAACAAATGGTTAACCACTCCTGTGTTAAATCCCGGCTTAAGCTTGTACGCTCGCGCACATAAAGCTTACACATTTTTATTCACTTTTGTTCAACCTTTTAACAACATATTTAATTACTCTACACGAGCGAGCACCTTAATTAGTATTTCTTGAATATGGTTGTGTTCAAATTAAATTTTAATTCTCTTCTCTTGTGTTGTACTCGTACGTGACATTTAAACATTTTAGAACATTTTAGTTATTATGTAATTAATTTAAAGTTTTTAAATTACTATATAATTTTTAATCAGTTGTTGAACTGACTATAGTTTTTTGCCGATGTTATAAATAACCTCAGACCAAATAGGAACTATAGACAGAATTTTGCAAACAACTCTTAAATGTTCTAGAATGGAAACAGGTATTTTACACAAGGAAGCATGCAAAATAAACTCTTTAAAATTCCAATTATATCATGTCAGACATTCAAAATATATTTATGGTAATCACAGGCATTAGTATGCCGCAAAGCGTACAGTTTATTTTTGAAGCTTCTAATACAAATTTTATTTTTACGCGACTGTACCTAAAGCCCTGCCACTGTCACACGCACCCCGTACAGTCACGTACAGTGAGTCACCCGATATGTTCTACTCAATATGTGAAATGCGTATGGAATGAAATGGATTTGTAAATTCGAGTTGTTAGTTAGTAAATGTTCGTGTCCTAAATTTTTGATGTCATATTCTTTACACTCATGTATTTTTTTTTGCAAATTAAGTAGGTACCTAATTATTTCGTCTTGAATTATAAATATTGAACCTTGATAGAGACTACATTGCTTTCAGCTTTCCCTAACATATTCTTACTCGTACCTACTTAGCGACTCGAGTCCTGCTTAGCACCGCACACATTCGTACGCACGCAATTTGGAAAAAATAAACATTTTTTATAACATACTAGCGACCCGCTCCCGGCCTCGCCCAGGAAAAACTTAATTAGATTTTATTAGATATGTAAAAATTCCGTGAAAAATATCTAACTGATGGTTTTCAACATCATCAAAGTCCGTTGCGTGGAAAGCGACTTCATATTGTACTATATAAAGAAGAAGAAGCATCCGCTAATAAACAATTTTTGAAAATTTCAACACCGTACAAAGTCGGCGGCTGATCGCTATTATGTATTTAATAAAATGGTTTTAATGTGTAAATATTATTTGTAGCAAACGAAATGAAATGAATGAAGGAACAATCACGACAAAAAAGTAACTTTGAACAGAACAGGTTTTTCGTTACCTACTATAAAACTTCAAAATAAATATACGATTTATTATACTCGTACATTCCAAATTGATTAGAAGCAGGAAGTGAGACTAATTTGTAATAATGTTGCTTCTAAATCCGAACACCAATTTAATTTGTTCTATGCCCTCAAGGCTTAATCATGTGCCATCGACGCGTCCGCTGAGGTATGATATAAACACCAGTTCCCGCTGTCCCGTTCGTCATTTTATAATTTATAACTAGTTTGGGAATTTGGAACGGTCTCTTGTAAAATAATTTTGTTTGAAAATTTTAGAATAATAGGTACCCATACAAAATTCCTGTTAAATGTGGCCACAGAAAGATTAATTCCAAAAAAGTGGTGTACATTTTTAAATCCCCTTATTGGCACACGACAAAAATCCCAAACTTGGCTCCGTAATTCAAAGAAGATACAGATTCCGAGCATATATATTAATTTATATTTTGTAAATTATAATTCAATTAAAACTCTTTGAAATTATTAAAAAGAAAATAGAATTCATGAGAAGTGTTTTAAGTAAAGGTGGTTTAAGAGAAGTTAACCGAAACAGAAACAAAGTTGCGGATTTAGTTTATAATATTTATACTTAATAAATATATAGTCCCCGTAAAAACGACGCTAGTTATGACCACTCAGACGTTTCACAATATTTAATGCGATTTCTCATCTATAAGGTTTTTTTTCTTTCTATTGCCCATCACAATTATGCGATTACATAACAAGAAAAGTTACAAACAAAGCCAGACTTCGGTCTCTAAAATTTTACTTCGCAGACATTTTCATTGACCAGCAGACAACCTATAGGTGCTTCACTATCCGCGTCACGTAACATTCGCTCGAGTTACTTAAAATTCCTCCAATGGTGCAGCATTTTAAATGGACACTGTATTAACCAAACATTCTGAGTATATCACTCTGCGTTATAGGCGGGACGTTAGTGGAATTATAATAAATTATTCAACTAGTTTAATGGAGTTCATTCGGAATAATTTTGTGGGAATTTCTGTTCCAAGAAATAGATGTATCACGAGTTATTTTAATCACAATAAGGATTTATTAATCCAAAAACATCACAAGTTGAGAGAGAATGCTTCTTGTTTTATACAAAAACAATAAATAATTCTTTTAAGACTAGTGTAGAAATGCGCTTCATCAGCCCGAGCTTCCAGCGCGAAATAAAAGTATACAGTACCGTACGAAAGTGACACATATGGGGGAATATATACTATGTAAAGATGATATTACAATATATAAGGTAAGTATAGGTTACACATAAATTTAGAGCTCCCTCCCGATAGCTAATTTCATGATTCATCAGTTTTTGAGTCTTCGCGATCAATCAGTCATATGGTGATTGGTATTTGCTTTTAAGCAACATTAACATTTTAAATTACGTTTACAATATCGTTGAACTGAACTGAACCGAACTGAAAAACAATCATTGAAAACGAAGGAGATGTCAAAAACAATGACTTGTCAAAAGCACTTAAAAAAACTCTTCGATCTTATGAATAAAGTCATAAAAACTGCAAGACAATTCAAGACATCATAACATCTGAATTGTGTTCGCAACTTTGTATTTTGTAGTTATTTAAAACAACATAGGTATTTATAGGACATAGGGTAAGTACTTACTGTGTACTTTACAAGGTGCATGTGTAGGTAGGTACATCTATACTTTTATTTCTACGTGCAAAGAAACGTTCAAAGGATGCGTTTACGTCTTTGCATAATGTGTGTACAGAGAAATTTTATTGATGTCAACAGAGCATGTTTAAATAGTTTACTATGTAAATTGTATAGTTTGTATCATTTTATAAGTAACGATAAACAAAAAAAAGTTTGGATGATTTCGTACCTGTTTGTCAACCCAGTATAGGTAGTTTGTGAAGATTCTAGAAACGGTTTTGATACTTTTTACCATTTATCCCCGTTGGTCGCTCTTTCCGTTAGTGAAAACCGTATCAAAATCCGTTGGGTAGCTAAAAAGTTAACGGAGAAACAGACAGACACGGACGATTTAACTTCAACTTATAAATTTTAATTTATAAAATAAATTATTATCATCTAAACCAGCCAGCGAATTTCGACACGAAGGCAAAGTGTCATAAACGAAAAACATTGTTTTGTGTACCTATATTTTGCAGAAACAAATTGCATCTATGCTCGTTAGTTAGATATAATAACAATAGTTAATTAGATTTATAGATATACTTTTGTTGCTAAACTTTTTTTATTTAATTTGAAATTTATAACTATTTATCGTCATGTATCATATGACATTAATATGTATCACATGACATGACATAATATTAACTTGATAACAATGACTTATTTTAAAAATTTAGATAAATTAAAAATAAATCACAAGTTCGAAGTCAATATCAATTTACAATAAACATGCTTACATTGTCTTGGATATTTATTATTAAAAAGTATTCGCATCTTAAACAGGCCAATGATTAAAATCAATGATTGCTTTGTATTATAATATCAAGCCTCCATTGTATTTAAAGACGTGGGTGTTTAGATCTAAGCTAATAATATCCATATTTATCTGAGATCCATTCTTTCATGTTGATTCACTTAGTACTTATCGAATTACCTAACAATGCATGAACCGCTAAGCAAATTAAATGTTATTTTAAATCGATTATTAACTATTATCTTATAAACACTTAAAAAGTCGAAATGCATTTTTTGTATATATGACATAGAAAAAACGACATCATGTTTTTTTTTATTAAATAAACTAACAGACTGTAGTCTGATAAAAATCAAAAATTTTAGTCTAATATACTTATGCAGTCATTGCCCAATACAACATTTATGCTACTATTGACATTATGTGATATGTTCTATTGACAGGAAATATGATTTGGAGTTAACAGTGAAGTCTTTTCTTAGACATTAATAAGATAGTATTTTCTATATTTTTTGGTCATTGGAATAGGTAAGGACAGGTATTTACCTGTCCAAGTAAATTATTTATACTAATATTATAAAGCTGAAGTCTGTTTGTCTGTTTGGTTGAACGCGTTAATCTCAGAAACTACTGGTTTATGAAAAATTCTTTTTGTGTTTGATAGTCCATTTATCGAGAAAGGCTTGGCTATATAACATTTTGAACGCGGTCAAAGTCGCGGGCAAGAGCTAGTACTACTATAAAGTTACAATATTCAGTATTTTAGTGTGTTTCTCTATAAATCTGTGCTCGTTAGGTGCTTAACCATTATATCAAAGAGTCTCTTTCACAACTTTCAAAAGTAAGTGTTCTCCCTTCATACAATTAACATGCATATCGAATCGAATCCAATCAAGCACTGTTCAAACACTGTGGTTTATTAATGAGACCTGACATCGGTTGAACATCGTCCATTGATTGTGTCCCTCGTTGACTTACGATTCGCATCAATGCACATAAATTTGTTTGGGACTTCATTGTTATTCAATGTACATCATCATTTTAGTTCAATCGCATATTCTTGGTTTTTGTATGTCCAAGATTTTTTTAATTTTTGATTCATGTTCAATATTGATGCGTTTACAATATATGAAAGCTATTTCACTAAATTAAACATTGTGTGTTGTCGTATAATATTACTAGCTTTTACCTACCTGTGTGATCTTGTAATGTATATGAGTATACTAACTAACGAAAACTTTGTTGTACTTTCACGCCTTAACTACTAATCTGATGATCATGAAATTTTGCATACACATTGATTGTACTGTGTTTTTTTTCATCCAGTAAAAAAGTATTGTTCCCGAATAAAAAAATAAAAAAATTAAAAATTTTCTTTGTAATTATTACCTGTCATTTACTACAATAATACCAGGATGAAACAACGGCACATATATTAAAAAGGTAGTTTACTTAAATAGTTGCGCCTGACAAGGCAATGTTTAATGTACCCATTCATAATTTCCTATTGAATGCGTCTGCTCCATAGAATATAGTTTTTTTGCTACGAAATAACCCGGGTTTGGTCTATAACTTAAACGTAAATAAAATCCCGCCAACCTCCGAAAAAGACATTATTTTAATGTGAAGGTTGAATGTTCATATACTTTATACGCTATCTATACTCGGTGCAAAAATTGGTGACGCGTATCATGGATAAACATTTGACGTCGGCATTTCACTATAGCTCCCATTGTGCCGAACAATTCTCATGCGCGTACCATCAACGAATTCTCAAAACTTATTCTTTTGTATGAACGTACAAGGAATGTTAATGCTTCCGTTTGAACTTGGCTATAAAATTGCACAATAGAATCGTTCTTACATAATGTCAGTCCCACATCAAGTGATTACATCGCGTAATCTTGCTTGAGATATTCACTTGGGGTGAACTGAAGATAGACACAATATATGAAATTGAAAAATATATAGGCTGGTGATAGAATCTAAAATCGTAACGTTAAGCTTTTCCTCCTAATTTCGCCTATCGCCTTCAGTAATTCACCATTCGATACGCAATTGTGTGTAATTTATATTACATATGCAAATTTTACAATAAAGAGTGACGGTCAGAAGGTTTTATGCTTATTGTTTTTCATCAGAAAATCATCAAACAATAATAGGTTGGCACAATATAGGATAAAAGATAATCTCACCACTTGCAAGTTGCATCTTCTGTAGCTAGGTTTGCAAGGCAAGAGTATTCATCTATAGTACTGTTGATTAAGAAGTACCAGCCTACCTGCTCCTGCCTTATTGCCTTTAAAGATTATTTACTACCAGCAAAAACATGAAATTTAATTTTTTGGTGTGATATCCTAAAAATTGTCTAATTTTCAAAATGTTTGGAGTATATGAATATGTTAATGTATAACATATTTATCATCTCAGTCCTAGGACGTCCACGGCTAGAGACATAATTTTCCACAATACCGGTCAGAAGTAACATCGGCCCTACATTAATTTGTTGCTAAATTATAAAACAAAAAAAAATTGTGGAACTTGATTTAAATTTTCCCTGAGACCGAGTGGTCTATTTACTTACCATATCACTAATACAAGGTTTGTCCACTGTCTCACTATTAATGTACATCGTTTTAACTATTCTTAATATTATATAAACTAGTATTAATAACAACCATGAATGGATATTACATAAAACCATTAGTGTATTACTTATTGATAAATTTAATAGGCTCAGGCAATTTGCTCAGACCTAAGTTCACCGTCTTGCATCAACCTAATGAAATATTAATAACCCTCTGCAACTAATTACCAGTATATATCTCCATACATTGTGAACATTAATGTATAGATATAATTGTACATTTATATAGGCGTGTAATTACGAAAATACAGCATAATAGTATACGTACTCGTAGTAACTACTTTCTGCTGATTACATTATCCATACTAATATTATAAAAGTGAAAGTAACTGTCTGTCTGTTACCTTTTTACGCTTTAACAACTCAACCGATCATCATCACATTTTGCATACACATTGTCAGGAATACAGAAAAGGACATGGGGTGGGTACCTTTCGTCCAGAAAAAGTAGGTTCCCGTTTGATTATCTAAAATTAAAAATCTAACGTTTGAATAAATGTGAATAAAAAATGTCAGGCGTTATATTGCTCATATGTTTTGTTATATTTTTGCGAATGCGTTATGTTCTATTTTGTTTTATTATTTTAGAACATCGGAAGTTTCATAGATATGGCACCATCTACACAATATTATTTAAAAAAAGAACAATGTTGTTCTTTCGGCGTGTTCGAATTGTGAAAATTTAAATTTTATAATCGTTCGGAGCTGACACACACAATTTTTTTTTATTAGCGGGCAACAGCTAGTGACACATAAAATAAAATATTTTACAGTTATCTACTTTGGTCACATTACCCTTCGTCCGCCAGACGACCTCAATAAATTAGTTGTTACGGGTAAGGTTGTGGGAAAGAGACACTGAGGCTGATCACCTAGCCGTTGCTTGGTGTCAAACCAAGTATAACTACTCTCACTGGTATTCTATTGATACTATCTTCCTTGAGAGAAGCTTAAAAACGGAGTTTTGAGACTAATAATACACAGCCTAGAAGGACTTTCAGGGACACGACCTTTAGCATTGAAGTCTATACGACTGAGAACATTTAGAAAATTTATCGTATAAGTAACTTGTACCCCGTATCTTATTTAGTATCAGTTTTAAGTTATATTTATTTTAACCAACTTGTTGAAGATTTATTAATTATCTTAATAAACTCAATTTTTACTTTAGGTACATTTATTTCGGTGCTTGTTAGTGAAACGTTTCAAGCTTATATTTTATACATTTTTTTTAAATTACTAACTACATATTGTATGGTGAACAATCGCCTATATGTTGCGAGAAAGCAGGCATTCTGGAAATTTTACACATAAAATTTGTATGGGAACACTACTGGGATATCTTTAAAAGAATTGTAATCGATAAATCATAATAATTTCTCAAATATCTCATGTGATTCATCATAATATATATGTTCACATAAAGAACTTCTATCGGCGAAGCCCACAATGAAATCTAAGCGAATGCATCTTACGCCTCACCCGTCTCTATAATAATAAGACGCAAAATAAATGAAGGGAAACTGGTTTTTGCAAGGATTCAGATTAACTGATTTGAGTCAGTTTGAGAGCTAGCGTTCTTCGTTCCCACGGCGCGATATAAAAACTTTTTTCTCGTATCCTGTGTTTAATTGTTCATATTTCGTGTTGCCAAACTTGTTCGTTCAAAACTCAAAACCCGGTTTTTGTGCTCTAGTTTAGTTTTAGTTACTGACTTGTTTGTTATGCGGTACATCATTAAAAGTAAAAAAATTGTTTATAGCACAAAAATTGGTCATACTAAACGGATAGTCGCTATAAGCAACATTAATTCGCTATAGGGTTTCGTCAGGGACCTTGCCATTTAGTCGTTGTAACCGATCTGTCGCTATATCCGATTTTTACTGCATTTATGTATATTATTTTGTCTGCCTATACATAAGAGCTTACTATCTTTCGCCTGCGATATGAATTAAAAATATAAAAAAATATAATATCAAATTTTCTATTTCACAAAGAAATCTTCTATTTAAACAAAGAAATTCTTGATTCTTGACCAAATTACAAGGCTAATTTAAGGATTTGTTTAAGAGCATTCAACGTGTTCATTTAATTTTTATTCTAGTTTAGAAATGTTTATTTTTTCAGTACACATGAAAATTAATTAAAAAATCAACTTAACTTCCCACTTGATTACAAATTCATGATTAAATTTTCCATTTGGTTCAATTCTTCTTAGTTATAAACAGATCTTTAAAACTTGCAATAATTTTCGACACTTTATGTAATTAGTTTTAACCAGTATGAATTGTTTATGTAGCGAATTGCTTTGATCCGAAGATAAAAGCGAAGGTTGTTTATAAGTAGAATTGCGATATTGCGAGTAATTAGAAATCTCTATTCATAGCTATATTAAAATAGATTGAATTCATAGAAAAAAGTACCTAAAAGATTTGTTAAGCTATACTTACTTACTTACTTGGAAGTTGAAGAAAAATAAGTCGTAATTGAAACTAGAGAGGTTTTCTTTCTTTTTTATAAAGATATAGACAAGCCGGCTGAGAGAACCTGGTTATACATTCCCGTACATGCCATGGCGGATTTTTTTGTAGACATACATTGTTATGTATCTCTAACGGATTAGGCAGCGCTTTTGATGAAAGCTCTCAGATAGACAGACAGACGGTAGGGAGCGCCTTTGTTTTATATTATGTAAAGATTTGCATAACAAAAGCCGGGGGCGGCCCGCTAGTGTCAAATATACGATAATTTAGTTTTTATTGTCTTATTAAATATTACTATTAGAGCAGTGGTCACAAATTAGTATGAGAAATTTCTTTATAAACAGAACATTAAAGCAACATTTACTAGATTAATTGCCCAAAAAGACACATTAACTGTATACCTCGTTTAATTAAACTTATTTCGAGCATGAATTTCAAGAAGTTTCTCTCAAATAAACGACATTCATTTCTAGTTTCATAAATAAAATTTCAATATTCTGTTCTTTGCCAATCTAATTGAGAAACTTGGACATTTTAAACTTTTTTGTGGGAAACAAAAAAGGCTGAATACAGTTCCTTTAAGTATCATGACATTTGGTAAATGAAACCCTCCTATCATTACAGCTACCAGGTGTTTTAACATAAGGTATAGGGGCACGTGCTCGCGACATCTGCAGTTAAGAAAAAAAAAACATTATTATTTATCTTTATTGCATACCTATTGTAAGACATCTGCCAGTCTATTTTAATTCTGTCATCTGCCGCAGCAGATAGATGCGTCTATACAATCTATTTTTTTAAAGAAATTCTGATTTGTAATCAATGTAGGCGGATGCGGTTTTACGCTTCCAATCACTTTTCACCAATATGTTTTAGGAATTATAGATTGATTTAAACGTGATTGTATTTTATTCAGATTCATTTATTTTTGTCTGAATAGTTTTTGATGACATATTTAATTAACTTTGACTTGAAATGCAAATCCCGTTACCCGTTCTCTTAATTCATCTTAAGTCCTTTCTTTCATAGTTTCTAGTTTTCTTAGGTTCTAATTTCTACTAATTAAATTTATTTATAACAGATATAATATCAGATATATGATTGTAATAAATAAAAGTGTATTTTAATGTGAAAATGAAATATTTACGAATTTGACAGTATATCAATAATAAAAACATTATCAGAACTTTCCTATTGATACTTCGTTATTTTCGTATCAAGTTTTTAACAACAACAATGTAACAAATAATTCTTTTTCGATTTTAAGAATTTAACCTAGAATTTACGCCATATTTTATGTATTTTTCTGAGCCAAACTTTTTTTTCTAATAACATTTTTTTCTTACATCAAATAATTAAATTCAAATATTTGAAAGTACGAGTACATAGGAACAAGTGCATTCATGCATTTTCAAATTCATGTTTAGTTTTCAGGTTAGAATTTGCTCCTATCTTATTATTGCTTCAGTATCTAGCTAATTAATCTTGTTAGACAATAAATAAACGTATCTCGCATACTTTGTTCAATTACTTTCTGAGTATTTATTGTTAATTATTACTGTCAAACAATTTCTAAAGCAATAAAGTTTGCAATGAATCGGATTTTGTTGATAAGACTTTATTTTGCTTCTCAAAATGAGCTGGAAAAGTAAAAGAAGAGGCCCTCTAAACCTAACAGCTTTTATTATCCAGACAGTCCAGGAATATGGGTCTGAACATAGAAGAAGAAGATGTATCTAGAGGGATCTCTGAGATTTACGCTTTCTGGCAATATGTTTTAGTGTCTTGACTAATTTCTTTAGTATTATACCTTTTGGTTTTAATAAATTATAATAATTCAAATTTATTCAGTTTAAAATCGACTGTAGCCGGAACTGGAATACATTAACACATTTTACGCCTAATATATCCTTTGTCATAGTTTTAATTGGACAATTTTATATTGTAAATGTGGCGCCGCTTAGTCATTTAAGAGCAAAGGTTAAGGTTAAATATTTTTATAGTGCCTGCAGGAAAGTGTTTTCAATTGTTGAATATTCTAATGAACTTGTTTGGTTTTCTTAATTTTTTATTTCCGACTAAGATAAATTGTGGGTAATAGGCAATAAAATGGGAGTTTTGCAAATTTTGAGTACATACTTAGAATCAACTAAAGGTGGTTATAATAACAAATTTAATTAACTGGTGATTCCACTAATCTGAACGTTAGGTTTAACAAAACAAGAGCTTCTCAATGGATTATTAACCATACGGAAAAGATATCATTTCGATGTTGCTCTCTTCACATTAAGTGCTGCTAGTATTTCACTTGGAGACTGATGATTGACTATGGATTGGACTATGGATTGAAAAATGTTTTCTCCCATTTGTTAGAGGCTGTAGTTAAATTGCATGAACCCGGGTTTGAATATTCGTATTAATTCGCTAATAGCCAATTAGTGGTCAAGTCTACAAGTTGTACATAATCACGACTAACCAAAAGAGCCATTTCCCTATCCATATTGCGGGCAGCACTTTTGCAGCACCTGTGTCGTTACTTGTGTTATAGACGACACCTACCATCAAGTGTACCGTCAGCCCGTCTGTCGATTTTAACATAAAAAAAAAGTTTTATCATCAGATTAAAAAAAAAACTGATAGTGTAGTTACTGTAGGTCCTTACTCTACTTATGATCTTTAGACAGGTTTACTTTACTCGGACTCCTGAGAGTTTTACAATATTTGAGACCTACTAGCTAATGTCTGCGTGTTCACTTATGTTGACCAATTCTATAATACTATTGTACAATTTGTACAGTTTAAACCTGGCATTAGATTACGGAAATGGAAATGGTTGTGTTGTAATGTTTGGATGACCTAGTAATTATCATTCAAATTCAAAAAACTTCACACTTACATCAGTATATATAAAAGTTTCGGCTATAATGAATTCCGTCTATTCTCATAACAAAAAGAAAGCCTGCATATTACGTCTGCAACATTAAAAACATCATCGAATTTTTTTTACAGGATTGCCATGGTCCAGAAATAGAAGACAAAGCTGTAGCTGATGAAGTACAGAACTATGAGCTTATATCTGGTTATCAAAATGATACACACACCACGGTGGAATTCAGAAGACATTTGGACACGTGCGATAGACAAGATTTTGTTATTGGAGTAAGTACTATTCTGCTAAAATATTTAGAAATGATTAATAAAAAACTTATATGATTGATGAAATGAAACTTATATGATGAACTTTATTAATAAAAAAAGAAAATATATATACACATTGTCAAAGCGATCGATACTTTAGCGGTCAAAGAGAAAACGCCCGAGAAGAAAATCATTTGTGAATACGCGATTATGTTGGCCTTTTATTTTCAGGAAGATACTACTCAAGTATTATGGGCCTTGGGACCAAACGGCTCTGATGGCCAACTACCTAAGCACGTGCGAAGTGGTTTCAGACCACTTCGGCTACTTCAACCTGTATCGAAACCGGAATCGATACCTCTAATGCATTGGGATTTGAGACTTAATAATGTGAGTGTGTTGTGGCTTCATGTACATACCGTAACTTTATTAGTTCATAAATCCGGTAATGGTACATATTCCGTTCCATTATTCATGTGAGCAAGCAGCGAAAAATCGGTGCCAGTATACAGAAGACCAAGATGTAAGCATGTTGCGTGGGTAAATTTTTCGTTTTTATTACGCTCCTTTGCTGGCATCTTCAAAGAATGTACTAGTCTTCATCAAGATGCTATCTTTCGTCGTTATTCCAAGCAATTATTATTTCTAATACAAACATGTAATCGATTAGACTTCGAGTTTAATTACATCACTAATGTAAAATCAAACTCTTTCCCAAACTGAGCTATAACTGTACCGATTTTCATAAATGTCTTATTTCAGCTCACCATACCCCACGTGATGGCTACTCTGTTCTGGTGCAAGGTGTTCAAAGCGCCCGATTTGCCAAAGAAACACCATATCGTTGGTTACCAACCCCTAATAGACAGCAGGCCAATAAGAGGCGGTAGACCTGTACTGGAAAAGAACAGCCTATCACCGGTCCATCATATGGTGCTTTATGAATGTGCTGAAGATCCTGATAAGCAATTGTGGAATGGATTAGCTTTGGGTGAAGGATTTTTTGGTCCCAATAGACCCAGCGAGCTGAATACTTGCGTCACCCCCATAGCAGCTTGGGCTATGGGATCCCAAGGTATTTTTTTTTTGAAAAAACTATTTTAAATTATCGTTAAACGTGCTTGCTTATATTTAGTTCAATTTTATCTTTTCTGAACAATGATTTTTTTCATTGTTACATTATTATTTCTGGCTTCCTTTCACACTAATAGACCTAACATTATGATCAAGTACATAATATACAGAAGAGTAAAATTTATTACTTTCGTATGCATCACCGAACACCTTTATTAATGTAATGATGTTTACATGAAACACTGAAACGTTAATCTTATGTAGTCCAATATTAAGGTTCATTTTCGTTTAAGTTTTGGAGTGTCAAGTAAATTTGCGATGAATTGCAGGTGAATTCCTTCCTGAAAACGTCGGCATCCCGCTAGGCGAGAAGGGAGGCGTCTCCTTTTACATGCTCGAAGTTCATTACGATAACCAGGCTTTACATGAAGGTGAGTTTTAAAATAAAGGACTCATAACTTTTTAGCTTATTTTATTTTAATCCAAAGTTGAATGTATATTAAAATTAATCATACTTTATTGTAACAAATCGTAAAATTTAGAACTTGTCGATAATATAAACAATCCGAAATATTAGCTTTGTCAATGGTTGGATCAAGAAACTAGTTATGGGAACTATTGAAAACTAGAAATGAAAAATCGCGTCTGTAAATGAAAAATATGTAAAAGTATGGAATTTGGATTACTGAACTCACGTGTTTCAAATTTATTACCAAGCAAAGTGGAATGAAAGAGATTTTAGTTTTACTATACAACCACTGTACAATTTTAAAATTTTAAATTATAATTTACAATTAAAAAAATAAACACACACTCGAAATACGATTTTCTTTTTTAAATCACATTACTATTAGAACACAGTTTATATGTTTTTTTTCTATATTTTGAATAAAATGTTAATATATATATATTTGATATGGAAAATAAGTTTAATTTCTTGTAATTCCTCACCCCCCACCCCTCTAGTTTTCACGTGGTAATTCATAAATATGGTTTTAAATCATTTTTTTGCAAACAGAAAGTAAAAATAATAAGAATTTGGCTCATATTTGTCTTTATGACGTCAAGGGTGTGTGCATACCCTATAATTACAAGTGAAAAATATATTATGAAGAAGAAAAAAAAAATTGTAAAAACAGACCACGTGACAAAAACCTAAGACTCTCCCTCCCTCCATTGAACGGGTCACGTAGTATGGGTACGTTCCCTTACAGAAGAAAGTAGTAAATAGTTACTGTACGGGCCTGTAGCACCCGCGCATTTATATAGCCTGGCTGTTATGGCTTTAAGTGGGCAGGGCCTCCGGCTAAGGAGGGCTCACTGGTTAGCCTGCGATTGTTAGTCGAGGAGGAGAGGGTTGTATTTTCCAAACAAGTTGTACTGGTACAAAGGTCTTTACTATGCCGAAGCAAGGAGAAGACTGATTTATTTTACAAAAATGCCTATCTATATTACAAATATTACATATAGAACTAGTGGCGGTCGTGCCATGTGCCGAACTAGCTTGCGCCAATGGCGCGCAAGCGCGACACGACCGCCCGAAATAATAATAACTAAAGTGAACACTATCTGTCTCTGTCTATTATCTGTCTCTTTCATTTACACTGTTTTCACTATACACTAGTTCTATGATTTCACTATATTTCACAATTTGTACAATAGGCTGTCCCGAACATTCTCCCGCCGTGCGTCGTCCTCAGGGCGACGCAGTTTCTATATGCTGGAGGGCAGCCGGCTCCGTCGATAGGACCACCAACTTTTTGGTGGGCCTCCGCAGAGTGCCAGCCTTGGTGCTGACGTCGACCGTCCTCACAGCTCCGTCGGGTCCGGGGTAGGCCGCTATGACCCTTCCTCGCGGCCATGTGTTGCGAGGTAGGGTGTTGTCCGCGATGAGCACGACGTCTCCGATGGTGACTTGTCGCCCTCTTCCTTGGGGCTCCCGCCGGTGCTGAAGCTCAGGGAGGTATTCCCGAAGCCAGCGCCGCCAGAACAAGTCGGCGAGACGTTGTGAGGCACGCCAATGCGTGCGTCCTATGGTGTCTTCCTCGTTGAAGGCTCCTATGGGCGGATCTCGGCCCGACCCCATCATCAAAAAATGGTTCGGTGTCAATGCCTCGGGATCGTCAGGATCAACCGAGACGTGTGTGAGCGGCCGACTGTTGACGGTGTACTCGACCTCCGCTATCAATGTGGCGAGTACCTCTTCTGTAGGGCGCCGCTCTTCAAGTACAGTGTTGAGGGATGTCTTGACGCTTCGCACGAGACGTTCCCAGGCCCCACCCATGAAAGGGGCACCGGGAGGGATGAAGCGCCAATTGATCCTCTTCCTATTGGCTTCCTCTTGAAGCAGTTGGTCCGAAGCTCGCCGCAGTTCACGTTCCGCGCCGTGAAGGTTCGTGCCGTTGTCCGACCAAATTTCTATTGGGCAGCCGCGACGCGCTATCATGCGTCGCAGTGCCATAACGGCAGAATCTGTAGTCAATGAAGCGGCGATCTCCAGGTGTACGGCGCGCGTTGTCAAACAAGTAAACAGCGCGACGTACCTCTTCTGTGTTGTGCGTCCCACCGCAACTGTAAGTGGCCCGAAGTAGTCGAGCCCGGTGAACGTGAACGCACGTCTATGATGTGCTAGCCGGCACGGTGGTAAGTCTCCTGTAGGTGGTACTGGTGGCTGCGATCTACGAATCCTACATGGGAGACATCTATTCACTATCATACGCGTGACCGGGCGTAGCCGAAGAATCCAATAAAATTGTCTACACTCATTTATCGTTGCTTCGACGCCAGCGTGGTGCAGTTGCCTATGGACGTATTCTATGTAGAGCTTGCAGACTTGGTCATTGCCATCGAGGACTGCAGGGCTCTTCTGCCTATCTGTGACGTCTTGCGTGGCGCCGATACGTGTCTTCAGTGTGATGACATCGTTTTCTATTTTCACCGCTAAACGGTGTAGACGGCTATGTGGAGCTATTTTTCTATCGTTTTTCAGGTTGTGCAAATCTTCAGAGAACGCCTTTTCCTGACTGCTTCTAACGAGGATTCGCTCCGCCTCGTGTAGAAGGTCCGTAGGTATTGGTGTGTATGGCTTTTGCTGTTGTTTAGGAGTTTTCGGAAGTTTGTTCTGTGGCTCCCGTCTCATTTTATGCTCCCGCCATATAGGATCGGTTTCAGGTCGTTTTGTCGTCCTCTTGTAATTTACACGTTCCCTCTTCTGTTTACAGAGTCGGATGAAGTGTAGCACACGTGCAGTGCTCCGAACAAGTTTCTCCCATTTGGAGAATCTATCACTATTGGGGACGCACTGTTCTATTTTCGATGTCCGCTTTACGGTGGTCACGTGCACCTTCTCCTCTCCAGTCTGTGTGGTGGTTATGATTCTCTCTTGTGGCCATCTATCAGGTGCTTCCAAAAGAAAGCTCGGCCCGTTGAACCACCTGTGTTGCGAGCCGAAGTCGGTGGGTACGTCCCGTGTTGCATCATCTGCAACGTTCAATTTGGTAGGTACCCAGCGCCACTCGCCTATCTTGCTATGTTCTTCTATTGCTGCTATACGATGTGCGACGAAAGGTTTGTAGGACCTAGCGCCTGTTTGCAGCCATGTGAGCACTGTTTTACTATCAGTCCAGAAAACCTTCTTGTCAGGTTTCCTGTCGTGCTCTTCTATTACGGTTGTCGCCATCCTGCTTCCCATAACTGCAGCCATCAGTTCGAGTCGCGGGATCGACATCAATTTGAGGGGTGAGACTCGCGCCTTTGCTGTCACGAATGCCAACGACACTTGTCCGTCCGGCCTAGTGATGCGCCAGTACAAGGCTGCGGCGTATGCATTTTCGCTCGCATCCACGAACACGTGCAGTTCTATCGTCGCGGCGTTGCTATAATTGTGGTAACAGCGAGGTATGTTCACGTCGCGTAGTCTCTTCAAATGTTCTAGCCACACTGTCCATTGGCTAGCGAGGTCGATATCTATTTTCTGATCCCAGTCTATTCCTCTGCGCCATAGCTCCTGGAATATTTGCTTGGCTCGCGTGGTGACAGGCGATGCGAGTCCAAGCGGATCGAAGAGGGACATTATGATCTTCAAAGTTTCCCGCTTCGTCGGTTGCGTGTTGTCTATGGCGCCAGGTGGCAATCGAGCCATGTTGAGATCGAAGGTGAGCTCGTCAGTAGCAGGTCTCCATATCACTCCCAGGAGACGCTCTATCTTGCTATTGTCGAGGTCTATACTCCTTTTTTCTATCACTGTGGAGTCTTCGGTGAGCGCTTTGAGTATTCTTTGCGAGTTTGAAGTCCACTGGCGTAGCTCGTAGTGGGCTTCCCTATTAATTTGGCGTACTCGAAGCGCTGTTTCTATTGCTTCTTCTTCACTATCGAAGCTCTGTAGGTAATCATCTACATAATGATTACGAACTATCGCCGTGTACGCCTCCGGATACCTATCTTTGTATCTTTCGGCGTTTCTATTTTTGACGAATATAGCTGATGCGGGCGACGACGTGGCTCCGAATATGAGAGAGGTCATTCTATATTCTATTGGAGGCTCATTACCTCGCTGTCTTCCTCTCCATAAGTACCGAAGCGCATCTCTATCTTGTTGTCGTACTTTCACCTGCATGAACATTTCTGCTATATCGGCAGACACGGCGAATCTATGTTGTCGTAACCTCATTAGAACCCCTGGTAACGACTGTATGAGGTCAGGTCCGGTCAGCAGGTAGTCGTTGAGCGAACGTCCCATCGTCTTAGCTGCTGCGTCATGCACTACACGGACCTTTCCCGGTTTGGTGGGGTTGAGCACGGGAAAGTGTGGCACGTACCATGTTTTTCCCGGCGTTCTATGGGGAGGCGCCTTTTCTGCGTATCCCTTTTCTATGAGCGCGTCCATCTGCTGCTCATAGCGATCTCGAAGTTGTGGATCTCTATCTATTTTCTTCTCTGTTGTGTGGAGCCGTCGAAGCGCGTTGTCGTAGTTGACGGGCATCTGAAATTCGTCCGATTTCCAAAGCAACGATGTTTCGTAATGTCCGTCGCTATTCTGTCGAGTGTTGTCGACAAGCGTCTTGATGGCTCTCTCTTCTATGTCGTTGGATGGTCTTTTCGGGGTGATCATCAACGACTCCAGAGAGAAATACTGTTTCAATTGTTCGTCCATGCTATCTTCTTGTTTATGGACGATGTTGTTTATGGTGTCTACACGGCGGCCGAGCATGCGCGCGTGTGACCCATGTAGCACCCATCCGAGCGTAGTGAGGGATGCGACCGGCTGATGTCGCTGTCCCCTCCTGACGTGTTTGGCAAGCAGCAAGTCCCAGTTGTCCTGCCCGATGAGAAGTTTTGGCTGAACTCGTGGATACTTGAGATGTTCTCTGATGCTCTTGAGATGCTTGCAGTTGGACAGGTCTCGCTCCGATACGGCTTGAGCGGAGAGCTGTAGATTATCGATGGTTCTCGCTCGAATTGTGCAGTTGTTGCGGTCGCCGTGTAAAGTCACTTTCACACGACGCGATCTATTTACGTCCACTTCGGTGTTTCCTATCGCCTCTATATGTAGAGGGTCGACGGGCCCTTTTGCGCCTATTTGTTGCGCCAAATCGTTATCTATTAAGGTGACCGTCGAACCGTCGTCGAGCAAGGCGTAGGTGTGGACACTCCCTTGGGGACCGGAGACGCGCACAGGAACGAACTTCAAGTATGACTGCGTTTCCGATGGCTGCCAAGTAGAGCTGACTACTTCTACACGATCACTATTTTCACTATTGTCTGTTCTTACGAAGTGAAGTAGTCTATGGTGAAAACGCGGGCACTTATTCACATTGCACTCCGATTTACGGCACTTGTGTTTACTCGATCTATTTTTCAAACACTTGAAGCACAATTGTCTATCCTTCGCTATGTTCCATCGCGTTTTCGTGTCTGCTCCTATGAATTTCGAACACTTTTCGATATTATGTTCGGCACTTTTGCATACCGAACATGCAGACACTCCTATTTCTGTTGCGGCGTAGGTCTTCTGAGTCCGTCGGGGTGCGTAGCTTGCCTCTTTAGGTGCTGCGGACTCCGGTAGCGTAATTGGACTGTAGAGCTGCGCCTGGGTTTCGAAGAATCTCGACAGTTTCAACAGGTCCGGTTGTTCCTTCGGCTGATCTCTGAGGAAGGTGACCCAGTTGTTCTTGATTGTGGCAGGAAATTTCTGAACTGTTTCACTTAAGATGGCTGGATTATAGAGGAAGTGTGACTTCTCCAGCGCTTGCAGTGTTCTGACTATGTTGGTGACTCGAATGGCGAAGTTGCAGATGTCACGTGGTGAGTCTGTCAGCCTCGGAAGTGTCCTCAAACGCTCGAGTTCGGATAAGGCGATGTAGTCCGGTCGGCCGAACCGGTCTTCCAACGTCTTCATTACTTCCGGTATGTTCACGTTGCGAATGAGGAGGCCTTCGACTGTTTCCTTGGCTCTCCCTTGTAGACTCCTCCTTAGTCTTGCTATATTTTCACTGTCACTGTAATTTTGATGAGATTCTTCATAGGCCGCCTTGAATGTTAGCCATTCCTGATGCGACCCGCTATACGATGGTAGCTCCGTATAGTAACGTGGAGCTTGATGTTGGCCCGACCTTGTGGCCATAGTGATCGCTGCGGCCAATTCCGATAGCCCTATACTCTGGCTAGGGGGCGCTGCAGCGGGTATCACTCCTATTGTAGGCTTGCTTCCGTTCGGTTGCCGATCCTCTGTCTGTTGCACGGGGATTGGAGCCGGCGTGGTCGTGGTGGGTAACGCGTGGGCCTGCTCTATTATGCAGGTTTCTATAGGTGGCGCACCCGGCGCTAGAAGCGCTTGACTATTGACCCAATTGTCGACCCTCTCCTTCGTGACTTCGAACTCTTCGACAGTGTCGTCGTCTATGGAATCGGCGTCTGAATCTTCTTCCATTTGTTTCAGTTTCGCGGTAGCAATTTGTAATCGAAGTTCCATTATTTCGATTCTAGCCTTTTCTATTTGGGCCCTCTTCTTGGACCGATGTGACGTGGCTCTCTTGCTTGAGCGCACGTCCGAACGAAGTGGCACGGTTTCCGTGCCGTGTGCACCGAGCGTGGGGACCGATTGGTGTCCCTCTCCCGCCGGTGCCGAAGTGAGCGTCGCAGCCGTCGACGTCGAGGTTGTCGTCGTCGTCGGTGACGCCATCGATGTGGTTCCCGCTGACCACGTGTCGGTTGACGACGTGGTGGGTGCCGTAGTGCACCCTACGGGGGCGGACGCGGAAGCGATTGGTTTTCCGTCGTCCCGAACAGTGGGCGTGGGAGCTATGGACCTCCCGACGCCCCGAGCTGAGTTGCTCCTTGTAATCGGCATGTCTATACTATAGACCTATACCCTCACTCCTCGACAGACAGCAACTAACAAACGGCTATATCCGGCTCGTTTGGACCATAAAATGTACGGGCCTGTAGCACCCGCGCATTTATATAGCCTGGCTGTTATGGCTTTAAGTGGGCAGGGCCTCCGGCTAAGGAGGGCTCACTGGTTAGCCTGCGATTGTTAGTCGAGGAGGAGAGGGTTGTATTTTCCAAACAAGTTGTACTGGTACAAAGGTCTTTACTATGCCGAAGCAAGGAGAAGACTGATTTATTTTACAAAAATGCCTATCTATATTACAAATATTACATATAGGTAGAACTAGTGGCGGTCGTGCCATGTGCCGAACTAGCTTGCGCCAATGGCGCGCAAGCGCGACACGACCGCCCGAAATAATAATAACTAAAGTGAACACTATCTGTCTCTGTCTATTATCTGTCTCTTTCATTTACACTGTTTTCACTATACACTAGTTCTATGATTTCACTATATTTCACAATTTGTACAATAGGCTGTCCCGAACAGTTACTAGTTACTAACTAGTCTACTTAGTTAGACCTATTATATGAAATAAACAGTTTGCTAGACAAACTTTATCATAAAATGACTTTAGTCATATCAACTCAAATGAAGCCCTAGTTATGCTAGGCTTCTTTACGGTTACCATGCGATACCATACCAAAACATTTGGTATTTTTTTTAATTATCAGTAATGGACAGTTCGGGCATTAGACTGCATTACACTCCATCGCTGCGTGCGCACGACGCGGCTCTCCTTGGAGCGGGAGTCGGCATTTCAGCCCTACACGTCATACCTCCCAAACAGCGCAGATACAGGACTGTGGGTATTTGCAGTCCCGAATGCACCAATAGTGTGAGTGAACCATGAATGAATCGACACTTATTCATTCGACAACTTATAGGCAAGTTAACGAGAGTTGGCACGTGCAACACATTGACACATTGCGCATATACCTCTTGTTTTCATTTTTACAGAGATTTCAGATCTCCATCGATTGGCGAAATTGGTTAAAATATGTATAACCATTTTTTCAACATACTGTATATCAAAATTTCGTTGGTGTGAGTACCGTGAACGTGCCAACTTTAGTTAACTCACCTATAGGAATACATAATCAATGTATCATCAATGTATTTATTATCAATGTATTTAAGTCGTCATGTCAATCAATGTGAAAACATCAGTGTATTATCAAATCAATAATTTGATCATGTGTTTGATTTAATTACACTCTAATTCCTTGAAATACACTTCCTAATAGAGCATTCTCATTTCACATGACAAAATATTAACTGTGGGTATATATTTAAAAAAAATTGTATTATGTATAATATCTTATGTGATCTTGTATTATATTTTTTGATTTTTTTCTTCTAGTTACAAGATCCATTTATGTGCTAGTTTTTGATTTAAAACTAACAAAATATATAAATAGGTTAAACAGTTTAGTTAGTATATTTTCCCCTTTTTAAACAAACAATTTTAACCTTTTTTTAAGATTAACCTTTTTTTAAGAAAATTGTTTCTTTAAGGGAACTTAAAAAAGTTGTAAAAAATTTAAAACAGTCCTATTTTTTTTTCAAAGTGAAATATATTCTACACAAAAAATACATTTTATTTGTATTGATTTTTCTCGTTAATATAATATCGCTACAACCATTAGTGAATATGAAAAATAATATGATTGTATCTCATGTTACAGACGATGCCGGATGAAGGCATCAATATTGTATCAGTTTTACTTCACGCTCACGGAACGGCGAGGAAAATATCACTGAAACACGTCAGAGGTAATGAGGAACTCCCCACAATATCTGAGGTTAGTATAGTCTTGTTACATTCAGCGACATCTAGTGAATAATAGTTGAATTTTGTATTCAACATTAAGTGACCTTAGTTATAAGAGAAATGTACAGAGGACGCATTTATCTTGTTTTAATTCTGCATATGTAATATGAAGAAATCCGAATTTTTTATTTCATTTATTTTTAAATGAAATTAATAATATGCAGTTTAATTTATTTTTTAATCCTACCAATAAAACTACTGAACTACTGAACATTCAGGTAAAAACTACTAAACGGATTTGGATGAAATTTTGTCACACAGATAGTTTATTACTTAGATTAACATAATGTGAGCCACTTTTTATCCTGAAAAAATGTTACATTCCCGATGGATCATCTAAAAATATAAAAAATTGGGCGCCACTGTCGCCGTGGTGGCGCCACCGTCGTCAACAGCCATAAAGATGTCAGGTTTTAACATTTTTCATTGTGTTGCGAGTTTTCTATGGGATATATCGGTTTTATTTTAGTTAGGGACACCTAAAATATTTAGCTAAAATATTTATAGAAGTAGGTATGTGATAACTTAATGTACCTACATTATTAGCTTTAATATTGAAAGTTGTAATATTGTATTTAATACTTTACAGGAGAATTCATACGATTCCCGTTACCAGCAATCTCGTGTGGTGGCAGGAGGCAGGAAGTTCTTGAGAGGCGACACTTTGATCACCGAATGCACTTACGATAGTTCTGCTCGAGACAAACCTATTTTAGGAGGCTATTCCGCATCGCAGGTATGATTTTATTTAATATGGTCCTTTACTTTTTATACTATTTGCTATCAAAAGCACGCTTGCACCCATCTAGTGTCAATTGATAAAAAAATTAATGTCAGGTAATAAAAGAAAAAAGTTTTATCACCTAACATCAAGTGGCCGTCCAATAGCAATGCAATAGAATATTTTCTTTCTGGAACAGAATGAGAAATTCCGAAAACGTTATGTACTTAGGGTGATCGATGAAGACTTTTCTAGAAAATCAAAAATATTGACCTAGATATTATTTTTGTCATTCGTTTTGTACATGATGTTATTTCATTCTCTGCTTTTTTCCTTCATAGGATCCGTATATAGTATCAATAAAACTTTTGTCTTTGTAGTGCACACTTTTTACTTTTTTTATTTAACTATTCATAATATCGTATTATAATTTTAACATCAAACATATCAAAACGTAAAAGAACTTATATAGGTATAAACATTACTCTTCAAGATCTCAAAACAAACTCATGTCTTCTACATGACTGATAAGTTTTCTCTATATCAACCAAATTCTATTTCTATCTTTTCATAATTTAAAATCTAGTTTATTTAAAAAAAAACAGCCAGTATTAAAAATCAATACCTCAACACGTTTTACAGGAAATGTGCCTGTCGTTCGTGCTATACTATCCGCGCACTCAACTCGCTGGATGTTACTCAATGACTCCTGTCAAGGAATTCTTCGAGACATTTGGTGTTACCGACTTTTATGGCTACGACATGATGCAAGTGGAAAACATCTTCTTGTCTTCAGGGTGAGTTTTGATCACTTTCTTGTAAATTCGTAGGTTGTTTCTAATAAATAAGGTTTTTCTATTTGCGATTCTCAAAAAAAAACTGTTTAAAATCTGTCGCGAAGGACCAAAATTTCTGCTGTCAATTAAACATGTTCCATATTTAATTTTTACAATTATTATTGTATCTTTAGTCTAGGTTTAAATGGTTCTTATAATTAGGAATCGGCTCCTCCGATTCAATGGTATGTGGATACTGTCGCCAGGGTCCTGTCGACTATGATAAAAATTGTCCCTTGCTCACTGAATCACTGATTTCTAATTACAGTTAGAACAAACACTTTATATTGTGCAATCTTAAAAGTATGTTTTCAACATAGTATTTTAGAAAGAAAAGTAATAAAAATTTTACTGTCACCGGGTGAATTTAATGTTTTTTTATGTAAAAGTACTTAACATTAATAATATTTTGTCTCATTTTCAGAAATCCGCCTCCTGAATTAGAGCCTGATGTTAAACAGAGAAGCGTTGAAGAAGAGCCAGTTCAAAGCGACGACCTAGGAGTGGGTTTTTTGAGTAAGTTTAAGTCTTCTGTTTTCTTTACTTCCTCTTTTGATTTATTTTTCTCTTTTTCATTTTCAGTTTGTATCATCAGCTACAAAATAATGTTACATATCCCTTGCATATAAAATTGGTCTAGACTAGCTAACGTTCAACGTGAAAATTCAAAATTCGGGAAAACCAGATTTTGTCTGCATTTAAATATAGTATGATATTTAAAAACAAAAAAATGATTTTAAATACTATGTTCATAACACCAAACGTCAAAATAATCAAAATTTAGATAAAAAGATAAAAGGCTACTCTTTTTTAAAGATCATTTATTTCTTGCTATCTGTCCGTTAGAAATATAAAAATATAAGCCATAATAATATTTTATAAACCATTTAAAATAGCAAGTTGAATATGAATGACAATGGACACATATTTTAGTATCAGATAATAATCTGATAATAATCTGATACTAAAAATATATGTCCATTGTCATTCGTATTCATATTCATCAAAGAGTAAAGTAATTTACCTACTCTAAACATGTGTTTTTAAGGAACCTTAGGTAGGTAAACGAGGTGAAGTATGGTAATGAGGCATATTAACATGATTTTTGTACGTTTACAGAATCACTAGTGATAAAAAAGCCTTCGGAGTTCCGCAACAAGACGTTCATGGCACATTTGAACGAAGTCCCGTGGACAGAACACTTGCTGACTGAACAAATTGAGAAGACGCTTTACAGAGGCATGCATATGACCTTCTGTAAGAAAAGGGACGACTCGTGGGGCGTGGTGAGTTCTATGTCTAGTAAAATACATATCTATTTCAATTCTAACTCTTTTTAAATTCCGACACCCGACGCAAAAACGGGGTGTTATAAGTTTGACGCGTGTGTCTGTGTGTCTGTCTGTGGACTGAAATCGTTTAGATGGATCGATTTAGATCAGTTTTTTTTGTTGTTGTTTGAAAGCTGATGTGATCGGGATCGTTCTTAGTTATAATTTATGAAGATCTGTTCAGGCGTTTTGAAGGCCATCAACCCTATTTCCTAGTTGACGAAGGAATTTCACTAACTAAAACAAATTCGATTGATGTCATATTTGGTATACTGTTACTTCAGTGGTACTTCCATGACATGATAACCTTGATCTGATGCTGCAGCATCAAGCTTTCTACAGAATATCCAACTCCCTAACAACTTACAGCATATATAACGTGTTTTGGGCTCAATAGAGAGTCTGGGGTTAGTTTATAATTTTAATTATAGCTTTTTAACTCTTTCTTTTACTGGTCTGCCAATCTATATAACAAGCAAAGTTAAAACTGCGTTTCAAAGCAGTTATCCACCTAACATCTAATGCATCGTCAGCCTGTCTGTCGCCCTTAACATAAAAAAATACAGTACAATGTGTTTGACATATGAATTTGGTTTTTTTTTAGCCAATACAAATCCAAAGTTATCCCAATTACACGGAGTTAATAAGCAACGATACAGCAGAGAAATCTTGTCACTACAAAAGCGTACGACTACCTTCGGTAACAAAAGCAGCTGGAACCAAATTGGAATTCAATTGGACGTTCATTTCAACCTTCGTAATTGCAATAGTTGTACGGTAATTAAAAAAAAAATGTAAAATACATTTACATTTATTTCTCAGTAAGAGTACATCAGAACCAATGATTTGTTGTGTTTCTTGTTTTTAATTGTTTCTAGTGACGGTATAGTATTTAAAGAAATAAAAAAATGAACAAATTAAAAAAAAAATGTAGGTACACACAGTGTTGACTAAAGCAATAAGCAATGCATTTTTGACAAATGTACTTGTAAAATGAACGTTCGCGTCCACAGAATTAGGTACAAATTGTATTGTACGTTTTCTGAACAATATTTTGTAGTATTATCTTTACCAAATTGTATTTATATTTTTAATACTCATAGTCAATGGAACATTTGCTTAAAAACTGTTGTATCTGATTGCAAAATAATTTTTCCTTTTTATTTATAATTTTCTATGTGGTTTTTGCATATTTTTTAGGTCTGGATATTTTTTGTGATTTTTCGTGTACTTATTTGCCTTTGTATTGATAAGTCAACTTTATTGATAAGTCAGAATGCCAAACGAGCGGTATTATTTTTATGACTGAACTATGAATTCCACAAGAGTGTCTGCATTTAAAATAAATGGATTAGGTGCAGTGATATTTTACAATGAAAATGTATTTTATGATAACTCTTGTCTTAATAGGATGTGAAGAGTGAAAATGTTTGAATAGATTGACTGCTTTCCTTACATAATAATGCCACGAGCAAAATGCATTTTATAAGTTGTTATATATAGTTATAGGGTTCTTTATGCATAATCTTCTGATCGTCTATGCTCCGTTCCAAATAAATCTGAACAAAATTTCAATGTCTCATTTCCCCTAATTTTTGGAATCGTCAATACAAGTTCTATTATTCATCAGTCGCGAAGTTCGGTGTAAACTCTTCTATTACGGCATTTGACAAACAATTTCTGTTTTGAGGGCCTAGTGCGAGTTTTACTCGATCAAACGCGTCGAACGCGTAATCTCGCACTAGGCCCTCTGATCATCAAATCTAGTAAAATATGTATATAGTAAAGCCAAGGAGACAACGCAATCAATGTCAACAAACCCGGCCCTCTGTCCTTTTCTATCACACGAAGTGGCCGTTGCTGTTTCGTGGTATAAGAAGCCGTCTCTGTATAAAATTTGTTTATTAATTCGTGGAAAGTGTTGTTAACTGCGCTTTTATCTTTATTTATGTATGTTTCTCTTTTTTCTAATTTACTATATATGGTGTAACTGTTTCTTTTCCCTAATAAGTTATAATAAATAAAGAAAACCATTGAATGTTTGTTTACATTCTTTGCGTTGTCTCTTTGGCCTTGCTTTAGGTCGATGCTCGTAATATAATATAATTTTTTAGTAGCTGTTTTGTATAACTTTGCAAGCAGTGTGTATTATAAACTCTTAATGTGAAGTGTTCATTAATGTATTATATTACAAGCAGTAAAATTTTCGTTTTAAATTGTTTAGTCAAGTTTCACAGAAATTAAGAGTTCATAGTACACCCTCAGGTCTACTCTACATGACGAAAGATACCTCTATCGTTCAGTACTTAATGGTGATTTATTAAATATTGTGCAGATTTATTTGTGACTGAATCAAAGTGAATTTTGTATCAAATATTACCAATTACCTACTAATAGGCCGTAACTTGAATAAGAAAATATGACAGGCTGTGCTTTGACTAATTGCACATATTTTTTACATTGTATGGCGTAAAAAAGTATGATATTTTTTAATATTTATTATAAGTGCACTGCACTATTTTTGATTGTATTTTTTTTAATAATGTATTTTTGTTCAGGGTACATGAAGATCTAGATTTAAGAAGTTTTCTTTTACCTCTTTAGTGTCAATACTTGTGTTATGTACAACAGTGTCAAGGATACTTTTCTGTGGGATGTTCTTAAAGATGCAATGCCCATACTGCTTATTGTTTCCTCTTTCTCCCGAAATGCTAAAAAAAATCAATATTAATTCATGAATTTATTCATGAATAACTAACATTGTATATAATGGCACTAAAAGGTTTTAAAAGTATTGTCGTGTCCCTGAAGTGTCCCGAAGTACGAATGAATTTGTACGTAATGTTTTGGTTTTGTGCATTTTGCTGTTATTATAAATGTTTAGTTGTATAAGTTTACGCTTAGTAAGTTTAATTTATTTAAAAGTCAATATAATGTGTTTTATTACCTTAAAGGTTGTTTTATTTTTGACATTAATCTTAACATTTTGTTCACATTTTTTTTTATAAAAATAAAAAAGGGTGGCATTAGCAGGCGCGAAACCTACTTAATAGTAGGTGGTTACCGTGGCCAAAGGACACGAGCCCTTTCGGCCATAATTATGTTGGTTGAATTTAATAATTTCAGCTAAATATTAATTTTTATTCTATTTTTTTTTAATTCTACTCAATTTACACTGAGTACATTACAGTCTTGGTATGTACATATTTAATTTTAAAATTTAAATCACTGCTCGCTTCAGAACCAAGCATATTCCTAGAGTATATTTTATTTGTAAACAAGTTTTTTATTGTATTATTAAAATTAATATTTCCACAGTGTCAAATGTTATCTTACTATGTTAAATGCATATTATGACTACTTATTTTATTGTATTATTATATTTGAGCGATAACTTTTACCACGTAGGTTTAAATGCCAGTGATACTGCATGCCAATGATATTTAGATATACCTAAATGAAACAGTATATAGACAAGTATCTACCCTCGCTACTTTTAAAGAGACTAGATTGTGATGGAAAAATCTAAATTTTGGACGCGTTGGTACCGACGATGGTGATACTGGATTGCAGATGGCATTCAGGTGAATCCTTGTTCCCTAGGGATGCTAGGCCCGGGGAATGCTTTGCTCGTAGGATACTCCTTATCGCGGGAGATTTAATTACTTGATGGACTTATTAATCCACCAAGAAAAATATTTTTTTCACTGAAAAAATCGCACAACTCGATTAGCACGCCGAGTGGCGTGGACTTCTCGATCCTTAGGCTTATATCCGACAGCCTGTCGCAAAAAAAAAATGACTTGTTCACGAGCGCGTATGTACTTTGCAATGTACCGCCGCGCCCGCCGCGCCGCTCACCGGTGCAGCCGCACTTAATGCACTCAGGGCGTGTACTTATTTTAGTTTTATTATTCACCTCATTATTTTTTTATATTCAAAACATATAACGCTTCGTTACAAAGTATTAAAAAAAACATCAGTTTTTGGCTTTTATTTTACGCCAAATGACTCGTTATATCCTCTTATTATGTAACGCCATGAAAGGAATTTGGAAAATATTAATTCTTACCATTTTTTTAAATTCTTTTCTTATAAAATTTCATATATAATAGAGAAAATTTCACATAATATAATAGATACATTTTTGTTAACCTATAGAAGCAGCGTTTTCGATGAAAGCTCTCAGATGGCTTGAATTTTTCCGATAGGTATCATAGTCAACCAAATTACACAAAAACTTAACGAATTATACACCTATACCTTCCTCAGGAATCACAATGTTGATAAATGAAACTGAAAACTGCATGAAAATCTGTTCAGTAGTTTTTGACACAATCGCGAACATACATACAGGCAGAGGCGGCGCGGGACTGTTTTGTAATATGTAAAGATAAAAAATTACTTACCTAAATTTCAAGTTCTTCTCCACATTATTAAAAATGTCACAATTATCGATATATAATTTACTAATTGAATCAACTCGATTTACAAGATCCTATGTAAACAAATTA
Organism: Synanthedon andrenaeformis; assembly: GCA_936446665.2. Classification (NCBI taxonomy): domain Eukaryota; kingdom Metazoa; phylum Arthropoda; class Insecta; order Lepidoptera; family Sesiidae; genus Synanthedon; species Synanthedon andrenaeformis. The sequence continues at coordinate 5,583,930 of OW387792.2, forward strand.
GGATGGGTATACCGGTCCCAAACCAGGTACCAGTTGTTGACCACTCGCATGTTCAATTGAATAAATTAAGAAATAGAAGGCATTTTATTGTTTAAGAAATAGAACAAGAAGAATCCAATTGTTTTGTCAGGTTGCCTAGACTTTTAAACAAAATTGTAACGGGAGTGATCGAAAAATATCTATTAGAACGCACTGGTATAACTTAGGCACAGTCCCGTTTTTGATATTGTTCGTAAAATGTATAAAAAACTGAAATATCTGGATTTAAATAATTTATCAATATTGAATAGAATAGAATAGAATAATATTTTATTTGTAGCAAAGGACATTGAAAACATACAAATATATAAAAAGACTAACACAAACGTCCCCGCCACAAACCGGCTCCAACTCAGCATAATGCAGGTTATAAAAACCTGCGCTGGTCTTCCGTTAGAGCCGATGGTGAGGTTACGCACTTACAAGATAAAACAATACATAAAAGCTCTTAAAATTAAAAATATAACTTATAAATATATAATACCTAAATTTATACAGAAAAGAAAATATCATCTACCAAAAAAATAATATATAAAATTAAAAATACATATATATTCAGAAGGCACTGGTGTCGTTCCGCAGTTGCTCCTCGCTTTTTTGGTGTTCGAATATAAATTTCTTTAATTTATTTCTAAAATTATTAGTACTTTGCAGGTCCCTAATAGGCGGCGGGATGTTATTCCAGCACTTTGACGCAGCATAACGAAAGCTACCTCTAAAGGCAGCAGTACTGTGGCGCTCTATTACTAGCTGCGTCGAAGATCCGCGAGGATGAGCATCCCTCCACGACAACTTCTCATAGAGATAAGAAGGCTCCCTATATTTATTGACGCCAAACATAAGGCACGCCAAATGAAGTTTGCGGCGATGCTTCATCTTTCTTTAATATACCATGCTTATTTAAATATGGAGTCACATGTGATCGCCAAGGAATATCAAAACGGAAACGAGCACAAGCATTTTGGACACGCTGAATTAATTTTTGGGTTTTTGCCAACAAAACGTTATTGCAGCGTTAGTAAACAATAACCAACTTTACATATATATTTCTACCTTAAAACTACATAATATCAGTTCAGAGCATTCCAAAGTCAAAATTTGTCCTTAGGTGGTTTGTGACTGGTACACCCACCCTAATCGATAACCATAAATCTTACTTCTGAACGAACTTGGGATTTTCCTAATTGTTCATTTTTTTTCCAATACTTTACCTGTTTATATGTGCAAAGTTTTACTTAAAAAGTTGTAAATATTTATGCAGCAATCTTCCTTATATTATTCATTCATATATTCATACCTACATTCTATGGTTTCTATGCACTTATATATGCAGGACATAATTTAATGACTCAACTAATACCTACCTACTTCAATGACAAAGTTTACGAACAAAACATATACTTTTTTGTTGTTTAAGCTGTTGTTTAACTAAAATATTATATTATATTGTTTAAGGGTTAGGTAATAAAAAAAATCGGATATAGAATCGTCCATCAAAACTATGGTTGTTATCATCATGATACCGACAATCACTTTTAACCACCGATGCCTCCGATACCCAACGCAAAAAAGGTGTGTTAAATTTGACGTGTATGTCTATGTATCTGTTTGTGGAATGGATCTGTCTGCAAACGGATGGACCAATTTTGATCCGGTATTTTTAGTTTGAAAGCTGACGTGATCGGGATTTTTCTTAGCTATAATTTATAAAAAACTGTTCTGAAGTTTAAGGACCATCGTAGTTGACTTCCACATATTCGATTGATGTGAAATTTGATATACTGTTACTTCAGTGGTATTTCCATGACATGGTAGCCTTGACCTGATGCTGCAGCATCAAGTTTTCTGCAGGACACCCAACTCCTTAACAACTTACAGCAGATATAGTTTTGGGCTCAATGAAAAGGCGGGGGTTATAATTTTAATTATAGCTTGTTGTTGTTATTTAACTATATTGTTTAAGGATTAATAAAAAATATATTGAATATTTTAGAATAGTCTATCAAAAGTGTGGCAACACATTATGATACTGACGATGAGGCTGCTCTTTAACTTTTATACTTGAAGTTTGATTTTTAATTTCGTTTGTTTCCACCTCACTTCTGTTGTCGAGGCTGGTAGCGTTTGGAGAAGTCTCACCAATACGATTAGAAACCCCTGAGGTCGGAACGTTTCTTCCACTTGCAGGGTTGGTATTGGGACCAGAAGGCATGTTTTCTGCAAACGGGCTTGGCCTTTGCTCGTAAGTCTGTGGATTTTTCCTCTGCGCTTCTAAAGCTTTCCAGTTGAGGTACCAGAAGGGCTGTTGATCAATTGGCATCTTGCTGATACGTTCAATAAGGTCTCTATCGCCTAATGCTTCAATTGGCAACCTTTCAGTGGTACCGTCTTCCCCGAACCTGAAAAAAGAGAACCAGTGGAAACAAATTACAACTTAGGTACTAAAGTGCCATTAGCTTTCTCATGGTATTTCAAGATTCCAAGTTCCATGGTTTGTGTATGTACTTTAATATTAAATTTAAAGAAAATGAACTTATAATTCGTAAAGCATTCATACAATATCTATACGCCCCGTTGGCCGACCAACTAACTGGTTTTTTTCGTTAAATAACACTACAGTTAAATACGAAAATCATTTTGAAATAATGTTAAATATTGCGATGAGAAACCCCTAGAAGAATAGAGAAAAATGTCAACTCTAATGTGAAGAAAACACATTCAAAATTTCAATTCAATAATGAAGCTTTGACCAGAGCGTAGGTAATAATATTAAATTGATCTCTGGCTAAATTTAAAAAAAAAAAAAAATTAGGTAGGTAGGCACTCAAAAATAGGGTATATATCTCAAATATTCTAGAAAAAGAATTTTAAAAAATTGGTTTAATAGAGATTAGGTATATGTAAAAATATAAACATCTACCTGCTTATAATATTGGTTACAGATAATATAATAATGAGTTACAGATCATTGCATGGTTATAATTTCACAATCATTTTAGTGTTTAGACCCACTAAACATCCTTGAATTTAAATGAGACCTGCTCTTAGCTTATCCAAATCAAAATAATAATCATAAATTGAATAAATGCCCAATCTACTTATGGCTTACCGATCAGACAGAGGGTCCTGTGTTGTGGTAGTCCTGTTTAATAGTTCAGGGAAACCTATCGGTTTGCTGCCGGCAAATGGAGGACGTTGTCCCATCGTAAGGGTTGCCAGCATCAACAAGCAGAGCGATTTCCAGAACGCCATTACCTGTTTAAAAAAGTCATAGTACTTACTGATCTCTAACTAGGCGAAGCAGGCAAGCAATTATTACACTTACTTAGCTAGACATATCCTCACAATATCACATTACACGCTACATCCGTTTTGCAAAAAATAGGCAATAGATAGATGGAGGAATTATTACATTACATCTTAGTCACCTCTTAAAAATATTTGATTTAATTTAACAATGTTTAATTTAATATGCCGTTGTTATGAAATACCAATTATTTAGGGTCACACCAGGACAGCTCTATATTTTTATTCAGTACTAGCTGGTGCCCACGACTTCGTCCGCGTTGAAAAATATTAAGTAGCCTATCCTGTGTCCCGTACGTCCAAATGTTTATCTACCAAGTTTCATGAAAATCAGTTAATTCGTTTCAGAGTTATGGAGGAACATACATACATACATAAAAAAAATTCTAAAAATCGTCAATTTAGTTTCAGTATCATGTATAGAGGCTATAAACACGATATCTCTGAAAACAAAGTAACTTACTCCATGACCGACCCTTACACATTTATTATAGTACACTTTTATGCAATATTTTGAAAAAAGATTTGTGTAATTTTATAGAAAACTCACCATTTGTACACTGCAAGTAGGTAATATTAATGTTAATGGATAATACACTTACCTAAGTTTATAGTACGTTTATTAATATTTTAATGTAAACGAATAAATTGTATAAATTTATCAATATCACAACAACAGTTCTAACCGGCGGCGGATAACGGACTAGCAGATGATGCAAAATCCCGCTATAAAAAACAAACGAGGAAAACGGCGGTCAAGCGAGTTTGGGTCGACTTGCTATATTTGTCGCGATTTAAGATAATAAATTAATATTTATAATTACCTAAGTATCTTGTGTTTGTTTACGTATCAGGGTTTTTGCAATGAGTCATAACTACATAATATAATAATGCTAGAAGAATTATATTTCAAAATAATAGTTAGAACCCATGATAACGTAGGTACCACTGATTGATTAAAATAAAATATATCCATATTTCGTATTTTGTTTGTAATGAATAAACTCAAAACTACTGGACCTTTTAAAAATTCTTTTACATATAGAAAGCTACATTATCAGCAAGCATCATAAATCATAGGCTAATAGTATATTTTACAAAGTTGCGCGGACGAAGTCGCGTCCAACGGCTAATCTAAACATAGGGAATTTTATTTATATAATATTTATAGTTCAACATTTTTGGGTAATGTTCATACAGCGTCATTTGTTTAGTTTATTATAAACTATTTAAATTCGCCATTATTAGAAGCTAATTAATACCTTTAACGCTAGATGTCTCTGAAGTATGTTTAAATTATTAATCAGATAAGCTGAAGTTGATTAAGCAAAATTATATATTTTCTTTTTTAATCAATGTTTTATGGAATTTAAATATTTAAACGGATTAGTTGTAACTTTGGAATAAAGAAGCTTCTGTCTTTAGTGTTCTTCATAATTTTTAACTAAATCACATTATATATTTAATACACAGACAGCGCCATCTGTTTACTTTTAGTTAAAGTCGTATTTGGACATTATTAGTATTGTTATTTCTATTCCACACTAGATGTCGCTCGAGTATCTTTAAGCATCTATGTATAAAATACTACTTATCAACATTGAATAATTATGTACTTACGTCAATGCTTATCAATGGTTTGTTATTAGATAACTAAAATTCGATTTAAAAATGTCAACCGGCTTGCAACTATATATTTGTTTTCCTCTTATTTTTAAATCAAAGATTTGTGTACCTAACATAAATAGCCCGTTGGAAAAGGTTAAGGTTCGATTTAGGCCGGTCACCTAAGACAAAAATATCACGTTAGGTCGCAATAAATTGCACTGTCTTGATTTTTTGCGATGTTGTTAGGACAGATACCAGGAGCGTAAAACCAAGTTTGCAGTTTCGAAAGACCAGTGCTAACTGCACGGTGCTCGAAAAAGCTCGAAATTTTCAATCGTTTTTCAGTTTTTGCTTATAACTTCTGAAATGTGCATTCTACACTTAAACACTCTTAAAGAAGATAAAATTTGCTACAATTTGAGTGCAACCGCAGCTCTGTATATAAAACAGATATCCGAGATACACTACTTCAAAAATGGGTCATTTTTTTTCCAAAGTTAGAAATGTGAAGTTAGAAATATCGTCTAAAATAATAATTCTAAGAGAAAAGTTATGAGAAATGAAGTTGTATTTTTTCATTTAACGAAGATAAATATGACTTCACGAACACAATGTCATCTGCCTATTTGATGGACAAAAACGTATTCAATGTGAGCACTTAATTCGTACGAACAGTATTCGTAAGTTTACTTACGATACAAATTCGGATCCAAAGTGAGCGCGGCCTTACGGTGGTTCACTTTGTAAAGTGACAGCACTCAGTCCGGTTTTTTTTTTTCATTTCATCTCTTATGATTTTATTTATCCAAGATTTGATACAATTTGAATATTCCTGTTTATTCGACATCAGACTGGATTTGATCATTATTTATCTCCAATAATCATTATGAAATTGAAGTACAAAGTTTATCATAAAATTAAGATCTGCAAGACTGAGAAAAGATCATCAAATTGACCGACGAATTACTATCACATCTGTTTTCTTTATCGATTTCCTTTTTAAATCATAATTTTTTTTCAAATTCACAATGAAATTATTCAATAAATATTAGGTAGTCTACATTTTGCAAAAACAAAAAAAAACACAATTCATTCAAAACTAATTAAAACAATCAGTATAAATAAAATATTAATATATTTATATTCCAACGTACCAACAAATATTTCGTTTGTTGCAATTAGTTCTAAAATATAAGGTATTTACTACAACTAACGATATAATGACAACTGGTTTAGCTGATCTTTATCGCGTTTTTCTAAGAATAAAAAGAAGTATCCGAGCAATTAAAGCAGGTTTTAAAAGTTTCGTCGCACTTGGTCAAGGCAACATAGTCAAGGCAATATAGTCAAATTTCTTTTGCAAAAAAAATTGCAAAAGAAAATCTAATGTGTTGGATGTGATTGGAAATCCAATCCAATCCAATCACCTGAATTGACATTGTTTGCAGTCGTACAAAAGTTGATGTTGATCAGGTATTATTGTAGATCAAGAATTTAATGAGGTATTCAGACTACTCGTGGCTCCATAGAAACGATATAAGCATCTTAAAGGTGCCATGTAATCGTTATATTTAACAAAATACACCAGAAACCTTCCAACCAATAAATTGGAAATACCTAAGACATGCAGTGCAGTACAATTTGCCATTCATTCACGTTTCAACATCCTATACGTTGACGTTCGAACAGTTAAGTTGCATGAGTAATGGTTTACTAACACGTAAGCGTTTCCAACACCAATAATATTCAGAAAAGGAAATAGTTTTCCATGACCACACATTTACATAGAATGGTATGAAAATAAATCAAGCGAATATATTGAAAAATTCGATACTGACACTGAGAGAAAACGCGAGGAGCAGTATAAGATTGAGAATATTTTCTATAGCTACACAACCCAGTTAATAACGGTTGGATGAAAAAAAAAATTACATAGATATTTTAGATCTAGTGATGTTATATTGAAAACATATAACATCACTAGAGGTCTAGCAAAAATAATTACATTAATTATTTTGCTAGACCTCAAGTAAGACACAGGTAGGCAACAATCGGCTGCTCCTTGTATGCAAGATGTATCGAGTCTTTCTTTTTCTTAGTAGTAAATATTTTGTGCAACGACCCGGATAGCATGTAAATGTAGTAAGATCACATGTTGGCACTGTTGTGTTTAGGTATGGGAGTAAGAGGATAGCAGTCTATTCCCTTATTCTTATCCTGTTCTCATTAAATTTCCTTTGGTTCTTTTCTTACTAATATAATATCTTACCTGCATATGACTCCCTGTGAGGCTTCTGACCTTGTCTAGGTCTAGCCATGCTATTCCTTGGATAAAATCCCATTTAATGTGATGTATGTCTCGATCACGAATCGTATTAAAAAATAATACTGTCTTTGTTGTGATGTTTAATTTTTCATTACAAGAACAATCTCAGAAATTCTATCGCGTGACAAATTTGCGTCACGTTCATATATTCGGTGGTGAATACGCGTGTTTAGATGACCTTGGAATCTAAGTTAAGGTCGAAGATAAAACTTTTGTTCCGAGGACATTCAACTTTGTATCCAAGTCCAAAAGCATTTAAGTAATTAAATAATAAAACCAAATTTTAGATTTAATTTATTCAATACTTGTACTCGACTGTATTATAATGAAAATAACTTCTCAGTAAATAATCTTTGCAATAGACTTTACAAAAATAACAATAAATTAACTTCTTTTTTACAGATATAAATGTCACTTTAGGAAATAATTACTAATACCAAGTTTAATAATATTAGGCTAGACAAAATTCTTTTTGTGGTGTTTGAATCAGTGCCGGAATCTTCAGAAATTTCTTTGCAGCATTTCGTACCAATCTCAACTACTTTGGGATAAAAGTCAGTCCAAAATTCAAATGCTTTGTAATTCACAGTAGCCGGAGTGCTCATAGTGAAGTTTTGCCGATCAATAATCAAATATCCCGGCTTTTCTTCTTCGAAAGGTTCCCATTCAATAATAACACCAGAATTGGTTGGATTCGAGTACCATGCAAAATTGGTCCACATTTTCATTATGATCTCGGAGATACTTTTATCCCTGTAATCCCATTTGCTCAAATCAGTAGGCAAAGCCAGATAAGGCATTCCAAAAGTGAAAATTAAGTCATAGTTATGTGGAACTTTTACCCAATCCGGTATACCATCATTAGCGATATTTGAAAACGGTTTGAGGTCGAAACGATACAAATACACAGGTGAATGTTTACTGAGATGTTTAGCTAACTGATATGTTGTTGCTCCATGAATTTTGTCAGTATAGAAATCGAGAAAGAGTTTCCTTAAAACTGTTTCGTTTGTAGTAGACGGTATAGGCTTATAAAAGAACGCAACTGCATCTTGAATGTGATGTTGGTTAGTGAAGCAAGAACTGTTATCAATAGTTATGTCAGAAAGAATTATTTCTTCACGCATAACATCAAATTCTCTCTGACTTATTCCTGCATCTTCTGTGTCTTCTTTAGCTAGTAATAGCGCATCTTCCATATTTGTGTAACCAGTTAACACCGGTACTGGGGTGAAAATCTCATCTTTAAATAGTTTACTTGGTAAATCAGTAATAAATGGAATAGATATGTTACTGAAACCGTTGTCTACAATTGGTTTCCACTCAGCCAAAGGTCCTGCTAAATCCAAAAGGGCTTGATAGGGCGCTCTTCTAAGACAGTCTATCAATTGGTAGGTTGGTTTTCTAAAACAACTGAAGGCATTAGCTACTTTGTCCACAGTAATAATTTCTTTTCTTGCTATACTAACAGTTTCTGGTGATAAAACGTTGCCACTCATAGCAATAGCTTTATGGAATAGACCTGCTGAATATGGCGAAATTAGATGTAATCCAACGCTAACTGCTCCTGCATCGTGTCCAAAAATGCAAATATTTTCTGGATCCCCACCGAAGCTTTCTATGTTATTCTTTACCCACGTTAAAGCGGCAACCTGGTCCATAAGACCAAAGTTTCCTGGTGCCACGTTGTCTAAAGTTGAGAAAAATCCAAATATATTCAATCGATACGCAACCGATATGAATATTACCTGAAAGAAAGTTATATATTTTTATAGTTTATCATATATCATTTTCTGTTTCATGAGGGTTATGAGATGCATTGATAAAAAGTTTTAAAAATAACTAGTTTTTTTTTGTTTCAAAAATGTCCTAATATTCATAAGATGCAATTAATACGCAATAAAGTTATACTCGCTGATAATGTAGCTATCTATATGTGAAAGAATTTTTAAAATCAGCTAAGTAGTTTTTGTGTTTATTCATTACACACAAAAACACATAAATACAAATTTCTTCAAAATATAAAACAATCTTATGATACAATCTTCTTTGTCTATAGATTTTTAACAACTTGAGTTAAGTACATTATTTGAGTTTATTAGGGGTCCCTAATTTAACTCGATAAACAATATAGTCTATGTTACTCAGTGATCATGTAGCATTCTACTTGTGTTTTTTTTAAATCGTTCCAGTAATTTTTTAGTTTATTCACTACAAACAAAAATACAAAGCTTTTCTCTTTATTAATATTAGTATCTATAGATATTGATTTATTTATTGTAAGTTTTAAACTTTAACTTTTAGTGTCAAGAAACAAACATCCTTGGTTAAAATCTTCTACTGACAACGTTTCGCAATTAAGATGTACACTCCCTTCTTGTACACGTTAATTAATTTTACAGCTTCTGAAACAAGCGCTAAGTACCTTAAACACATGTTGGCAGGGTTTAATGGTTTGAATGTTTTCTTACCACGTGTCATTAAAAAACTATGCAAATAAAAGTTAGGTACCTTCTGCTTCAACACAAGGTGAAATGGGTTAACATCATAGGGACTCCCTCGAACAAAATCACCACCATGAAACCACACCATCGTTGGGTAGCCATCTACTCTTGCATCTGTGAATAAAAAAATAGACATCTTGAATTCATTAACTTAAGTTAACTTAACTTTAACATTAACTTCTCAATACGAAAAAATGTGACAAGCAAGATACACATAGTTTCAGAGACTGTCTGGCGGCAGTAACCAATATGTATTTATTTATTTAATTTATTTATTAAGAATTTAACACAGTATAAAATCATCCATACACATTTAAAAATTCTTTTATCAAAAAACAAAACTCAAAAAACGACAAACTACCAAGCAGTACCTGATGATAGAAGCTTTATAACCACTTTTTTTAAAGATAGTAATGGATGTCTTGTTCATAGCTCTTAATAAAATAAGCAGCCAAAATCAGTTATGTGTAAAATTTACTCTATTATTACAAGCCTTGACATCGTCTGTTTTCAATGCTACAGCACGTATACGTTTTACATAAAAAAATATCATAACTTAATAACAATCAATGCGCGAACTTATCCATAACACGTCACGTAAGCGGCAAGAAAGAACGCCTATTTTACTCTAACTTATTATTTAGGTCACGAATGAGATTAAGGTTAGGTCGGCTAAGTCATAGTGCCTTAACGAGCCACCCAATAGCACGGAATATTTGCATTAATGGCAGATGGAAAATTATAAAACCTGCACTGTGGTGACACCGTAAACAATTCTAGGAATTGGGTTGTGTCATTATTTGTTTATTTCATTTGGTCACACGCCAATTCCCTTTCAAGTGTCGTGCCTACATTAATTATTAAGAAACACGATTTGGTGTTACTAACATTGGTTGCTTTATATAAAAAAAATTTTTGTTGCACTCATTATTGTTTAATTTTCATCATAAGTTGTACTCGTGTTTTTTTTTATGTAAGAGACTAAATAAGTTAGAAATGCTGATGAAAATCACTTTTTTTTTTACTTTATTTACAACCAGTTGGGCTAACTTAAGAAAAAAGTAATATGTAAAAATAGTTTTAAAATAGTAAAAAAAATGTCGTATAAAAATAATAAAATATATGGTCAATATTAAGAGATAAAATTATAAAACACAAATCCTTATATATTTAAATAGTATAATTTGAAGTCGCTTTACGGATTTTGATCACTAGGTATTTGCATTCGTGCGAAGTCGGAGGCGGGCCGCTAGCTTAAAATAAAGTACAAACCAGAAAGAGCATTCAAAGAGTCAAAATCAAAGAACGAATCAAAATTAAGTACCTACAATAGATATACAATAGATATATTGTCAGTTTTATGAGCACTTTTTTGTTTATTTCTTTCTTAGCTTTTGTGGTTATTAAATAAAATTATGTGTTGTTTGTACAAGAAGCTATATGAAACATAAAATTTTCAAATAAATTTGATTAATGAGTAGGCTGAAAAGTTAAACTTTGTAAGTTGTTTATTCGGGCCCAAAACTAATGTGAAACTGCGGATTTTTTGTTTTCAAAAGTTCCAGCAATATTTCCATATGGATGTTAAGGCTACATAATAGAAATTGACTATAGTTATATTTTATAAAATAAAATACTTTAAAGGCCATTCTTTATATTTCATATCTGTATCCTATCAGTAATTAGTAATGGATAACTGTAATTGATAAATAAATAAATGAACATAATGAAATGAAAGTGCTTATCTATACGTGCTAGATAATAAATAAAAACATCACTCACGAATAAAATTTCTTTTATTTTGCCTCAAGTGAGTTTCAAGTTGCTTTTAAGTAGAAATATAAAGGACCATTAGCTTCCCTAAACCATTAAATGTTTCAATTGTTTTTAGTAGTAGTACATCGATGTTTTTTTCGAAATTTATCTCCAATAACACATGTTAATATTATTTTAACACTGATGGTAAACTTTACTATTACCTACTATTAAATATTTAAAAATCGAAAGTTTTAAATTGAATCAAGTTTCTGAAGGCATCGAATGTCTGTAATTTATATAGAAAAACAATATATTTTTATTTTAGTCATTAATAAATGTCCAAAATGATTAAAAAGTAGCACCGTCTGATAGCAAGTACACCGCTCGATCACCATCTTTTTCTTATAGTTTAAGTTACACTAAAGTGGAGGAGGCTTTTTATATATGTATTTTTAATAAAATTTATTTTTTATATATTTTTTTATACTATAGTTATATATTTTTGATAATGTACTACATGTTTATAGTACTCGTCATTACCCACAAAAAGTCCCACTGTTATAGTTAAGTCGTAATAACAGATTTTTGTTTAAATTATTCAATCAAAACACGAAGAGAATCGAAAGATAATGGAAATTCGTATCATATTATAAATATTTATCCAACTAAATCGTTACAAAATGAAGGATGATTATGTACATCTAAATTTCTCTTTAAATTATTTAAATCGGACTTTTCGTTTAGAAATTATGATAGGTATATCCTTATTATGTATTATAAAACAAAGTCATCGTGTCTGTATGTATGTTCGCGATGATCTCAAAAACTACTGAACGGATTTTCATGCGGTTTTCACTAATGGAAAGAGCGTTAAACGAGGAAATTTTCTATACAGAATAGCAGATAAAAATTGCACCCGAAGTCGGGAGCGGGTCGTTAATATATTCTAAAGGTAAAAAAAATACGGCGATGCGAGGGAACAGGGTGGCGCTTAGTTTATTAGTTAGTTTTTGTTTAAAGTAGAGCCAAATTGGTGAGATACAAAAGTTTATTCACCTTACTTGAACTGACAATCTATTATCTCTTTCTATGTTGTATCTATTTGACACAAGATAGAAAGAGACAATGTAGCATACGAGCTTCCGTTTGATAATAATATTCAAGGACAACCCGGACATCGCCGCGCTTAAGTCCTGCATAAAAAAATGACCTTGCGGTAACTTTGTTTACATTTGGTATCGCTTCTCAGTGGCCCTAGTATAGTTTATAAGTTTATAATATTAGTTATATATCAGTTTAGGTATTTTATAATTAGTTTTTGTATGTATAATTATATTCATGCCTTATCTTATATTTAAAAAGTAACTTTTTAATTAGAGTTCAATTCCTGTAAAAAAATTGTCAAATATATCAGTATTTTCTGTGTTAACATTTTTTTTACTAAGGAATTTATTATATTTACTCAAAATTATCACTACGTCTTTATTACATCTTTATATTTCGAAATTTAATAAGGTACCATCATAAAAATAAGTGATTATATTCCACCCCGCGGCTTCAGGAAATGACAATGAACCTTTTAGTGCGTAGTAACTGTTTCAGGAGATAAGACATGTCCGAAATTAGTCTTTCAATATCAATTTCAAGGAATTTACAGAAGTGTTTCCCTTTAGCGTTTATAATCAATTTTAATATGTCCAAAATGATTTTTATACGACAAGTTTTAATTTGATAAGCTTTAAATATTGGACTTACTTAAATTTTGCAGTTATTTGAAAATCACATGGCTACTATTTTGGTCAGCAACTTTAATTTATAATTACTTATGTACAGCTGTAGATACAGATATAGAATAAAGAAAGGGCTTAATTTTTTAGTTGAAAGCCGCTTAAATCCTTTAGTAAATTTATTGTATGTATTTAACCTCCATGTGAAAGCCTTTTTAATGAGTCCAATCCGCTCGTAAAAAGTGGTAATTAAAGTATTACATATACTTAATTTTATATGTAGACCTAATATTGAGTTTTTAGATCCCCATAACAAGAGAGGAAGAGCAATATATTGGTTAGAATATATGGATTGGTTTAGAATCTTATTTCAAATACATAGCTTCAAATTGTATAGACAACTTTCTAAGAATCCAATATACAGTACAAATAAATATGTAGTTATATTTGATAGAGCCTAAAAATAAAAACCTAAAAACCATTTCATTGATCATATAAAGTATTAATAAGCAATCATTCGCATTCGGCAAGCGTACAGTGCGGACGTGTTTGTTTGTGCTACATACCATAAATTAATTTAAATTAGTAGCCGATAGTTTCATATTCAATCTTATTTTGATCAGTCTAAGTTTAATTTGCTGTGGTTTAGATAATTCTCTTACAACTTTACCCTCCTGTGCAACTAAGTGCGGCGATACTTCGTCTCGCTCTTACGACATAGTAATAAGAGTATTTAGAAAAAAGGCACCGCAGCCGGTGAAATACACAGATCATTATGCCACTACAACGCTCACCGCCGACTGGAAGTGGCCTGAGTGTCGAAATTGGTGGATCTGCACCAGAGTTATGCAGTGATAATTTGTATATTAGGCCGAATGCCACTCCGATCATAAATTTTCGTAATGTTAAACGCAAGTATGAAGGGAGTGAAGAAATATGGAACGAATTCCAAGAAATGCGGAAAGAAGTTACTGAAATGATGATGTATTTAAAATCTAATAACCTTGCTCAAACAGAAAACATTAAAAAAATATGTGAAGATGTCTCCTGTATTAAAAAAAATGTTAGTGACATAAGATTGACTGTTGAAGAACTAAAAATGGAACAAAATAAGATTAAAGTTGAAATGGCCTCATATATGAGTTTCAATGCTGACATAGGTAAAAGATTAAATAATTTAGAAACAAATATGCAGCAATTCCAGGAATCCGTTCAAAAGACATCCACAGAGACTTTGCCACTTTTAAGTGAGAATTTGATTACTGAGGTTAATGATCGGAATCAAAGATCTAAAAATATCATCATAATTGGAATGATTGAAGCCAATGTAAATTGTACTTCTGATAGAAATGAATCCGACAAAATCGAGGTAGGCAAGGTGTTAAAATCATTGTCGGAGAGTTGCCCTGAACCAATTAATATATATCGTCTCGGTAAATTTAACAAGGATAAAAACCGGCCCATAAAGGTTTGTTTTTCTTCTAAAGAAATAGCTCTGTCTCTATTACGCAATCGTAGCAATCTGAAGAATGGCCCCTTGATCAGGATCTATTCTGACCAAACACCTAACCAAAGAGCTTATTTAGATAACGTTAAGAATGAACTTGAACGTCGCTCTTCAAATGGAGAAACAAATCTTAAAATAAAGTATATAAAAGGGGTGCCAAAGATAGTAACATCATCGTCAAAAAACTAAAAGAAATAGTCATAAGGAAACACGAGGGGCGACTCACTTGTGACAAAAATATTACGTATCAAATAGCAGACTGTTATAAAAATATAAATACTAGCAAGGGTTCCTTGAAATGCTTTTACTCTAACGTCCGAAGTATAGTTAAACCAGGAAAATTTGATGAGTTAAAATGCATAATAAAGTCTTTTCAAAGCATCATTCATATTATTGTGTTGACTGAAACATGGATAAAGTCAGATGAAGAGGCTAAGGTTTTGCATTTGCCCGGATATACACATTATTACAACTACAGGTCGGAGAACAGAGGCGGTGGAGTTTCTATTTTTGCACACAACAATTTAGACCATGAACTCATTGAAGAACTTACACTAAATGGAAACCATTATTTATGGATTCACATAGACAAATTTTGTGTAGATGTGGGTGCAATATATCGTACTAACCACGGAAACTCCGATAATTTTCTTGACATCTACTCATCACAACTTCTAAAAAGAAAGAGGGCCATAATATTGGGCGATTTTAACTACAACTTATTAAGCAAGACAGAGCAGGTCAATAACTATAAAAGAGTTTTATGTGAAAGTGGATATACAATACTTAACAATATCTCTGATGAATTTTGCACTCGTGAAACGTCTGAAACCAGAACCATCATAGATCATGTCTGTTCCAACTTAAAAGAAAAAGATTTCCGTTTTGCAATTATAAACTCATCCTTATCTGATCATAAGCAGATATATTTTGAAATCGAAAAGTATTTACCCATAACAATAAAGAAGATAAAATTTGAGGCTATAAATTACCATTTACTACATAGACTCATCCAAGAAGATTTTACTCCCAATACTGAAAATGAATATAGTATATTGAATAATAAACTGATAACATGTATTACAAAAAGCAAAATAAGTAAAACAAAAAACATTAACCAACCAAAACAGGACTGGATAAATAAAGAAATTATAGAAGGTATTAATGAAAGAAATTTACTTTGGCGAAAAATGAAAAGTAATCCTAATGAAAAAATATTGGAACTGCAATTTTTGAAGAAAAGAGGTGAGGTTGCAAAGAACATAAATAATGCAAAAAATAAATTCTATTTTGATAAGTTTAAAAACTGCACGAATAAACCTGCAAAAATGTGGTCCTTAATTAATAGTCTAGCTTCAAACAGAAACAAAGAAGCGTCGGTCCCTACTCAACTCTTAACAAAAGGTGGAATTATTGCGAATCAACTTGAAATATGTGAATGTTTTAATGAATATTTCACTAGTATCGCACAAGAATTAGCTGAAGAAATCCCTAATAAGTGCAATATAGGTGAAGCTGATTTTAATTTGTGTAAAACTACTACAGAAAGACTTTTTGAATTGACTCCTACTACCCCTATCGAAGTTAATGATATAATAAATGATCTAAAATTAAACACTAGCTCCGGATTAGACGGCATCAGTGTAAAGGTTATTAAAAGTATTAAAGATTTAATCATTGTTGAACTTGTCAGTTGCATAAATAATTGTATGGAAACAGGATCTTTTCCTGAGAGCCTAAAAATGGCCAAAGTTAGCCCTATTTATAAAAAAGGGAGCAAGTTGGAACCGGGTAATTATAGACCTATTTCTGTGCTGCCAATCATGTCTAAGATTTTTGAAAAAATACTTTATAGTCGATTGTTAACTTTCCTTACCTCAATAAATTTTCTAAATGTAAAGGCAGTACGGTTTTAGATGTAAGTCAAATACTTTATCAGCAACAATTGATCTGGTAAGCAAAATAAAAGTAAATATTGACCAAAAGAAAATTGTTCTGGCAGTTTTTATAGATTTAAAAAAGGCCTTTGATACTGTCAGCCACCAGTTGTTGCTGAATAAGTTGAGTAACATAAATATAACGGGAAGAGCTTACGATATTTTTAAATCTTACTTGCAACATCGCTATCAGGTTGTAAAAATAGGAGATCATACAAGTAGTCCCAAATCTGTCACATGCGGTGTCCCTCAGGGATCGATCCTGGGGCCGTTACTGTTCCTAATATATATAAATAACATAAACGAAATTGGTTTAAAAGGGGACATCACTTTGTATGCAGATGACACTAGTCTATTCTACTTTGATAACTCTATTACTAAAATTGTAGCAGACGCACAATATGATCTCAATTTGCTCAATGCGTGGTTTGAGACCAACTTATTGACTATAAATATCGAAAAAACTAACTATTTAATATTTGCGGCTAAAAACAAAAAAGTTCCTCCTTTTGATCCCCTACGAATAAATGCAAAAATTATAAATCAAGTAGTTAAAGAAAAATACCTTGGCCTTATTTTGGATAAAAGTCTTACTTGGAAGCCGCATATCGAGAAAATTAGATCTAAATTATCTTCCCTAACAGGAGCAATACGACGTATCGCAGGATGTCTACCTAAACAAGTGCGATATATTATTTATAACACGCTCATTAAACCTCATATAGACTACCTAATCGAAATCTGGGGTTCAGCTGCTAAAACTAATTTAAATTTAATCCAAATTGCACAGAATAAATTAATTAAATCACTATTTCACTATGACTTCCTGGTACCTACTAGCAGAATTTACAATGAGACTAAAATAATGAATGTCAATCATACATATATATATTTTACTTGTCTATTAATTCGGAAAATACTTAATAAAGAAATATTTACACATATTAGTTTTACAAAAAAAGGAAGTGTACAAAAAATTAAATTGAGAAATGCGGATAAACTGACTTTGCGAATACCTAGAACTAATTATGGAAAGAAATGTATACTTTATGGGGGCGCGCAGCTGTACAACAAACTTCCTAAAAATATAAAAGATGCTAAATCAACCAATACTTTCAAAAAACTTATTAAAAGACACCTTCTAAAATAATATCAATATATATATGTTTGTGTATGTGTGTGTATATGTATATATGCGCATGTGTATATGTGTATATATATATTAAAAAGCAAATAAAAAACAATTTTCTATTACACGATGTGATGTCCCTTCCAGTGCCGTATATCAGTGTTTTCGTTCTTGTTTCATTTGTTTGTCATGCATTTGCTCTCTTTGTAAGTTCTACCCACTTTTTAAATTATGTATTTTATTTAGTAAGTTGTAGGTATTAAGCGTTTTTCGTGTTTTTGTTGTTTTAGGTGTCTACTATTTGTATGCTTGCAATGTGAATTATTGTTTTGTAACTATTAGTTTTAAGTTTCTCACGTAAGTGAATTTGTAATTCTTTGTGAGAATAAATATATTTCTAAACCTAAACCTAATCATATTTCTTTTTATGTTATAGTCGGCAGACAGGTTGAGAGGCTACTTGATGGTAGGTGGCTACCGTCGCCAAAAACACATGCATTGCTACAGGTGGTGCAAGTGCGCTGCCGACTACAGTAGGATTAAGGATTTAAAATTGGGAAGGGATAGGGAAATGGGCTCTGGCATCCCTAACTCACGTGCTATTATTTCATGTCGGTATTCTGTAAGGGAGTGGTTACTACCGCCAGGCGGGTTGCCCAAATGATTGCGAAACGCAGTGTGCCCTGCCACTACTGAACATCTTATTACAATCTCTTGATAGTATTGGTTCGTGAAATCAAAAATCAAGAAATCTGTTACAAAATTTTAATTTATAGGTACAAATATAACCTTGCAATAAAAAAATCGTTCTCCACATTTAAAAACATTTTATATTGTCCCATCTATTTGATTGATTGTAGCTATGATCCTCCCTCCAGCGAGAACGTTCCGATACTAGTTGAAGTTATTTTTCAATACACTCTGATATCACGTTTCCTATTACTGGTTTAATATTGCCGATATGTATGACAAAAATGAATGAAAGTGAGAAAATCTGTTGTTTAGTTACGTAGATAGAAATAGTTATAGTAAATCTGATTTCATGTTTTCATACGAATGTGATCTGCATGCATTTAGACGAGCAGATCACCAACAACCCACATGTCGCCATGATGTTTATTTATTTTATTAAGAGGAGAGAAAACCATTATTTAAGTCAAGGTCAACACAGGCTGAAGGTCCACTTGATGGTAGGTGGCTACTGTAGCCTATAACACAAACAACGCCATAGGTCAGGGGTGGCGAACCTTTATGGATCAACGTGCCATTATTTCTAAAAGAAATGTATGACGTGCCGTCAAATAATTTTGACAAATATGTTTATGTACTTTATTTCAGGATAGATTAAAGCAGGTAAAAGCTTAATAAATAAACTGTACCTTTCTGTTGAGTATAATAACCTTACCGTATTATGAAAAGATGTAGTTCAAGCCACGACGATAAAATGCAAGTAAATTGTTTTAATAAAAACGTCAAAAGTTGGCGTCATAAATTTAAATTTGCTAACGTTGGTTAGACATGGCGCGTTTCCGTAAATGTCTACATCGCTTTAACCTTTACATGTAAGCAGTGGCTTTTTTATTGTGTTGTAAGTATTTCATGAAGAAAAACAAAAATTGTGTTTTTTTTTTATACGTATTATATAAACATTAAAGTGCAGGTCACTTCAAGTAAGTAGCTAGAATTATTTTCAAGTAAAATAACTGCAGTTAAAATTAATAATGATATTTTTTCTCAATTTGTAGTGAAGGTTAAGGTGAGATAGATTAAGAGAATATTAATTGTGAGCTGCTACTTAAACAGTATGAATAAGAGCTTATGAGTGCGAAAAAACTTTTTAGATGCTTTCCTAAAAAGGTTTTTTTGAATTTAGAATATTCTAATAATGTAATGTTATTTGTTTTAATTTTTTATTAATAAAAATAACATAGTTATTGAGTAGGCACTATTTCTTTACTGTTGAGAAGATAAAGCAATTTAAGTCTTAATTTTAATGGTTTTTTTTTAAAGACAGGGCTAAGAAATGTTACTAGCTTTTATAAATATTATAAGTAATCAATATAAGGAAGGATTAATGACTATTCTTAGACAGCACTGGCATTCACTACTTCATGATATTCGCTTGTTATTTTTTTATGTTATCGCGAAGTTAAACTATAATAGAGCGAAACTTAATTTGGCAATAGAAGAACTCTTACAGCTTTTAGGTTTAGCATTACTTCTCTATAATTATAGCTTATTACAAATAATGATTTATCTTAGCACAAATCTACGATATAATTAATTCAAATGATATAATGTAAAAATAATCCAGAGGCCTTAGTTAAATGGAAATTGCGCACGCTATGAAATTAAATCAATTATGCATTTTTACTTTCATACTAGACCTCGCTTCGTAAGGCAATGTTACTTGATATTCAGCCTTCTGCAATGGGAATTCCTTCTTATGAATGCGCTTTCGAATGATTCATTATAGAGTTAAAATGTAGCTTTTTAATCTGCACTTTATTATACCGTGACATTTATGGAAAATTAACATAAACAATTACGCTTTCATGAGTTCAAAGATTAATTCATAGAAGTTCGTTTTAATACTTTATTATGTAAGTAACGCCTGAGAATGTGATCAGTAGGCTCAGTAGGGTAAAAATGCTGAAGTGGCTGTGGACTGGTCACATGATGAGATCGGAAAGAGACAAATGGACGAGAGACGTCACCAAGTTTAGTGGTATCCCAGAGAAGAAATGCGTCGAAAGGGCAGACCAGTGAGTCGCTGGGAAGACGATCTACCCAAAGATTGGAGTAGAGGAGCTCTGGATAGAGAGAAATGGAAGAACCTGGAGGAGGCCTATGTCAAGGGACAGCCTGACCTGCAGATTGCCGATGTCGGTAGTTAAAATAATTCAAATAGTATATATTAACGTCCAGTGAATAAAGGATATGTTTATTTTTATTTTTTTATTTAACGCCTGAGAAAACATGCTTGTGAAATTTAATTAAATGATTTATTAAACACTGAGGGCAAACAGGGACTATTTAGGGCGAACTATTTAGTGACAAAATATATATTTAACAAGCGGCCAGCCTCCGGATTCGCTTCATATATACTCGTACTTACAAAACGTCCCTCGTTAATCGCTTTTTCATAGACAGACGAGGAATGAGGCTTCAATTTATACCATGCAAGGTTAGGTTTTTTATAATTTTAATCGTAGCAAATGATATTAATATACTTTAAATATATAGGTACATTTATATGTAGTAGGTATATATTGAACTAATTTATCTATAGATAATATATTTATTTTATTGAAATATAGATACCATAAACATGCGTGTCGTCCAAATACAATATTATAACCAGTATTACCTATAACGCTCTTCCGTGAGTGAAAACCGCATGAAAATTCGTTCATTAGTTTTTAATATGATCACGAAGACAGACAGACATTTTAAAATATGTAAGGACTATAATTATTATAAGTGGTCTTTAAATTAAAATGTATGACATTTTCAGGAATTCGAAGTTATTTATTATAAACAGTATTTATTCATTCTTAGAGATTTTTCTTATTTAATAATAATTTTTACCTATTCTGCGTTTTTCCATAATCTGTATTTGGAGAGTGTAAAATATATAATAAATTGTTTGTTGGGCTAACTTCAACAAAATTGATTTTGAATTTAATACTTCAAGTTGAGATAAGACCTCGCCTTAACTAGATTATTATGGGTTCCACATAAGGGAAAATTGCGAATGAAACAAGAAATTTATGCAAATTTATGTATCAGTGTGTACCAGAGCGTCAAATAGAGCAACAAATTATTATAAATTGAAACAGTTTTCCTTACATTATGAAATATAAGATAAATACATATTTTTTTGTTAAAATGTGTTGCTATGCGCAAAATACGAAAACAGCTGAACCAATCCGGCTAATTTTATTTTTGAAATATTCGTTGAAGTCTGAGGAAGTATGTTATGAAGAGAAAATTCGGAGCGGATTGCTAGTATAAAAATAAAAATCCAATGCCTGGAAAAACTACAATAGCAATAAAGATTGAATAAACTATTGCTCTTATATTTTGTCGGGCGATATATAAGTCGTGGGCACCAGCTAATAAGTAATTTTGTTAGTGTGTTGTTTTATTGCACTTTTGGATTTTTACTCAAAGCTTTTCGCTGTCAACTTGTATTGCGAGGAACAAAAAAGTGTAATTTCACGCTTTCCTGTCAAAGGTCTTATCGAACCAGCTTTTTTGAATGCATAGTTTAAAGAAACCAATTATGCTATGAAAATGGCAATAAAGGCTATGGGCTGAATTCACATTCCATCGAGGAATTGTATTCTTGGAACAATTCAGCGTTTGTTGCAAACTATGCTTAAATATATAAGGCAAGTAACTCACTGTCGATATTCAACACGAAGTGATTAAAATTATATTAACTGTTAAATTTCAATTACAAATCGACATTTTAGCTAGCGACCCGCTCTGGGCTTTGCCCGGGATGCCTTTTTTTATTCACACAAACATTCTTCGTTAATCCTTCCATAAATGAAAACTGAATTAAAATTCGTTGGGTAGTTTAGAAATAGTTAGCGGAAAACAGACATAATGGATATACAATAAATGTAGATTATAATTGCAATAAAAGAAATGGTTATTGTGAGTCAACAGTAACATATAGAGATATGCAATAAAAAATTTAGCTTTCGTGTGTGAGTTCACAAAACTCGAAAACTAGCCGATGGATTAATTTGAAATTTTTACACATTTTATTTTGAGAGAAGAATGTTTTTACAGTAGAAGCTGTGATTTTCGCCGCCCACGAGGATTCACTGAGACAATTTAACAATTGGGGTTTATTAGTTTCTATTTATGAGACGTTCAAATAATAAAAGGATCAAAAAGGCATTAATTACGAATAGATGATTCACAGATATAAGTTCTTGTAATGTTTTCTTGATATAAATAGCAAATCAACAAAGAAAACATTAAAATTATAAATACATAAAACATTATATAGGTATAAGATTTTATAACCATGTAGGCAAACCCTAAGAAAGAACCTTTATCTACACAAAGCAATCTGTTCTTAGAAAACGCTTTAAATTGTTGTACGCAATTACATTAATAACTAGTTACAAAGTCAAAATTTAAAAAAAAAACATATAGAAAAGTTATATAGCACTTTTTATTTCGCAGGGAAAATACACACTTTGGTGACCTTAAAACTTTTTTGGTAAATCCATTCTGTCAATTTTTTAAAGGGATGGTTAAAAATTGAAAATTAGAAATTTCGCTATTATTTATATATAAAATATTTAATAATTTAAATCTGTAACATAAGTATTTTTATAATTTCAAATTTGGACTTTACAAGAACAATGAACCTAAAACTAAAAACCTTAAAAAATAATTCGTTCTTACAAGTTTTTTTCTTATTACCATTGCTTGATGAACTCTTTGGATTTGGCAGTGTTTGGTTACACCTAGTATTTAAAAAAAAATACTATTTTATAAAAGTTAAAATTATTGTTATGATATTAAATATAGAATTCTTGTGGTATGTGACGCAAGAGTCGAGTGTTTTAGCAAGACCGTAGTCTTACCTGCGTGTTTTATTGTACGTCCTTTGATATGAAAGTAATTATTATTCGCCTAAAATAATGACTTATATATCGTTCATATTTCACCCAAATACGCGTCCACCGATACCGTGCGTGATTTCGGCCGACGTACCAGTATAATTTGTATAATACACGCATAATAATTAGACATTTTGTACCCAGTTTTAGACTTCTCAAACTTTTGGGATCGTTTTTAATTTCTGCGTGAGAATTAATTTGGACATTTTGACTGATTAAGTAGTTACTGGTTGTGACGAATAAAACCATATTTGTTCTACTTGTTGGGTTGAGTTGTTTTGGGTGTTGGCTTTTCATATATTCGTATGTGTGTAACTACTTTACGAGCATCTGGGGTTCAATAAGTTTAGTTAATGAATAGCGAAAATTTAATTTAGCGTTGCCACGTGACGATTTTCATTTTTATTAAAGATATGCAAATTTATTTTAGTAACAAAACTTTTTTGATGAACTAAGGGTCACTTGATAGTAGGTGACTTCGCTCTGAAAGGGAAATTATGCGCTCTGCCGCTCTGCGTATCGCGGCGCAGCGTCGCGTCGCGTTAGGGTCGACTTTTATTTTTTAAGAAATTATTTAATTTTAATGGTCTTTACGCATGGTAAGGTTATTTCAAACACCGTGGTTTCTCATCTACAAGTATCTACGGGTATAATGAAATGAATGTTTAAGTAATTTTCAAAGCTAGCAAGCCGCCCGGAGGACGCCAAGACTGGTGCGTGCACCCCCGGTTAAGACGGCCCTGGGGTTATTATACATATTGGCCTGCCGCTACTCAGTTAAGCTTTACCTAAGCTATGAACCACCGCGCCGGCTTACTGGTTTCTTCGGGTTATTTTGTTTCAACTTTAGAGCAGCCTGTGAAAATTTTCAACCCACACATAATAATATATTCCATAAAATATGCTTGTATAGTGTATGTATTATTAGTATCTATAAGCAGAACCACTTCGTTACATCTTCCAATATTTTAGAAGAATTTTGTGTCAGAAAGTTCTAAAGAATAATAAATAAGACATATGAAAAAGCACTTCTAATAAACCTTTAAATTACCTTACTTTGTTCTTAAATATGGGGTATTAAGAATCTCGCCGTAAAAGCGTGAAATATAAAAAGTTTATTAATTTTAGCACTTCCAATATTTCAATGTTGGTTTAATGGGTAAATTTTGAAGAAAAAGTTAACTTTTTTTCTTTGTTAATTTCAAGAACTGCCTCATAAGTTTATGCGTGGGGAGTATGAAGATGGACAAGCATGTTGGTATAATGAAATTTGGAAACCTTAATCTGATTACAAAAGGTATGAGTGTCTTCTATTGTGAAGCAGTTATAGTTTAGAGAGAGAGTACACTGGGCTGACAATAAATTCCAAGGTTCCAAGGTTCTTAATTTTTTTTTTAAGAACTGCCTCAAATGAACAACACTTTTTCAAGGAAAAGTAAACTAACTAATTAAAATTAGAAATAATGAAATTCGAAAAATTCGAAAAATCGAAACAAACGCGACCATCGTGCCCTTTATAAGATACATATTTTATACATAAGATGTCCGCAGGCATCATAATTTAATAAAACGATATTGAAAAAGGGTAAAGGATAAGTTGACGTTAGTTATGTATATGTAGTAAGATTCTATCGTAGCTTACTCACGCATGTGATGATATAACGTAATACTTTATGTCTGCGACAAAATATGACAAGCGCAAAATGTTTCGCTATTAAGATTTATTTTTACCGAATAGATTTGTAATATAAAATTTATTAGCTAATGGCTTATACACCATATTATAACCTATATTAATATTATAAAGAGAAAAGATTTGTAGTTGTAGTTATATAGATTTAAAGATTGTAGTTATAAGAGAAAAGATTGAACTCAAAAACTACTGGATAGATTTTAAAAATTTCGAATCAAGCATTAAAAGTACTTATCTATACGAGTGTATAATATTTTTTGAGTTTTGAAACAATAAAGATATCCCTACCAGTGGGGATATATTAGTCGGGATAGATGGAACTAGCGACAAATGAAGCTGTAAAGTATATAATAGTTAATGAATTAAATATTTATAACATAATTCAACTCAGATTATTAATTAAATTTGAATTTCGACAGTATTGTGTCCCTATGAGCTAGCTTCCTTCCAAACTAAGAGAGAAACTTTTGCAAAGATCTATTGTGTAAGATGGTTCCAAGTTAATGTCTTACAATTAGTTCAAGTTTAAACCTATTGTAACTCACTGCCTGCTTTCCTTTGAGTAGAGAATATAGAATCACCCTTCATACGTTAAAGTATGATGAATCATTTGTTACGCTGCTGTTGAATAAGAATATTTCGCAAAAATAAATAGAATGAGGAAAATTTACGAGTAAATTCGGTTCACATGAAAATTAAATTCGTTATTCTTCGATTTAATCTGTATCGCAGAAGATTAACAATGTCTAAGTGTACTTGAAGACTGTGCATTAGCATTGTGGGTTGATGGAATATAGTAGATACTTGTTTGCCTTTGTGCTTTCAACTTAGTAAATGCACTTTGAATGTTAGCCTAAGACATAAAGTTCAACTTAGTTCGAACAGTATTTTTAAACTATTTTAATATTAATTAATAATCTAAATTATTGCACAAAAGTTTTTCCAGATGTGTTTTTTTATCTAATCTTGAGTCCGTTAGGTAATTAGATTACATTACAAGCATTCTGCATTTTCTTGTTGTATAGCAAGGCTAATCATTAATGTTCCAAACAACCTCACTAAATTATTATAAATGTGAAAGCTGGAGAGGATGTATGGGTGTTTGTTATTTCCAACAAAGCTACTGAACGAATTTTGAACAGATATGTATTCTATACCTACATTAGAATAAAACATACAAAGATTATAATTTATAAAGATAAGTCGAAGTCGCGAGGAATAGCTATCAATATGATAAGTGTACTTCAGCTTAAAGCGAGCATAAGCACTGTAGTAACTTATATTTTTCTCAGCCACTTTTAAACATCCAAACAAAGTGTTTTAATGTGTGTCATTAGAAAAGTGGAAAGCTGAAGAACATGCTAATAGGTGCTAATAGACATTGACGTTAGCAATTGCTAATTGCTAACTCTACTGTTAGCATTTTATATGACCAAAGTATACACAAATACAGGTCGAGATATTAACGACATTTCCTGTAAAGTGAATATGACAATTGGCACCAAGAATATCATTCAAACGACTATACCACAGTAATTTTTGTATGCGTAGCTGTAGATTAACAAGCCGATCGTGACGCCAGTTGATTGGTAACATTTATCAAGGGTCCGATAACGACTGGAGATTGAACAGGTAATGAAGCCCGCGTCGAGATAAACACGGAAAATATTGAAAGGGTCGAACAAAGCAAGAGTTATGTCATAAATACTCTCATATAGTAAATACTTTTTAAATGTTAGGTCTGTTGATGGAACACTTAGTAGTTGGCTACCATCGCCTATAAACGCAAGAAATGCCATAGGTACTTCAAGTGCATTGACGACCTTAGGATAAAGGGATAGGGAAAAGGGATTTGGCATTCCTTACTCACTCATCGGTACACAAAAGAACGCGTCATGCTGTTGTTTCGTAAGGGTATGATTATCACCGCCAGATGGTCTGTCTAAATTATGACTGGGAACATTGACAATAACATGTATATGTAAAATATAACAATATATATATACAAAATAATATATGTATACAAGTTTATACAGAAACGATGCACAAAAGTTTAACAGAAAATGTAGCACACATGGATGACAGCTGTTTCAAATGACAGTCGCGGTTTATTCAGCTTCAGCGACACGAACTGGTAGAAAAGTTGTATAGACAATTACAACTACAGCCATCAAAGAAATTTAAATCAAGGCATATACTTATTGCGGCTAATGCCTTTTAGGAATATTTTTTTATACAATCCAAATAAAAAATTATTCCTACAATGTAAGTATATAGCAACTTCACAAAAATGCGAATAATATATGAGTCGCCACTCCGGAAACTAACGGATAGCCTGTTGAGGGGAAAGGGCAAAATAACACCGTAACCTCGTCGACTCTTGAAAATGACTTTCTTATCCGATCGAGGGGCACTTGTGAATTCCCAAACTAGGTTAATGAAGGACCCTTTATGCTTATTTTTTTACTAACGCAAATTTTCCCGCCATACTAGTATTTGTTACAGTTATACTTTGCAAAGCTGACATTTTTAGAAAGGGAAAAATAAAAATACGGAATTTTATACAGAATTCCCAATACAATAAAATTACTTTCTCTGTATAATATAATTTGAAAGTGAGAAGCAACATGGCTGTATTGTAGGAGGAAACTGGGTTGTTTGATTACCATAATAAATTTACTAACAAGCATAAGGGCTATTTAAACATGATTGAATAATAAAATATTTATCTGTTGACGAAGATTACGAACAAATACACAGAGACACGTCAAACTTAAACACCCCATTTTTGCGTCAGACGTCGGAGTTTAAAAATAAAACCTTACATCTTTTCTGTGAAATTGATGTTGTTTATGGTCATGTGGTGATTAAATTATTTAAACTAAATTTTGTCAAGTATGTTTACCAAAATTTCCTATTCAGGTTTTCGAGCTTGGAACGCCACAATATTTGTTTCTTGTGACGAGTAAAGGTACACGTGCACTCAGAACTCCAGCATGTTTGAATTGCTACGTGACGTAATTTCAGACACAGACTGTTTTTATTAGTAAATTCTAATTCTGAAGATTTTAAATGTGTCAAAGTAAAATTATTAGTGAAATAAATTGAAATATATATATTATTATTATTACTATAGAAAAATTGATCGTATGAAACATGCCATGAAGCGATATTCAATATTGCTATGGCATTGACAGCATAAATTATTGTATGTTGGGAAGCAAAATATCATCAAATTAAAAAATATGTAACTATTTAATCAATTAGAACAGCCATTACATTAGAAAAGTATGTTTTATATCGCCGGCGATACCAACCAGGATATCAACTAGTTAAATGATAAAATAATAAAATATAACTCACCGTCGGGCACGTAGACATTGAGGTATAAACAATCTTCGGAATACTCCTTCTTTCTCGGCTCCTCCAATTGTGATTCTAAAAGCTTCATGAACAATTCATCGTGTCTGGCAAGAGGTTTCTGCACGTCTTCCCTTTTGGGATTTTGCATACAATCCGGGGCGTAAATCGTTGCATTCTTAACACCTTCCCATTGGGGCAATTCGATAAATTCAGGAGCCGCAAATCTTCTGAATTCCACCGGAGGCTGTGCATAAGGTATGCCTATGTACGCAGCTATCCTCTTTGTTCTAAACCTCGTTATGTACATTCCCGCGACGGTCCCTTGATTCGTTAAATTTATCTGTCGCGGTTCCCTAGCCGAGGATACCACATTAATTTGCAGAGCCAATAAAGCGCAGATCACTCTCGCTAACATGCCAAACTCCATAGTGACTCCGTATATTCATTAAACTTTTAAACAAATAACTGTGTCCTGTTTAGAAAATGAAATCTACATTTTGTTAAAAAAATAACACTTGTCTTGAATATAATAAACAAAGTAAAAGCAATTATTACAGACAGACAAATTTATATTGTATCGAGTTCGCATATAGCACTTCAGAAAACTATTCTCTAAGTATCGGGTGGTGGGCGTTCTGTTTCGAAGGTGGTGCGTTACTATTTCTCGTGCAGACTTTGGCCCGTAAACAGTGGGGCTGTCCGTCGTTATAGCGACCAAGGAATTGCTTTTGTGTACTTCGACTGGCTCAGAAGTGACTGTTTAATATAGTAGCGTGTATTTAACGACAGTTGCAGTATTGATTTAGTTAGGTATTCATCATTAAACAGTATAGTGTTTTTAAATAGAAATGCAGGCACTATTTTTAGTTGCAATGTTTAAACCAAGAATTTATTAGCAGTTATCTTGAGGAGGCCCATATTTGATTGATTTTTACATGAATTTATTCCATACATATATAATAAATTAAAATCGTAAAAGAGCAGTGTTTTTTTTTTAAGAAATATTTAATGTACAGACATGTAATATTAATACTTAATGTACTACAATGTAAATATTTCTTCAAAAAAAAAATTGTACTGTTTGTAATTTGTAAAAAAACGTTTTTTAAATGTTTGTCTGTTTGTCTGTGCCTTTGTGCAGGCTAATCTCAGAAACGGCTTAACCAATTTGATTGCGGTTTTCCTTAAAAAATTTTTAGGTTTCAGTTAGATTTTCAACAAACGAACTACAGCCCGTACGAAGTTGTTTTTAATGGGCCACCAGCTTGTTTTTAATATAACTGTACTAATATGGAACTCTGTAATTGTCTAGGCAAATGTTTTCTTGAAATTCCTGCAACAGCAATTAGGGAACTCCAATGTAGGTATCTCTACTTTTTCTGTAGTATTTTGGCAAATTACCCGCACAGAATCGCCAAACTAATAGGGCATTTGCGTCACCCAACCTTTCTGGGACCAATCTGTCGTACTGGCCTTTATTAAAGGCACTATTGGCTATCACGTATAGTCAACTGATGTAGGTGTGACATTGGCTTCTCTGATCTTAGTTAATACGAGATGTGTTCCCTTCTTTCACACAAGTTAAATTATGCGAAGTTCGCAATACAGTTCGCCATAAACTTCAAGGACCTTACTCACTTCGTATTATAAAACTTGAAAACTTTTGCGACAATAGCACAGGCAGGTCTTAAATTAATAATTATTTCTTACATGGTTTTTGTTTAAAATTATGAAATTTTATCTACAAGTCAATGCTAATGTAGTTAAAGTTAAGTTTTTCACAAATTTGGGCACTGTTTAAAAAAATACTAAAAAATATTTTTACTATACTACACTAGTAAACGAGTAACCTCTAACTTGCTTGATTTCGTCCTAATTATAGGTTATCAACAAAAAATGACGTTATAAACTTGAAAGTAGTGCTAAAATACTGAATAGTACTGAACTCAAAAATAATACTAAAATAAACTAGTAACATTTTATTACTAATAATAATAAAATGATCAGAATTTAAGATAAGATTAATAATATTATGTATTCTTTATATTTTTTTAGAATAAAATGCAACCAAAATTATAATAGCGTTAATCACTAGGTAGGTAAAATTAGATATTTATTTGCAATTAAATTTGTTTTTGTTATTTTTTTCATTAAATTATTTCTTAATAGGTAATAATAAAAAATATGTTTTACTCTTCAGTATTTTTTGAGTAAATTCGTCATCTATATGACGACAGTAGTGCAAATAAATTTTGGGTAATGTTATGTTGATGAAAATTATGCTTACTTACAATTATAATACCATTCTTTCATTTACAATACCAATTAAAAATAATATGAATGATCAAAGTTAAATAGTAACTCTTCGATCACTCAACAACAGTTCTTACTGGATGTATGTAACCGACTTGCGGATGATGCAAATCTATCTTACAAAAACACAAACAAGGAAAACATGGGTCAAGCAAGGTTGCCAAAACTTGATTATGTTTGTTATAAATTTGTATAAAAAATGAGCCTTGTTTATGGGTGGCAACAAATTTTCTTTATAAAAATCTTTAAATTACCAACATCGTAACCGTAATATAGATATGAAGGCCGTTGGGCCATTTGACGAGCCCTTGGATGAGTGGTAAGTAAGGGTACTTGTTTAACGTCTCAGGGGCACGGGTTGCGATTCCCGGCAGGATCAACTTTGGAAACGAACTTTTCAAAGTTGGTTCTGGTTTGGATTTTAAAAATAGTGGCAGG
This sequence comes from Synanthedon andrenaeformis, assembly GCA_936446665.2. NCBI lineage: Eukaryota > Metazoa > Arthropoda > Insecta > Lepidoptera > Sesiidae > Synanthedon > Synanthedon andrenaeformis. The sequence goes on from OW387792.2 coordinate 5,615,229, forward strand.
GCACACTGAGTTTCGCAGTCATTTTGACGGCCCATCAAGCGGCGTGAAAATATATGTGCATCAGCATATGTGCTGTTGTGTTTCGGTGAGTGAATGACTTACTGGATGCCAGAGCCCATCACCCCATACCTTCCTAATCCCTTAACTTAATCCTTCGTGATATGTGACGGTAGCCACCAATTGGTCTGTCGACCTTAACATAAACAAAATATCGATATCACAAATACAATATGATTTCATTTTGTAACTAATTCTCGTTCTCGTATATAACAGGTATGACCAAAAGTCCAGAAACAAACGTAAAGAGTTAAATAAAACATTTATTTATTCAGACTATTTAAACGTTATTGTCTGTTATTATCTAAATTATATAGGCTATGTTAGTTCGGCTCTGCTTCACGTATCAAAATAAACAATTTCGTCAAAATATTGTTGGGATTACCCATCAATTTAAGAGATGTGGTCCACAAAATTCTTTGATATTTATATTAGTTGAAAAAGTATTTCAAGTTAAATGATCTGTCCTCGTGGAGAATGTATTGATGTTAATTTCTTAAAGTAAACTTTGTCGATAAAGTAGGCAAAAACTTTTGACCAGGATTACTAAAACTGTTTTTTAACAATCATAATATATTCTTATATCATATCATAAATTAATATTTTCAGCGGGTGCCAAATTATCCTAAACACTTCTGCTTTATGATCCTACTCCTGTCGAACACTGACAGAGTGTCTGACAAGTTGATCTTAACTTCTGCTAGTCTTTTATATACTTTGTGTATACTCAGTTAGGTACTTATGATATTTGACTTTATCATAACTATTAAAATGGCTTTTATCTTCATCATATCAATGAAATAGAAATTATGCTAGTTTCATATTAAATAAATATTAATAAAAAAATGTGTGGCCAATTCTAAAGGTTTGTAAGGGCAAAAACACGAAGCAATAAGCTTGCGACGCGGACGGATCGCGTGACTTGAAGTTAAGCATTGGAGTCATGTTGCATTCGGCTACCGAGGGTGCTGTATGCCTCATCTCCCCCTTTGTGGGTCAATGCGATTATTGATCTGACTTCGAAGGATTATAATAAACAGATTACAAAAGAAAAGGCATTTACTTACTGGTTATAAGATAGAAATAAAATAAGAAACAAGTTTGTCGGTTTCGAATAGGATACGACATATTGCGTTAGATTAAAATGGGAAAAAATTTAAAACGCTTTTTAATAAGTAGTCTTATTTTATTAAAATTTGATCGAAATTTCCTCTATGAGAGGAGTTCAATGGGTAAACTAAATGACGTCTTCAAAACAAGGCTGAATATTTGAATTTAATGAAAAAATAAATAAACTATACACCGCCAGTATAATAACATCGATTTGCATAGATTATAAATAATCATGTGGTGAATCAGCTCACGTGCTATGGGAAAAGGGCAAACTTACAATATCACTCGATTTCATTGCACTACAACACGTAAAGTGCTACCTACAGGTCATTTACAGCTTAACTCTTTAAAAAAAAAGGATTTTATTATTTCAAAACCATATCATATTTTTATTGATATAGATAACACTGGTTTACATAGCTTATATACTTTTGTTATAATATGTCATTTCTTATAGATTTAAAAGTACTGAGTACGGAAAAAATAATGAAAAAATTCTCTCACGTCTCATTAAGAAAATATTCATTAAATAAAAAAAACAAAATAAATGCTTAAAAAAACCAAATAATAATAATAATAATAATGATTAAGTTTACTCCAAACTTTAAAAAAAAAATGAATTTCGAATCAAGGTAACAGCGCGGATACATAAATAAAAGTAATTCTCGTACTAGCAATATGAGATGGTATAAAAAAAATTAAGTACTACCTCTTAGTACCTCTTATTAGTAAAAAGTAACAGAATAAGATTTCATCGTATGTATATAAAAAAATTTAGAATTTGTAAACCAGTGTAATTAATGTTTTTACATTAATGGAGCATCAAATTTACAATTAGTCCATATATTTTTATCAATTACAAGTACAATTTACAAATTACGATTTAATCTTTATCTTTACCAATATATAAAAATCAATCGCCGTACGTTAGTCTCGTAAAAACTCAAGAATGGCTATACCGATTTTAATTAGGTTTTCATTTCTCTATGGAAAGAGGGATAAACGGGGAAGGTTTGTATAATAATAGGTACTTAAATTTGGATTTCAAATATTTACTTAAATATTAATTGATTTTAATATTTAACTTTAATTTGATTTGTAATACTTAACGTAAATACGACTTAGTCCGTTTTCGTAATTGCACTTTCGTAATTGGCTACGAAAGAGGAATTCGACAAATCAAATTAAAGTGGTCTCCATATATAACCTCATTAACCCAAACTAAAAATTTTAAAAAAATCATACTTATGGTACAAATAATTTCACATATTCACTCAGAGAACTGAGAAATTTAGGAACATGTGCTTCAAGAAGCCTTCATTTTTCCACTAATTCAGCACTTCCATTCTTTTCCTACGTACTCAAATGATCTCGTTTAATAGCGCAGTTGGTTCCGACTTTTAAATACCTTTCTCATCTCTAACAACATTTTTTATAAAAATATTTTAAGACCGCTATTAAATCATGGCTGAAGAATGAAAACCATTATTTTGGGGTCGATTACCCTTTTAAGGTTTTATGGCGGTCTTTAAGGGTCCATTAAATTAGAACAGGTATATAATGTCTTTAAAACGTTGTTTCCTTTATTTTATAACTGAATATCTTTTTCAGGAATTACCTAATGGCTGTTGACGTATAGACTTATTAAGTAGAGCCAACTTCGAGAAGGAGGCCAATAGTTTAAATCCAACTCGAATGAGCAGCGTACAGGAAGCTCAGAGAAATCTTGTCTAAAATTCTTTAAAAATTTTTTCGACATGTTGGCAGTGATGAATTGTGTCTCTGAAACGTTGACTCCAACTGGGCCTCGTAAGAGAGCTCAATGTGGCGCAAGAAGCTGTGGGAAGGCTGTGCTCGGAGTTAGGCTGTTGTCCCACCGCCGACGATAAACGAGTAGCGATGGGCGGCTAGCCTGTAACTCCGACAAATCATCTTAAGCGAAAATTCAAATGATATTTTGTGTATGATATACTCGTTTAAAAATATTATTGAACTTGCACATCTAATCCATTACCTTACGCTACGATTAGATTTGTAAACGAGTTAAATTTGATATTACATGCAAGTCTAGTTTTTCAAATAATGTTTTACTTCACGTGTTACAAGAGTGAAAGTATAACGCTTAAATGCAATGTCGCTGGACATATTTTTTAAAAGGAATTATTGGTTGGACTAACCCGAAAAGACGACGGTTGATATCCTAAAGACTATCTTGTACGGTACATACTCAATGTATAGTAGGCACTAATAATCTAGGGGCCTATAAATAGAAGAATAATAATAATCCAAGAGACCAGGTTTAAAAAACCTATTCTTATGTAAATCTTACTATTTCAGTAGAAATGTTATACCATTTAAGTACTATTTTCCATAATAATTTCGTATCGTTCTCAAACCGTCAATCCAAACTCTGTTATTAAATAGGTATATTGCGGAATATTATAGTCGCAGCAAATTGTATTTTATTGCTGGATTTCAAAGACCTTGGTATTAATATTTTGTGTTATTATTGTTTAAGGTTAAAGCTTTAGTCTATTTACATCAAATATAGGTTATTTTATTACATAAAAATCTTATATTTTTGTATTATTATCTTAAAAATATTTCTCTTAAAAAATATTTTATTATATACTTAGCGACCCCCGCCCATAGCTTCACACAAATGCAATTTTTTCTACAAATTATATGTACATACAAATGTCTCCATGGCGGCGCCACCGGCGCAACAGCGTTCTCAGGTGTTATTTTCTAACGCGAACGAAGACGCGGGCACCTGATCTATATATACTCGAATAAACTATGAGTGACGCGATAGTTACCTAAACATTTGTCCACAAAGACAAACGTTCAAACACCACCTTCGTTGGCCAATCTCGGTCTCGATCTAACCTTGCTTTTGGGGCAACCTGACCAGGGGAATTAAACAGTTCAAGGTTTTATTTTGTAATTCATGAAGTCCAATAGAATTTTATCAGATCGACGGCAGCGTAGAAAATTGCTAAACGTCCATTTATTACTTTCCTTGAAAACCTTCGAGGCCTCATTTTCTTCGGGCATTTTTATTATATTAAAAGGCGAAAAGCGACCTTAAGACTGCGCAGAGCGAAAACGTCAAAATAGGCACTCCCGGTTTAGTTGATAAAATGATAAGAATTCGTTCAAAAAATAAATAAAAATAAAATAAACCATCACTGAGAATATCTTTACAATTTATCCGTGATAAAATATTAAAATAAGTTATATTTTATACTACAAAAATTACGTAAAGTTAATGAAAAATGGCAAAAACATGGGTTGCCGTTAAGGAGAATTTTATATCATAACAGTCGAATTCAAGCCTAATTTTAATATAAACAACAAAACTGAATATGTATAACAGTTTGTCCGTCTTACTTTTCTTATTTATTGTCAGACAACTATGTAACATTTGTATCATTAAGCGCCATCAATTTCTCATACATTTTTACTATGGCGGCCGCGCATCGGTTTAAATACGCGAGCCGCGAGCTCGGGAATTCAGTCGTGCCCTAGTGTCCGGAGCGAGTCCACGTCGCTTTGCAGCGCGACCCACTTTCACGCACACAACCGCACCGTTTCGTGAACGCCGCCGCGCCGTAGTAAAACGAGGTAAGTATTGTTTTGGAAATTTTAAATTTGTTACTTAAGAATAACGTGCTACTAAGAAAATGGAAAATAATCAGAATAAATAAACATTTTTATTACTATCTTTTTATCATTGGAGATGTTTGAAAATACTTAATTGTTTCAGATATTAATGGGAAAACGAAAAGAAAAATATTATAAAGTAATCAACAAATCCAGATTCAAGAAAAAAAGAATTAATAATAAGTAAGTCGTTTAGTTAATTTATCGTGTCAATTATTATTATTGAATAATTTTGAAATATTAAAATCGGCCGAGTGCGAGTCGGACTCGCGCACGAATGGTTCTACCATACTATTATCTATAATAACTACATATCACTATCATACTACTACATATTATAAAACAAAGTGCCCTGCCTCGTCTGTCTGTCTGTCCGTATGTTCGCTATAAATTCGAAAACTGAACTGAACGGATTTTGATGCGGTTTTCACTTAAGGCATTTTGGGCTCCTATATTTTATCTTGATAAGCATGATGCAAAAAATAAATCTGGTTACAGAATGTAATATTTTTACTAATGAACCAAACTATCTTATTGTGCACGAATAGCTTAACTACTGCGACACTAACACAAACCATTACATAAATTTCTGTTTTAGGATGAAAGAACAACATAATGAAAATGGATCGCCTAGACATTTAGCCTTAAATAAAATTGAAAATGAAAAAAAAGAGGTAAGTCTTTTGTATTCATAAAAGAATAACATAAGTATTTACATTATAACTACCTATTTGAATAAATATGGCTTTTTTTGTTTGTTTGTAGAAATCACTAGAAAATACATCTGATACTGAACTAATCATAGAAGAAGAAAATGAACAGCAAGAGGGCATTTTAATAACTGGAAACAGAATTATAGATTTTGCGTACATTTACCAACAATTACAAGAAATTTCTAATCATAACTCAGCATTTGGCTGTACTCTGAGTTGTTTAAAACTTACTAAAGAATTTAAAAAAGGATTTCTTTCAAAATTTTATTTTACTTGTCAAATGTGCCGTCACATGTAACGCCTGTGACTTGACGCCATTTGCTGAATCATTATCACCATATATTATACAATCTGTAATTGACTATACAAAAAAAACCCTCGTGGGAGTGAGTCGGACCGTCAATAAGAACAACTTTTCCTATGGGGCCCAAGCTGGAAAATCGAACAAAAATTTGCCATACCCACACTTTTTGCCGGATCGGCGTAAATTTACTGTATAGGATGGTAATTTTGTTTTGGTGTCCCAGCATTGGTCCTATACGAAAAGTTGGTAATAAGAAATATTGGCTACTAGCATTATTTTATAAGAAAAAGAAAACATCGGTTATTATATAGGTTTTTGACTTACCATGGTGATTTGGCATCAGTGACTGAATAAGAAAAAACAGATTAGACAGATGCCGCCAAAACAAAATGGCCGCCACAGATTATTAAAATCGGCCCGCTCTATTTGAAAGACCCTTTACATGCACTAAGTTTGATACTTACAAACAGGTAAAATAACGGAAACTATTGTTGGTGGAGGTTATAAGGTGTTGACGGGTGTCAAATGAATAAGACGTACTATTCGTCCTCTGAGTGATATATTAATTTCTTATTAGATTTAACAAATTCTAAGTGTAAAAGTGGTGTTTAAACTAACCTCAATCTACAGCTGCAAGGGTACGACAATTATTTTAACACCCAGACACATTAAACACATCACAATATATTTCAATATTTCATATTGTATTGGTAAAAATACGTTTGCAACATCGAAAGTTCAAAATTCATTAATATTTTTTTAAGTAAAACAAAACATGTTATATTAGTAGGTAATTTAATTACAAATATTACAATTGCATTGTTTTTGTTTTCATCCAAAATATTTGAAAATTGAGTTATTTCCTTTCTTTTCCGCCATTTAAGCTAGGCACACGCACACAGACACCCGCATCTGTCCGTTCAAGCACACGCCCAGCTAAATACCTAATCACCGCCGGCGTCGTACGCTCGGCACAGTCTTAAGGAAACAATGTTGAGATTAAAAGAGATCAGATTTATTGACAGTCTTTACATAGTATAATTTGAAGTCGCTTTCCGCGTCTCTCTGTATGGCCGCTTACTCCTAAGTAGTGATGTGCCGGATATCCGTATCCGTATTCGTATCCGCGGATATCCGAGGGACAAGAAAGATCCGTACCTATCCGTATCCGTATCTGTTACTTTTTGGCGGATCTTTTACTTTATTAATTTTCAATTCATAGATTAAATTTTATATATAGGTGATCAGTAGCAATGAAAAACTATTAAATTCCATTCAGATTATTTTTTATTTCTTAAAATCAAATATTGGGCACCTTTATATTGCACCGATTGAGTAAGAAAGTTAAGATCTCCGTATCCGTATCCGCGGAAATATACATTTTAACGATCCGGCACATCACTACTCCTAAGCCACGTAACGAATTTTGATGCGGTTTTCACCATCAGTTATATTTATAATAAAATAATTAAGTTTTTTCCTGGTCCAAGCCGGGACCTGGTTGCTAGTGACTTTGTTTGTTGTTACGTTTTTACGCCGTAACTACTCAACCGATAATCATGAGATTTTGCATGCATGTTGTCAGGGATACATAAAATGACATAGGGTACATTTCATACAGAAAAAGAGTACTTACTGTACCGTATTTTCGGTTGGTAAAACCGTATTTTCGTGAAGGCGCGGAGAAATATGTGAAAACTCGAAATAACTTTGAACGCGTATGACAACACGATCTCACTGATTTTATTTATTTAAATAATGTGACCTTGGATACCGATTCCGTAAGAAAGATAGGCAATCGAATTTCACTACAATCTGATGGCGCTAGTTGACGCAAATCGAAATTATACTAATACTAATATATTTTCCTCGATAAATGGACTATCCAACTCAAAAAAATTTTTCAATTCGAACCAGTAGTTCCTGAGATTAGCGTGTTCAACAAAAAAAAACTTCAGCTTTATATAATAGTAAGTATAGAAGTATAGATATAGGTACCTATCATAATAAAACATAAAAAATCATTGTATCATAAATAGACATTAGGCGAAGAAGAATTAAACCTTGAAGCACTACCGCCTGCTTTTGTAGCGTGATAGTACATTGATTTTATATATATTTGCTGTTGCCTTATTTCATTCGTTGATATCCATTAGACAGCATGATTGAGCAACACTTTAATATGTAACTTCCTATTAACAGCACGAGCCGAATTCACAAAACACTATTTCTTTACAAGTATATCAATAAATAGTCGCTGAATATTTAAGCGATAACGAAGCCTGGACTTAAACGATTCTGGGCTCATATTATGTAGCGACTCGCTTCCGGATTCGCCCGGGTTGAAATTTTTTATAAACACAAATCTTACTCGGTTATCCCTCTTTTAATGAGTGAAAACCGAATTAAAATCCGTGGAATAGTTTAGAAGTAATTAGCGGACAAAGATACATATTTAATGACTTGTATGTAGGTACTCTGTCTTTTTGAGAAACTGTCATGCGAATAACCCAAAAATAAATTACTACCTTACTGTTTCATTGGATATAATGAAACAGTAAGGTAGTAATTGTAAATATCTCTAGTTACTTTAGTCTAATATAGAAGAGATAGTATAACTAACTCCCTCTGTTTTTCCGCTTACTTTTTACAAACCACGCAACGGATTTTGATACGGATTTCATTGCTGAGAAGAGCGATAAACGAGGAAGGATTGTGTGTATAAAAATTGTATCCCTGCGAAGCTGCGAAAGGTCTCCAGTGCTAAGAATATATTTTTTATTTAAAGCTCTGATTCATTACTTAATACTTTTCAGGAACATATGTAAAAATCATAAGACATAATAAGACGAAACACTACATAGTTTTTTCTTGAATAACATAATTATTACTTTTAGAATTGTTATGAATTTTGATTTACTTGTGATTTCTGATGACAACTATATATATATATTTTGACATATCCATTACTAGCTTCGTACGCGAAGCTCAGGTGTAATGAAAAATATTACACCTGAGCTGAGATAATATCTGACATCTTTATCGCTGTGACGATGTTGATGCCCATTTTTTTTATATTTCCAGACGATCCCTCGAAAACCTAACATTTTTCCGGAATAAAAAGTATCCTATATGTTATTCATATAGGATCCTATTCAGGTAATAAACTATTTGTGTGCCAAATTTTATCCAAATCCGTTCAGCTGTTTTTGCGTGAAAACCATACCATCCATCTTCAAAAACTCGCATTTATAATTTATAATTTAGTAGGATGTTAACGCAGAAACAAAGACAATTAATTCGTGGAAAGTCTCGTGAAACAGACGGATAGAATATCAACAAAGTGGCGTAGTTAAACTTAGAACGAATGCGATTTATTTACAAAGTTTGAAGGCGCGTGAATTCAACCCTTCAGAATTGACTACAATTTGTTCAGAAACAATTAATTTATTTTTGTTACTAAAACACAAGAGTTTTACAAACTAATTTAATTCTATTGGACTTTATAAGTTTACTTACAATCAGTTATTCTTGCTTATTTAACTGCGATGATTTAATATTAACATTGTAAAAAATTGAAACTCTTACTGGAATACCTAACCTAAAGTCTGAAGCATCCGTACTCACTATGGATCACACAGTCCATATCACATAGGATAAATGGGATAAGTAAACTTAACCGTTGACATTAGTATATTTTTCGAAATTTGAAATTGAATGTTGTCAGAATATTATATATCGGTGAGTAGAGTATTTTAAAGCCCATTTCCCTATCACTTCCATCCCTATCCTTAATCTTATACTAATGTCAGCAGCGCATTCATTGCACCTGTGGCGTTTCTTGTGGCATGCGTAGGCGACGGTAGCCACCTATACCATCAAGTGGAGCGTCAGCCTATCTGTCGACCATAACATAATGGAATTATAAAAACTATTTACTTTACTATAGGTATATTAATATCAATAGGCTATTATAGAATTACGAGTTATCCCGTCCTTATAATTGATATAGCAGTTGTCCAAACTCCTTTTGTGTTTCGGTGAGTGAGTAACGGATGCCAGAGCACTTTACCTCATCTCTTCTTTATCCTTCTATGGTCTGCAGCGCACTATGACGTTGCTGACGTTATAGGCGACGGTAGTCACCTACCACCAAGTGGGCCGTAAATAATATGCTGAAATAAAATTTAATTGAAATATTATTATGTTGGTACTCACTTCTTAAGTTCATATTGGAATAAGCATAAAACAGCTTTCATTTGGCTCATTTGTTCCAGTACAATCGCCAATTTGTATTCAGCTGTCCTCGTAAAGTAATCTATTTCATGAGCGCACCACATTTATAATTCCCAACTCCCTAGACAGATTGGATTTATTTTACACAGAGAAAAACAAGCACACTGAATAAACAAATATGTTGATTAAAATGCTTTCTCTTGAGACCAATATTTGCTTTGCCTTATACTCTTACCTCATTGACTTTGTATATCAGAAAGGCTACAGAAGAGCTTCTGGTCAATAGCTCTAAATTGTAATTATAGTCGGAAATGGAGGAACTAAGTCATAAAGTTTCTTTGCACATTGCAAAAATGTACCGGCCGTAGGCGGCCGTCGACCCACTGCATTGCATACCCTAAAATCTTATATACTTATTGCTATTTCTAGAGAAACGTAAAAAAAAACTGTTCATCTTTATTATATTATAGATACTTCGTTCACAATGCTGAACTTACATGATATATTGAAGATTACAACTGTGTACTTATGCAACGACGCAAAGAGAATGTTTGTTTTGTTTGGGAGTTTAATTGTACTGTTCTACAATTAAACTCCCTATTGTACGAGTATGTTTCATCGGAGCCTCTCCATGTCTTTTTCGTTAATAAAAAGACGCCTAATATTTTAATCTAGGGTTACAATTAGAAAACCTACATAGTTTTTAAATAATCAATAATTTGTAATTTCTACAATATTTTAAAAATATCAAGTTTATTACTAGTTGTGCCAGCGACTTCGTACAGGCTGTAGTTCGTTTGAGTATAAAGTATCCAAGTAATAAACTATCTGTGTGCCCAATTTCATGCAAAGCCATTTCATGCATTCATGCCTGATTGAGAAACACACATCCAAACATACTACTTTCGCATTTATACTTAATACTTCGCATTATTAGGATTTCAGGATTAGCTACCCCTAAATTTAGGCATTTATAAATTCGTCGCGTCTTTTTAATTTCTACGTTTTCATGTAGTGTGAATCACTGAACACTGACAGGAATTCTGACAAACACGAAACCTACAAATAATTTGGAGTCCAATCTTGTTATTCCACATGATTTCATCGCGTTCGGTGTGAATAATACTTATTGACAAAACGGATAATACATATATTATTCGATAAACCAACTTTGAAAGCTTTATTTATGTGTTCCATTTTATTTCCCTTAGTAATTACGTCGAAGTACGAATATATTTAAGTAGTTATCGTTAACATTCATACACCTCATGATATTAATTGAACTTTGGCAGTGGGCAGGACACATAATATGGAGAGCCAACATCCGCTGGGGTCGGAAGGTTATTAAGTGAAGAGGTTGCAACTGTGCTGCAACCCCTATAGTATAAAGAATAAGGATACCAGATACCTTTGTATCTGGTATAGCTTATTGTGGAAACACAACAACACACGAGATGTTACTTCCTATGGCATTCTGTAAGGAGGTAGAAAAACAGTGTGCCGTGCAAGAACGCAATGGCAGCACTTGTGCTATTGTGTTTTGCGATATTAGTAAGGGTAGGCTAGTAATGTACCTTTACCATATTTTTTTTATTTTATAAAGTAAATTATTTTTTAAAAGCATCCCACCCCGACTTCGCACAGTTGCAAATTTTTGCTGTAAATTATCCACAAACCTTTCCTTAATCCCTTAAATAGTTTAGAAAATGTAAAGTATTAATTGATTTATACAGTTAAATTAAACATTGAAAGAGTAGGTACAACGAAAAATTCGGGTTAAATGTTAAACCGGCCCTTACAACCACGAAAAGCTTTAAAAGACGTTTCACGTTAATTCCATTTTTCCTCGGGAGAAATATAGATCGAAAACATGTGCAGAATCAATAATAGGTCACATTACGCGAATCGTTAGCAATACCGACACGTTTTGATTGATGATCATGACTTTCAGCTTTGTTTACACTGATTACACTTTTGTATCGCTTGTTTAATTCCATGACTTGAATTTTTATCACAGCTAAATTTAACGCCTGCTTTAACCTTTTCCCCTGTCAAGTAAAATGGATTTATTATGTCTTGATGCTTCTCCAATGGGTTGAGAACTTCATAGCACCATTTCACTCATATATCTATATCTTTATCTTTATCTACATCTATTATATCTATTGTTCTACTCAATATTTTTAAATCAGTGACGTACTGGTTGATCAGTAGGTTCAGTAGCTCAATGTAATCTTGATACTAATAATTACACAAGATGATACTTGAATAGTTCTGTAAATAACCGGACTAGACTTCTGTAAATGTAGACAAAGAAAAACAGTTTTTTTTTTAGTAAGTAGACACGTATTCTGGGTTACACAGAAAGAAAAACGTTATTATTTTGATCCCGAATCCCCACACATACTAATACAAAAATGGAGCGTTTAAATAGAATGCATTCGTTGTCACGTTCGCCCTTCAATTCCGCATCAATATTCAGGTTCTACGAGCGCTCAGCAATTCAATAAACCGCCTTTCTTTATTACCATACCATTGTAAAGGAATAACATGCAAATATAATTCTTTGACACCGCTGGGGATTACAGGAATTATTCATACAAAGATACGATAAGAGACTTTTACAATAAATTAATATAAAAAAATATGAAGAAAAAAAAGCGTAGGCTCGTTTTGAATGGCGGAGAGCTGAAGCGCAGAGCAATATAGAGTTAATATCGTATCAGCCAATTTCACTGTGTAAACATTACATGAAAATTACTTGCTTTGTGTACTCTGGTTTAAAATTAAAAGAGCCTACATATGTCCGCATCCAGAGCTAAAGAAAATTTGCAAATAATAATTCTAAAAATTCATTTTTAAATTTTATGATTTTAATTTAAGTTTACATTGACGGCCATTTAATGGTTTATATTTATGTCAGGTTGACAGTTGATTTGATAGTAGGTGGCTATGGTCGCACATTAACACAAGTAACGCCACATGCCACACGACGTGTGTTGACGACCTTAGGATTAACGATAAAGGATTAGGAAGGGAAGGGATAGGTAAGGTAAGGGAAGTTAGACAAGGGTAATAAGACTGTAGTCAAGATGAATTTTTGGCCTATTCACACATATTTATGTAGTTTTTTTTGTTTGACAGTTGACTCATTTTAAATCTGAACCGTAATTAGCAATTACAATAAATTTCTAACATTCCAGTTAAAAGGAAGAAATTTTTTTTGTGAATGGTTCATACAATAAAAAATATATTTGGGAATCGCAAAAACGTATATAACCCCAAAGATATGCTTTGGTCGATTACGGGCTGGCAATTTTTTTGTTACTGGCAATCATCATTTTGGTCGTTCAATTAAATTAAATGAAGGTGTCATTATAGAAAACTCCCCAGTGTGTTGTTACTAATTTGGTCACTGGGGTTCAGGAAAAAAGCACGGAACTATTTCCGGTCTATGTCTACCTAATAGAATTCTATGTCAAACATAATATATTAAAACTAAACAGCACAAATTCCCTTAATCTAATATTTCCTACTGTTTACAACAGTAGGTATTGTGTAAGAGAGATACAGGAATTTCTCACAGATATCAACCAGCCAAACAAACAAGACACGAGGTACTAAATTGAACTTCTTGATCCCTTTCGTCGGATTACCAAGTTAACCCTTAACTATGCAGTGTTGAAATTTTAACAATTTATAAGACTTGTGCTCGCCTTCTCTTTGCACCCGCTTTTAAACGATAAGGTTAAGCCGCAACTACGTAGCTGGAGTATGAGAGATGCAACCAAGAAATACTTTAATAATACACTTACACGTTTTTTTTTTTGCCTGCCTAGCTGCCTAGCTGACGGTCACTTAGATGTAGATACCCCTAGGCCATAGGTTCTGCACTTGCTCAGCCGACTTATGTAAGATAAATAATAAGATTTTATGAGAGGTTAGGAAGTTCTCCTAAATCGTTTAGTATGATAATATGCTTCTTATTGACTAAATGATAATGATTTTCACATATACATATTTGGGTGAAACTTCCTAGTTATATTTCTTATGTTAAAAATGTTTATGAGTATATTTTTTGTTTTTGTTTTTCTAATAACTCCTAATTTTCATTACACATCTTTAGCTATAATTAGAAACTGTTTTATCTAATATTTTATTTCCCTTTTATCTCTTATCGAAAGTATCGTATTTATTAGGTATTATTATAGCTGTTTGTTTCCTTTATTATTAACCTTTATTAGTCTGAGAGAATTTTATTGTTTTAAGTGTGTATATCTAAGAGAATGCCTTTTAATTTTTTATATTTTATTTGGTCTTTTTGGTTCAAAGCACACAGATTTGAGGTAATTTGAAATCAGTTAACTAATCCCAGTCTTCTGACTCTCGGAAGAACACAAAACAAATATAATAGCATTAATTCTAATATTTATATTAAATTTATTCGAACGAAAATATTACACTTTTGTTGGATACCGTTTTAAGGAACGTGTTTTACAATTTAACACCACTAAGCGAGTCACTTCAGTGTAAATGAATAATAAAATATTATATTTTGTCCGTTCATAGTCAGGCAATCCTAAGCTTTATTTTTAAAAAGTTAGCTGTATTGAACAACTTAAATTTATGACTTGTAAAGAAAGTGGTTTCAGTTACTTATAGTTTTCAGAGAAATCTGAGTGTTATCACTTTGATTATGAACCGATGTTATGAACTGAAGATATTTAGGAAATGTAGGTATTAATAAATATGATGATTTTACTATAATATAATTTAATAATAGAGGAATACAAATTTCAACTTTTACATAAAACTAAAAAAGTTGATATAAGTGGAATATTTTTTCCAATTAGTTTAATAGCTCTATAGATTGCCACCCACATCTTAACAAATATTTCATTATAAGTATAGATAAATTATGTACATTATTTAATTATTATATATTATATTAATGGTATATTTCATTATGTCAACATAACTTTGGAGTGTGCTGGATCTTTGTAATCTGCAATAAAAAATATTATCAAAAAAAATTGTGGTAAGAGAAGTGACAATAAATAAATTATTCTCGAAGAATAATAAATAATGAATCCTTCTGAAAGCAGTTTGAACGGAAAAGAGCACTTGCGGTAACAAGATTACGCTAACGCAATTTTGTTTAGAACATTTTTCGAAATATTCGGGAAATTCTTTTAAGTTATTTGATCACGATCTTTCCTGTAGCGAGGGGATTGAATAGGGGAAAATAAATTGTAAAAGTTATTTCATAAGTTATAATTCGGCTTTAATGATAAACAAACTAATAAGTATTGGTCAGTTCCGTAAATAACAATATTTTTTTTAGATTTTTTTTAAATATTTTACTAGCAGTGTCCCGCTGCCTTGCACATGAATTGTAGCTGGATGTTTACTGCCTTGCAAAACTGAAACCTATCTTACCTCAATAGAACCTATCATTTTGTTTCAATTTGTTTTATTTTTGTCATTAAAAATTATTTTTAATAAATAAACCTCGCATACTAAATCTTAAGTATTTGTCCTGTTGGAACCATAAGATAATCATAACCATAGACTTAAAAAAAAAAGTGTACTTACGAGAAAGCATTTGACCTCAATCTCACCTGAGTGCCTAGTGCGAGTTTTACTCGAACAAACGCATCGAACGCGTAAACGTAAATTTGTATGGGAATGAAGCAGCGCCACCTAGTGGTTAACGTGTAGCGCTGCTTCATGCGTTTGATAGAATAAAACTCGCACTAGGCACTCTGTATAAGATAATATCTAATATGGAGTTCGTTTGTACGTTAATAATTCTCAAAGAATTCCCCAGTTGTGTATTCCATACTATATTCTATCTCTAGTGTATTCTAAACTGCTATCCCACGTTTCTGTTTACTTTAGAAAATAACTAAGTAATAAAAGCAGGATTCAGATGTAATGAAATTTACATCTGACCAACGTTGTCTGAAATAGTAGGTATTCTGTAGGTCACTGAAAGCTCGAATACGAGTAAAATTGAATTTAATACTTTCTTCACAATTTAAAGTTCAGTGTAACTTTGTCATAGTTTGCTCTTTTTAGAATGGACATTGTGAATTCGACATAATATTATATCTATAGAAACCTATAGAAATCTATTTACAAAATTGTATCAGGGCACACAGTGATCATAAATTATTAATTCTTCTTTACCTTATCATAATCGAGGTCTTCAGAGAACTTGCAACCCGATGAATAACAGCCTGTCAACCAAAATTATATAAAACAATGTGGTTACTAAGTAGAACTAATTGTTCTTGTCTGTTTCTTTTGTTTGGGCTTATACACTAGCTGTTACACGCGACTTCGGCCGCCTATGTTACTCGCTGATAATGTAGCTTTCAATAGGTGAAAGATTTTTTAAATTGGTCCAGTAATTCTCTCTCTTTTTAATTTTTGTATAGATATACACTTTCAAATGACGCCTGTTGTTGTATCTCCACTGTGAATAGTACTAACAAATAACATTGTTTATTTAATAATAATAATTGCATCAACATACAATTAATATTGCTTAATTAACATATGAATAATTTATGCACTGGAGTGTAAAGTCGATGCATGGCATAATTAACTTAATAGAAGCCAATCAATTAAGCGAGTGACACACGGTTTGACTAATGTCATAGAATAATGCGATAGTGCAATGGGACGATTGTTCGACTGACGATTTAGCAGACCTAGAATGGATCTATGATTGGAAGCACTATGAATGATGATCTTTGATTACTTGCTTTAAGAGGCGAAGGAAGAAATTTGACGAGTCCGTTGGATGAGTGGTTGTTAAGGTGCTTGTCTTAACGCTCTTTCTCAGGGTTCTCGGGTCTTAATATGTCTTAAAATATCCTGAATTCAAGAGCCAAAAAAATATTATTTACACCGCGAAAACAGGTATGACTGATTTTTATGTAACTACGAGTATTAATGCGTAGAACAATGGATATTGACAACAAAATCCTGCATATAGGCAGACACAGATACAAAATAAAGATAATATCATACTGGTATTGTATACTGTATTGTATATATGGGTTCAATATCTCATACAAAATTCTAACGGCTCCTATTTTCCCCTGAAACTTTCGGAGGTAATTGCAAAAGTTAGATGCGTGAGTTCAATTCACAATACCCGCAAAATTAAACGTAGCTGTCAATACTTTATATTTAAATATGAAATAAATAGAGATATGTAAAGTTAGCTGTTTTATTATCCTAGTTTTAATATAACAACTTGTTATATTAAAAATATAATGATAATGTTGTTTTCGTAGTACTTTTTTTAGTTTTAAGAAATAAGTATCTATATCAAATTAATATATGTATTAGGCTTTTTGACAGTTTTCTTAATATGCGAAGGCTATATTATTTTATTAGACAGATAAGCAACTTTAAGAAAGGATGCAATAATGGGGATAGAAGATAAAGGATACAGAAAGTATATATTACAGCATACAGACTGCTCGAGCTGTCGACTGCTCCGTCGACTGGTGCTCGAGCTGTCGAGAGCAGTCTTATAACGTCTTAAAAAGTAATAGTAAGTAAGTAAAGTTTGAGTGTAAAAAGCTAAAATCATAATAATTTTTGTTAGTACTAACTAGCGACAACTCTACAAAAGAAAGACTGACCTGTGTGTCTTAATAAGACCTATTTATTCCGAAAAGTCATCGATATACTAAGATTGATGTGAAAAGTATAAAACGAGTGCGTCAAGGTTATTGTGAAGTTCCATATTTAATATCTTCGAGCAATATCAATGACTTCAAAGCTTTATTACATGATATTACAGTTACCTATAAGTTATATCTACTACTGGTACCGTGTTAGCAAGAACTTGAATAAGTGCAATATTAGCAAGAACTTGAAACTCGCATATTGATGTGGATCACTGCGATCTATAGAGAGAAATTTATTATTCTATCTTCACATTGATAAAGATTTGTAATAAGAAAATAATGAGAACTATGATAGCTGTTTAGTAAATATGTACTAAAAAGGAACTTTAAATAAAGCCAACGAGATAACTATCCCACGTTAACGATATAATAGCACAATCATCTAGTTTACTGTTGGGGTATTATATTCCACAATCCACATACATGCAAGGCGCCATCAAGTTCAGAATTAAAAGAAATTATGTTGCTTAGTACGAGGATAAAAAGTATCCTATCTGTTCATTTAAATCTGTACAACGGTATATGTGTTACTGACTGACCAATGTTAGCAAGCCTTTATCATTTTTAATATTAATATATTTATATGCAAACTAAACCGAGGCAGTGAACGCGCCAGAAAGTGCAGAGTAGGTAAACGAGCCAAATTGTTTCTGAATTTGGGAACAATTTTCCGCTAATTGCGAAACCATGTTTGCACGATCCTTACTCTATTTCATGGATCATCTTTAGCTTCTAGGAATTCCTAACTAGTAATGTAAACTTCCTATTAGAAATTTCTAACTAGGTAAATAAATAAGTTAAGGAAATTTAAGATTTTTATGAAAACTTTGCTATGATTTTATAGGGATTATTTAGATAGTGCATTTCTCAACTCGATCATTGCTTTCCCGGAACGGTTAGACGGTTTCATTCATGGTTACTATGGAAACATATGTCACGAGAAGCTTGCTATACATTTTGTGAAAATCGGGTAAGCCTTATTTATGTAAGAATAACGTGCACAAGCATATTGTACGAATATAAACAGAAAAAAATTCTTAAAACTCTTTTAAGACCTCGTTACTATAAGTAGGATGCAATTTTTTTTAATATATATTTTATTCTATGTACTTACAAATTGACTTGAACTTCGTATCACCTATGAATAAAAACATGTTCGATACAAAATGTATGAGAAAATGAATTTCTTTCACATTTTTATTTCGTGAATATTTCAGAAGTTTTAATAGTTATTCTGCTATTCGGAATTCACAACAACAACAACACACAGCAAAATGTAAAGATCTTATAAAAATCGGTCCTGTTGTCTCGAGTTATAAAAGGGTGTAATTTTAATATTTAAATGATAATATAACAGCAATAATCCAGATAAACTATCACGAATCTCCGTCATCTTAAGTAGTCATTATGGATTTGGAAATGTCTTTGAATTTGCATTTATAGACATTTGCGGGATCGAAAATGCATTTATCTTCTAACAAGAGGATTCTCGTTATTCAACCACTCCAACAAGCCAAATCTTTTAAGCCGGATGTATTTAATGGGAAATACAGACTAACTAGACATGTTTCCGTTTACATAACCACAGTAGTCTGAAAAGATAGCAGTAAGAATGCTCTCTTAATCATGTGTAATTAGATAATAATATCATCAATACAGGGCCGGCTTTAGGGGGGGGGGGGGGGCGACCGGGGCGGCTGCCCGGGGCGCCAGGTAATACAGGGCGCCGCGCGCGCCAGCTCAAAGACAGTCAGGCTACTCCAATCGAAACATTAAACTTTATCAAAAAACACAATCTTCAAGAGTTATATCCCAACATTTGGATATCGCTGCGTATTCTGTTAACAATACCAGTGACTGTTGCAAGTGGCGAACGAAGTTTTTCTAAACTAAAATTGATAAAAACTTATTTGCGGTCTACAATGTCTCAAACAAGATTAGTTTGGCCACGTTATCAATTGAAAATCAAGTTGCAGAAAATCTAGATTTTGCCAGTCTTATCAGAGAATTTGCTGACAAAAAAGCTAGAAAAATAAGATTTTAATTTTTTTAATGGTTATATTTAAGTAAGAATTTAATTTTTTTTAATGGTTCGTGACGTGAATAGCTAAGGTGCATTGTTTAGAGAATTAATGGTTAAAATATGTTATTATTAATATGTAGTAATGAATACATGTGATGTTTGTAGTTTTCTATTAATTCAATTAAAGATGTGGTAGAAATTAAAAACAAGTTTTTTAAATTGTAATGAAATAAATAAGTATATAATATCTAAAAGGGCGCCAAAGGCATGACTCGCCCGGGGCGCCTACATGACTAAGGCCGGCCCTGCATCAATATCAAATATTGATATTTGTTCGTCTACATATTGCTCTTCCAAGTCTCGCGTTATGTACAAATTTTATGTAATTTCAGTAAGTATATTTTTTTAATAAAAAAAGAACTAAAGATTGCAGGGAACATAGTGAAGCCGGTTTCCTAAACATGTATGTGTAAGCCGGCTTAGCCATAATAGTTCATAATTCCCCTAAAATTCGTCGTGATCATAATTGTAGAAACCAAAAGTAGACCGCCATTCACGTTATTTAAGAGTAGTGACGGTAATAAAAAGGTAATGGGAATAGTGTGTGAAGTAAAATTACTGGGTAATCTTTTTGTGTAGGTATTTAAGAACGTTTGTATTGAATCAATTTATTGTAAGATTGCCTTTTACTTTCTTCTCATTTTAAAATAGTTTCCAACTTAGCATTATGGTGGAATCTAATCTTAATTAATAAATTAAAAATGCGAAAGTTACTTGATAATGCGAAAACGGCTAAACGGATTTGGATGAAATTTAGCGCACGCAGATAGCTTATTACCTGGTATAACATAATATAGGATAATACTTATCCTAAAAAAAATTTCTTCCAGCTAGTAGCTCAGTATTTTTCACTCTGGTTCAGCACCATGGATTCAATGTAAGAAACAACATCTTTAATACGGCTCAATTAATTCATAAAAAATGTAATTAATACAAAGTTCTAACGGGTGGAAGAACCTGAGCCATCAAGCAATATGTTAATTTAACGCCTTACGTTAACTACTATCTATACATGGCTGACAAAGAATTGAATATTTTTCAATCATCCACAGTTTCAATGAATAACTTCCCAAGTCCCGACTTGCACTTGGCCGGTTTTTGTAAGTAATACAAATTGTCATAATCATTATACCTATAGGTAAAAAAAATTGGGCAATTATAACGCTTAATAAAGACAACATTGCTTAATAATGTTGAGTTTCGTGTTGCTATAACCTCAATTTTTAATGAAAATATTGGTTTCCATTTTCATTCCATTTCGCACATAAGTATACTTACGTACGTGTGAAATTTTGCAGTTAATAGTGTCTATGTTAAATTTGTACACATTTTATAGCTTTGTATTTTATTACATTCCACCCTTTTTGCTAAAATTTAATTACAAACAGTTTTATGACCTACGAAATCCTTTAATCCAACAAGCCTTTCTTTTCAAACACATAAAACCAGCTTAGCAAGTAATATTATTACCAAAGCGTCCTTAAGAATTTGGAAAGGTTTTTTTTTAAAGAAAAGGAATAAGTTTTGATAATGAGTATGGTTTTAATATTCAGTTTACATATAATTTTGTACAATGTATTTCAGAAAGAAAGACATATTTTTTATTAAGTTGTCATGAATTGAATTTTCAAGGTTGCTTTTTATACCGTTTTTTATAAAGTGTCTAGCCCGCGACTGGAGGCCGTGACCATACCTTCACAGAAGATTACCGTGAAAACAGTTTTGTTAAGTTGAAGTGGTACTTCAGCTTGCCTGCTAACGCTTACATAAAAAGAAGATTGTAATTTATCTAATATTAATTATAACAAACGGCTTTTTTGTAATGGCAATCATAAATTGCCTGAAAGTTCCAATTAATGCCTACCTCAAACTTTTATCAACGTACTGCTCGCCACAGATGCGGAGTTCATCCGTATTACTTGAATAAGCTGCCACTGCGATGAAAAGAAACTATTTATAAAATTAAAATTAAATTTATTTTCAGGCAACTGAACCCATATGTTACATTTTTATACATTAAGTTATTATAATATAGACAGTACATATTAAGATACAAGATGAAAGATAAGAGTAAAAAATAATAAGTAAAAGCCCACGAACGCGCGAACCTTGGAACAATCTCCCTTCTGTTGTTTCCATCTATCGTATTTATCAGTTGTCTAGCAACCATACTATAAGCTCTACTCAGTTTTGAGCTAGATGGCGCTGTGTGGTATGTCCTTGCTAAATAAAGTTTTTGATAGGAAATAAAACACATTTATAAAGTAAAAAGACAGGCAAATTTTTTGACTTAATCACTACTTCATATTACCCTTAAACTTATTATATCACAATCGAATTTTATTATCAGATGCATTACTGTATTTAGTTTACATACTGTGAAGACGTAGCGTTGCTCCAGTTTAAGGCAACGATCGTATCATACGAGATTCCCCATAGGAATTGATACGATGCAACATACGCAGAAGCATTTTTAATTACAAACCGTAAACAAATTTGAATACAGTTTTTTAAAACAAATCAGATTGTTTTGGCCTTTTTATGACAATTGTCCTATTTCTGTATTAGATACAAGCTCTTAAAAAAGTGAAGAGATTACGCACTCAGAATAAGTCAGCTCGCTTACAAAACAAATCTTCACATACAAAACGGTACACTCAATAACACAAACATGAACCTAGAAAAAATAACGGACGGAGTGCTGTCACTGTACAAAGTGAAGCACCGTAATGGCGGCGGGTTTTTATGTGTGCGTTTGCGTTTTTAAATGTGGAAAATGATTCCTTGTTCTTTTTTATCACGTTAAGTGCTACAGGAACAACGTTTCACGACGCAGGTGGCATAATTAAATAGTTATTTTAATTACTCATTACGTGTGCACTTAATCAACGCTAGGCTTTAATGGCGGACGCCGAGTTTACTGTGGTTTGTATGCATAGGTGTTAACGTGTAAATACACGTTACCGAGCTTACTACGGTGCTTCACTTTATTGGTACATGGAATTCCGTCCGTTGTTTTTTCTAGTAAAGACAATAAACACCAAAATCTAATTATTGCTCAAGACAGCGTTGCGTTCAATGAATGTATTGACTTTCTGTGGATAACTTTGGTAATTCTTCCTGTGCTCTTCAATTGCTCGCCAATTGATTAACCAGAATGGCTGTTGGTCTAAAGGCAACTTGCTAAGACGGTTCACTAGGTCTCTGTCTCCGAGGGCTTCAACCGGCAATTTTACTGTTGTAACGTTATCTTCTCCAAACCTGAAACGAGTGGGTAAATTAGTAGACAAATGATTTTTCTTAAAACATTATTCTTCTTTTTAATTCTTTATTCCTTATTTATGATTGTATAAATAAATCTATATATATATATTAAAACGTGAAGTAAAAAACTTTAAGAAAAACTTTTTTTAAGTTCCATTTTCAAGGAAATTGCGCGGATGTAGGAGTGTGAAATTTGGTACACTTAAAGTTTATATGGACAAGGATCGAAGAAAACTAATATTTTTATATAACAGGCGTGTTTGACATATGCACACACGTCTGATACTGCATGTATAATCCTAGTAATATTATAAATACGAAAATTGTGAGGAGAAAAACGGCTGAACGGATTTAGATGGAAATTGGCAAGCAGATAGTTTAATACCTGGATTAACATCTGGTATTTTCTTTTTCAATCTAGTATTTTTTCAGTCGCGGGCACCAGCTAGTAACTAATATTGTTTACTCTTTCGTTTATGGTCAAAGTCTGTGGTCGAACTGAGAAGAAATTGAATGTAGTACTTAAAAATTGAACGAATTACAGTCGAATTTCGATCACTGGGCGATCATTAAGTAGATAGATATAAATCGACTGATTGTAAGTCATTGAACTTGATAAACTATTGCACATAATAATGGTTGCTATCCATTTTGTAAACAGCACACTCACGTTATGATAAGTATAATGTGAGTGTGCTCTTAAATTACGACGTTGCATATGACAACTCGCAACCGTCTCGACCACTTTCATCAGACTTTCATGGAAAACCGGTTTTGCGTTATTCGCAAAAACCAATGTATATCCAGTTCGCTTTCTTTTACCTTTTCAACTAGATGGTCTTATAAACGATTCATTATCTATATAAGTTAAATAAATATATACTAACTAAGTATTAAGAGGTAAAGTTTGTATAAATCTTCGAAACTATATATACCTACGATTCAAAAACATCTTTCTTCAATAGTTAGAATAGAATTTCAGGATGGATTATGATATTTGCTTTAAACGTTTCGTCAGGCGCTACATTAACCTAATAACCGGCGCTAATAACCGTCGTGAGGTTCCACAAGATGGCCGGCGTACCTCCACTTGCGGGTACGCCGAGGTTCCGACAGGAAGCGTAACCCTTCCCGCGCTGGACAACCGTGGCGGGCAGTAGATCTCATGTCATAACTCTCGTGACTCCGCCTAATTTGCTTGAGTTCCATCAATGGAACTATGAAATGGTACCACGGTTAACAAACGTATCTACGGCCGCGCTAGAAAGTCGTTGGGTTTTAAACGGTAAGAGTCCGATATAGCCCCGCAACGTCCCCTACGCTGCCGGATATCCACGAGGATTTCCCAACGTTAAAAAAAGGCATATCATCCCTTATTTTTCTGTTGTTGCAGAAGTACACGAATATACAATTAATTTATAAACCTAAAGTTTTCATTCTTAAGATTTTATTTTACATGTCACAGGCTCTTTCTGTGGGCCTTTAGGTTAAATTTTCATTTCGAAAAGTATAGAATTCTGTGCACTGCCCTGTCAAAGTTTATTAATATACAAATTTTGCAACAATATAGACTAAGAGTTATCATTATAGCTTGAAATTTTTTTTGTTATAAAACCAATATTGAAATTTGCAACCTTGGTGATTTTGAGCCATTTATTTTTAGCTTCGCAATCAAAACTTCCATAAATTCAAAGCAAATTTCCACTAGAGGTTGGGCCCAAAGAAGTGCTAAAGCCTCTTAATAAAAATGAGAACATTAATTGTGGATTGAACCTCGCAAAGCTAAGGGATTTTGTTAGCCATCCTTTAATGTAAGACCCATGTCAGACGTTTTGTCAACTCGAAATTTAACGCAGCAAATTCACAACAAAACTGCTCGCGTCTTTGAATTTATATCTGAATTAAATCGTTTTGTTTTAACTCCCAATTAAAACATTAATGAAAAAATATATTAAGACACCTTAGTTTTACTCTATTGTAGTTTATGGTTTTTAAATGTGTATATGTATATTGTAGGTATAATAAGGAGTAATTTTTGTATAATTGCTAGAAATAAATTTCAATCAAGTAGAAAATAATCAAAAACAAAATAAAACATTTTAATAGCTGAATAGATTTGTTATCTATAAATATTAATGTTTGTATGTTTGTACCCTATGATCTCACGGAGACCATTTAATTTATCAGAATCTAATGAAACTTCAGTGGTTTATCTATACATAAAATAAAATGAAATGATTCCCTATGGATCTTCATGATCTTATCTGTATATGTTACAGGGTAGTCTTAAACATCTACTTTATTCAAATTAGATGATAACATACAAAGTTTTCAAAGTTTGAATTAAAGTACCTATTAAGATAAGAAGTCGCAGTAAGACTAGTAGCGAAATTCTTTAATGAAATCAAATCTCTTGCCATATCTATACTAATACTATAAAGAGATAAAGCTTGTATGTTAACTTCGAAACTACTCATCCCCCTTAAAAACTCTTTACCAATAGTTTGAATAGAATTTCCAAGGTGGACATAGGCTAAATATTTCACGCGGCCAACGCTTGGCAAAAGTACCTATATAATGTCAGGCCGTTTATTTTTTAACGCGGTCGAACTACTGTGAGTAAAAAAATAATTACAAAAAAAATTACATAAAATAATTACTTATTATAATTAGTAGGTAGGTACTTATTTCTGGAACCGTTCTTACTTAATTAGGTAATAATTATATAAAGCATAAAATCATGATTTCGTCAAGATAGACTCGCTCCGTACTTACCTACTGCGTTTCACTAGAAATCATTTATTTAAAACATAAACATATGTTTCATATTACTACGAGATTATTTGTAAAGTGCGTACTATAAAGTGCAGTCAAACGTTTGTGTTTAAAAATGGTTATTACCTGTTTCCAAGAGGGTCACTGGATGTGGTTTCCAAAGCGGGAAATCCTATAGGACGCCGACCAGCGTAAGGTGATCTTTGGCCGAGTACACAAATAAATAACGCGACGAATACGAAGAATACAACAACAGTCTGATTCATTTTGTCCCTGAAACAATATAAATATGACAAAATATGTCAAGCTGATAACGATTGTTTTATTTAGTTCACACTTCATTTTCAACGCCCGACCCAAAAATGGGGTGTTATAAGTTTGACGTGTATGCCTGTGTATGGGTACAACTGTGTGTCGGTCTATGGAATCGTAGCTTCTAAAATCATGGACTGATTTTGATGCGTTCAAACTTCTTTCCTTCCTTCCTTCTTTTTTTATCCCTCTTTCCATAAGTGAAAACCGAATTAAAATCAGTTGAGAGGTTTTGGTGTCCATAAAGGACAAACTACATGATACAACCGTGTCATCTTATTATCTTAGAACTGTTATAAAAATGTTTAAATTTGTTAATAAATATAAACATTGTTATTGGGGAGCATTGAGGTATAATTAGTACCTACATTACATCTTAAAAAATAATTAAACCACTAACCTTAGTACAACACTCTCCTCTGTATAACAAATATAATACAATTTCGCAACACGAACTATGTTATGGTAGAAGCTAACCGTAATTGATAACCTCTAATCAAAGTCATTCATATTTATTAACAAAACATTCGCACTACGTCGTTGAGGATAGCCGTAAGTAAATACACTGAACTGTCCACGCGCCACGTTAATTATTTATATTAAATTTTATATAAGACAGTCGCCGGGCAAGTTGAAAGAGAGGGAATATAAAATGACCGCAGTGAAAAGGAGATGTAATACTTGTGCATTACAGTCATTCATCTGGAGTCTAGAAATTGATTGTAAAAATGCAAGCGCTAGGGTATTTCCCGTTAATAAATTTACAATGGAAACTTTTATGAAAACACTCATTTAGTCATTTTTTTCAACTTCATTTTTTATTATGAGAAATACTTATTAGAAATAACAATGCAGCATTTCCTTATTTAATATAGCGACGTGTAAATTTATCGAAGATTGCCATTTTGGTCTGATGTCTAACAACCTATGAGATTGCCGTTATGCAGTAGGTAGGTAATGACCATTTCAAATAAAAAATATTTTTGTTTGGCTATGAATTCTAATTTCAAAATTAATTTTATTTTGAAAACATGGTTATTAGTTTGATTGATATAAATACAAAACATAGAAAAATAAAAAATAAAAAAAAAATGAAAAAAAGATAGAATATAGAAGATTTATTTTGTCTTTGCGAATTCTCTCAGGGGACAAGGAGGTTTTTGTTTTCTTGTTTTTAAATCCTTATTATGATGAATTGTGTCAACAGAAAGATTGATTTAACAAATTGAATAATAAATTTTAATACTCGTCAAAGTCATTGTGCTTAATTATTTTAAAACGATTTCTTAATTACTATAGGTTAAGTGATAACATAAGTTAGAAATTAAACTCGATTAAAATCGATCGAACGTTAAAAGCGAAATTATGTAAAACCCAGAGATATTTATAGTTCACTATTATAATATTATTAGAAAACTTTCAAACAAATGATCTCTCGTTGTGTTTCAACAATGATTTAACTAATCAATAAAATAGACGCATGACAATAAAATAACTGCTTGCTAACATGTTATATACAGGTTGTTTTTGTTTGTAATTTTGTTATATAAAGTTGTAATTATAAGTTGTAATGTTTGTAATTATGTTATATAAAGTTATATACAGTTAATATTTTATATTAACTGTATATAACTTTATAGTCACCAAAAAGGGATTTGGATTTTGTAAAAAATAACAGTTGTATCCACTTTATAAATTAGTTTATTTCACTAGCACAATAATTAAATTCTTTGTATTCTTCCACGAATACTTATCCAAATATCTTGTATAAATATTCTTGTAAAATGTTTACAATATTTTATTTTAGTTTCCTGTTGTTATTTTACTTAAAAAAAATAGATATTTGGACATTTAACACGAATACAATGAGTTCGTGAATGTGCTAGTGAAATAAAATAATTTATTAATTTTCTTTAAATATCTGTTTTTGGTACCATACTGTTATCTAATATACTGTTAATAAATATCTATTTTTGGTACCAATGGAATCCTATACTACGTGTAATTTGGTCCAACTTAAAAGACAGGATAGTTTTTATTTCTTTTTTTATTTTATTTTTATTCAATAAGGTACACAAAACAGGACACTGACATTAAATACATTGAATAGATATAATTACATGGAAGTGAACTAGACAGAGGCCCAAAACATGTGTACACAGCATGTCCAAACAAAACAGTGTTACAGAATAAAGCAAAGGAAGAAAACAGACGCACTTTCATCCAAAAGCAAGCTTAGCCACATTCTAAAGGAAGTCAATTTGAGATGAAAGCACGCCCACACAAAACCACAACAAAACAAGTATTATAATATATTAATATATAAGTGCTATAAAATATTATCTATTAAGAGTTTATATGTTTTTTTTAATTTATTTATTTATATATACCTAAATAACTATTAATTTTATTTAATGACGCTCGCAGTTACGATGGCCGTGATATGCTTTTTGAATTTAGTTAAACTATTTTCAAATATGTCAACTGTACCGTTATGTTTAAGCAGGAGATCGTTATATTGTCGACACATCCTGACAATGGGATTATAGAAAGAGGTATTATTGGTGTGTACTTGTAAGGCAAAGATAATTTATAGTATTTTTTTTATTGCAAATTATTTGTTTATTATATGAGAAGGAGTTATAAATTACCTTACACCGCCATCTGTGACAATCTCATGGAACTCACAGTTGTTTTAAAACTAATTTTAAAAATTATCTGTAAGTTGCATAAGATTCTCACAAATGACGGTGTAAGGTAATTTATTGGCTGTATTGCAAAATTGCACTCCGGGCGAAGCCGGGAGCGGGCCACTAGTAAAATATAAGTAAATCACAAATAAATGTTACAGTACTTAAGACAGTCGGTATTTCAAAATACAAAACTTATGTTTTTTTTTTTATAAAAACTAATCCGCATTGTCATATCCTTTGTGAATGAATGTATCTTAGTTGTCTATAAAATTGAAACTTTTCCTTTAATGCAAATAGACTCAGCTTCATGTTAAAAGTTATTTCATTGTTTCGGGGGAAAAGTAATGGAAACAGTGAAATTTATATAAATTTAATTTAATTAATGAAAGGAGACAAGACCCAATTCTATATGTTAAATTCCCAATTTATACTCGTATTGTGGTTGAGATCCTTGAGAAAATGTTGTATGTCAACGTAAACAATACCGTTTTTCCTCATTTTACTCAACTCTCCTCGAGAACGAGTTTCGGATAAATGTATATTATGTAATTTGTTTTGGTTCATCGATTTTACGAATTAACATCATCTCTGCCATAGAAAATTTACATTTGTGAATCTGTAAGCGACCAACAAAGGTCAGCCAGCTCTTTCCATTACTTGTAATATTACTATTTATTCTATGCTCTTAGTAAAAATTAGATTAAAATCCGTTGCGTAGTTTAAAAGCGTACATATATACAGAGGGACAGAAGGCGGGAAGCGATTTTGTTTTATACTATGTAATAAAGAAGATCGGCGACAGTTTGAAAGTTCACTCGATGGAAGCTATGGTCTATTAACATGCTGTTATTTTTTTATTATTTTTTTATGTTAAGACAGCATGACGGTCCACTTGATGGTAGGTGGCTACTGTCGCCTAAAACACAAACAACGCCACAGGTACTACAGGTGCGCTGTCTATCATAAGAGATTAGTAAAACATAGAATAATGGGCTCTGGCATCTCTTACCCACTCACCGAAATACAACATCACACATGGCTGTTATTTCACTACTTTCCAAATTTAGACCAGAACCAACTTTAAAAAGTTCATTTTCAAAGTTGACCAAAGATTAATACATTATTATTTTAGACAAAAGTATCCATTGTAAAGCAACTTAAGAAAATAAATACCCGCTATAGGTACTGTCCAATGTCCACATCTGCCCCCAGAGAGTTGTTAACTCATAAAATTCATTTGTGATTTCAATTAAGTGAACTTTTTGAACAAAGGTTTCTAATTACTTCTACTCGATTGATATGTAATAGACCCAAGAATGAAGGCATCATCAGCAACTGCACCGCTAGGCGCGACACACATATCGGGGCTGTGGTGGAGAGCCCCCTAGATCGCTCCCTAGATCGCCTCTAATTATGTTTACGATTTTCCTACACATGAGGCGATCAAGGGACCGCTTTAGGGGGCTCCTCACTAATGACCCGATATTGCCACCGATTTTAGGGCCGTGTGTAGGCGCTTTTAGAAAGAAAGTATTCCATGCCATTGGTCCTAACCCCCAGCAATAGAGAAAAGGTGTGAGGATCTGTTGTATCTTGTAGAAATTAACCTCTTGCCTAATGAATAGTCTATTTCTTGAAAATAATTAAAAGAACATTACAACTTCCTCTAATGGTTGTTAATTAGATTCTGCGGCACGTTTTATCCACTGCTGGAAGTTAAATTAAAAAAGGGCGACTAATTTTGCAACTTGATTCTTGAGTAAGCCTTTTAATTCACTTCATAAATATAAATCCTCTTTTATATGTAAAAATAAGTCAAAATTACAAAAATGTAGTGTTCCTGTCAAACATTTCAGAAATTTTAAATTGCCTACTATCAGCAATAATTACTCATTAAAATTTAGACAGATTTTATTATTAAACTAGCGGACCGCTCCCGGCTTCGCCCGGGGTGCATTTTTTTTTACGTAAAAACCTTCCCTGATTATCCCTCTATCCATGAGTGAAGACAGAATTAAAATCGGTCTACCCGTTCTCGAGTTTTGCGCTTAGCAACACATTTAGGGATTCATTTTTATATTATAGAATATAATCTTATAAAGTTTGTTGATTTATTATTGTAATTGGAACACATTGCTTTCTGCAAGTATTTAATTAAAATTATAAACTAACCAGGTTGCAGAGGAGCTGGTTGTCCCGCAGACTACTTGATGCTGCAGCATCAGATCAAGGTTACCATGTCATGGAAGTACCACAGAAGTAACGTTATCCCAAATTTCACATCATTCGAACAAGTGGAATTCCACTTGTTAACCCATTTCCTAGTTAACGAAAAAATGGGATGATTGGTCTTCAAACGCCTGAAGAGATCTTCGTAAGTTATAGCTAAGAACAATTCCGATCTATCCGTTTGAGAGCTATGATGGCACAAACACACGCGTCATACTTATAACACCCCATTTTTGCATCGGACTTCGGGGGTTAAAAAACAGCATTCTTATCATTTCTGGACAACCAATGCGTGCGACATCTCACAATCTGTTTTTCAGATTTTTCTCGAGCTTTAATATGTATTAAGCCCAACTAGTTGTCCATGGTAATGTTTAGATATAAACAGCTGTTACTGACGATAATTTATTTGTTAAACGAAAAATAAAACGTGTCCAAAAGCATCCCAAAATAAAATACGAGTAAAATTGAAAAACAAAATGTTCGTTCTAAAATACATTTCACAACACACATTATGAAAAGAGGACAAAGCATTGTCCCCTTTCAAGTTCCATTAGAATCCATTATAATTTTGTACAAGAACACGCGTGGCTTGTAATTTAACTGGCTGATTTAATTTAAATGCCAGCAGTGCGCCTCTCGTCAAGTTCGTTCGGAGGAAATTGCTCGTTCTCACTTCAATCGCCATAATCGTCAAATAATTCAAACTGTGACCTTAATTAAATACCTTTCTCCTTTGCATTTACACCTAGATAGAAATAAAAGTTATGTTATTGTATAATTTAAAATAATGGGAAATTTAATCGCACACCAAAAAATAATATATTTTCTCCGTCAAAAATTCGTTGCCGGAGCGAAGTGCTACTTAGTGAGCTTGTTTTTTTTATTTAGCTCAAAAGTTTTGTTTGGTTGCTTAGTCGCGTAAATTTTGTCGCGTACCCCACTTTGAGAAACCCCGGTAATAGCCTGCTCAATCATGTTAATGTAATTAAAAATAAACAATTATCGGTTTGTTTAGTTAAAATAAGTTAAAATAGGAATAAAATTAATACAAATGTACTATCCATTTACCCATAGGCACAGTTTTGTATGCGTCACGTATTTCTCTTAATTACTTAATTACTTTGTCTATGTTACCGGACGCCAGATGCCCTCCTCTAACGCCCGAAACAACCAGACGACGCCGCCGAAGCGACGTCGACCAGCTCCTAGAAATAATAATGCATACCTTATCTACATTTTTGTGTTTTGTCCCATAAATCTCTCCTTTTAATAATACACAGTGACCATAATACCCCAGAAACTTTAGTTAGGTATGTATAAATAATAACCAAAGAGTAAGTAAGTAATATTTTAATTATAATCGCGATAATCATTTCCAGCGCCAGATATAATGATTTTCTCTTGGAATATGTTCTTCATCATATGATTTGAACAATGGCTCAACGGAACTTCAACATAACCTTTAATAATAATAAAAATTAGCACCATTAGAAATAACGAGGAAAAATATCACAGTAGTAAGTACTACTCTTCATAATACATGAGTACACATCGTAAAGTATGCCTTTTCAAGAAGCCAGTGTTTATAAAAAAATCATTTCATTATTTTCTTAATTTTTTGAAAGTCATAATGATTTTTAATTTATAATTAATGCACATAAAATTTAAGTAAATAGGTACTTGTTAAATTTATCAAACTCATGCTAAATATTAAACATAATACTGGTTATAACATAGAGTTTCTAGAAAAGTAAAAATATTTACCAAGGTCCTCGTCAGCACTCCTACAGTTTACCATATCCATGTAACATACATTAATGAAGGATTTATATAGGTAGGACTTATATTTGGCAGCTCCACATACTGGACGGTAATATTCAGGACAAAACACTGGGCAAGACTCTTCATTATATCTTCGAGATTTTGAAAGTGCTTTTATGCAGAAATTTAGTGGTGTTTCGGCAAAATCTAAAAATAAATAAATAATATTCGCACAAAATGTTGATGAGGCTATAAAAATCCTGGTACCACCACTTACAGGACACCAAACTGAATTAACAGCTCGAGTTTTAATTATGGAAAACTTTAATTAATTTAAATAACAAATATTTTTTTAATAAGCGAAGAAAAGAAACAATAAATTTTTTCACATATTTTTAACGGCTTCGGACCCTTTGGACCCGCAAGTTTTGACCTGCTGAATAAAAGTGCCAGTTGGACCCACTTTTAAGTACCCGCTCTGATAATAATCACATTGGTGTGAAAAAGAAAAAAAAATAGCACCTAACTTATTTGCATCGAAAAAGATGAAAAAAAAAAATACAAATATGGGTTACAATTAAAATACAAATTAAAATTTATTTACTCTTTATATATAAAAATTTCGCTTCCGTATATTTGTAACCACAAAACTAGCCGATGAATTTTACAAACGACTTGAAATTTTCAAACAGCTTTTCATTTTAACAGAAGTGAAGCCACAGTTGAACAGTGGTCGGTCGGGTTCAGCTAGTTTTGTTATGTTATGTTACTTATTTAGCTATTAAATCATAAAAAAACTTCTTCTTAATATGTTAATAGTTATTTTTTTAAAGTACCAAAAATCCAGATTATCTCTTGACTAGAGAGGAATACGAGTAATTTCCGGGTCATCCTAAACATATAACTATATTATGTAACTGTATATTAGTATGCTAGATTTACTCATCTTTTATTTGGTTTCTCTTAGGAACTAAACTGGAAAATTCTCAAACCTTTGCCTGCCAAAGTAAAAAAACACCCTCGCTATTATCCACATATGGTGCGAGACTGTCCCTTATACTCTCTACAAAATTGGCAATGCACTGCAGTTGCTTTTTTAACTGCCTATAAAACTGTCATTGAAACATACCAGCTTGGTTGCAAGTATTGTATCCGTTCATAGCACATTTACTTGAAAACAGTTTATAAGCCCTCGCTTTGATGTTGAGACCGCAGACAATTTTATCGTTGTCTGGACAAGTTATTTCGCACAGATCACATCTCGATATGTAGATGGCTAAATAAAAATAAACATTATTACAGGGCCTTACCGTACTTAACTTTTAGGAAGCTTACTGACTGACGTCGTATAGTAAAAGTCGCCAGAAAATAGTAGATCAGTTCACATCGTTCTGAGTCACACTCATAGGCTAGCCTAGCCTAGCCTAGTTATAAGATAAGAGAGCTTGTGAGAATGCATAAGCGTTTCACGTCCAATTGTAACAAAATTTCATACAGAAAATAAGAGCAAAATTTGTTTGAAATTCCGTGTTAGAAGTTACCTACTTTAGGTTTTAATTATATCGAGCGACATGTTATAAATCGTGAATCGAAAGCTTGTCTTTTTACAGATGATATCCTCAATATTTTTTCACATCTCCAATTAACGTTTCTTAGAAAAACATGACTTTGTAATGCGCCATCAATGCTTAAAGGTAATGTTATTATTATCAATAAATAACTTACAAGCAATCACTATAGACGTGGACCACAAATATTTCATTCCGCAAACGTGCAACATCGACATTATTGGCTCCGTCACTAAATTAATTGCCCACATTCCTATTGCTAGAGATTTACGACAAATTTTAATTAAGATAACCCACTATTGTAGTGTTGGCGTTCGCTAAACTCTTGTTGAATTTAATAAATTGTTCGCTGTTTACTAGAAAGCTACAGGATAATCAAGTGACAAGTAATTAGGCTAAGCTGAAACTCTGTTCTCTTAGTGTAAAATAGTCATTTATTTTATTCCGATAGTAATATACAGATTTAAAAATTAGTAGTTAGATAGTTAGTTAGGGAAATTTTGTAGTGGCAGAAGTATCCTGGCGGCATAAAGCCTGCGATTGAGCTTAAAGCCAAGCACCCTAATCACTCATCCAACATGCTTGTCAAAATATAGCATAATCTACTATTATTCAATAATCAGGTAGTCCAAAATACCTAAATTATAAAATGGTTAAATACCCAAAATTTCATTTCCCAAATCAATATAGAACATTAAGAAAAATTACCTACATACTTAAATAAAAATAAAAATATAATAACTATACTATTTACCAATACACAAAAGAGGCAAACACACTGCGATGTGTAGTTTCTTGAATTAAAATTTACGCTATGCTATGCATACTAATGAAAACATAATCCCAGAGGGTCAGACAAACTCACCATACAAAATAGAACTGACCCCTATCACGTGAATGCAGGTCGTATTTCGCTAGTATTGTTTTTTGGATTATCTATTCTTTACATAGAATAAGTAAATTGAAGTTGCTTTCCGCTTATGTAATGTACTTATATGTAAACTTTTATATATGTATAATCTAAATTGATATTCTAATCCTAACAAACTTGTCTACCCCTTGAAACTACTAAGATAAGCAGCAGACGTCTCCCTTCTGAAATCTATTTACAAGGCTTTATGTCAAACGATCATAAGTTATTGCATCCTCCGTCTGGGTTTGAAGCTCTAAGACCAATATGATCCAACTGGAACGAGCACAAAGCTCTGTGTTAAAAGTAATGTTTCACAAACAGTTTCGATATCCAACTGCATTACAGCAGATGGAAAATGAATTACTAAGGCTTATACATTTACAAAGCGGTGATGATTTGCACATGAACGTACTTTCCGCTCAACTCAATATATGCAATATTTAAAGCAGCGCACTTTTCATAAGACAAAAAATATTTTTCGTTATTATTCTATTTTTAAACTTTAATGAACAATGAATAAACAATGATAATATAAATGCGATAGTGTATGTTTGTTACCCAACACGCCAAAAACAGCTGAACGGATTTGAATGAAATTTGGCACACAGGTAGTTTACTGTACTTGAATTAACAATAAGTACCTACTACTTTTTATCCTGGAAAAATGTTATTTTCCTGTGTGATTTTTAAAAAACGAACTACAGCCCGTACAGTCGCTAGCACAGCTAGTTTTAATCATCAATACTAATAATAAATCTGTAAGTGTAGGTATTGTATGTATGTATGTATGTATGTATGTATGTATGTATGTATGTATGTATGTATGTATGTATGTATGTATGTATGTATGTATGTATGTATGTATGTATGTATGTATGTATGTATGTATGTATGTATGTATGTATGTATGTATGTATGTATGTATGTATGTATGTATGTATGTATGTATGTATGTATGTATGTATGTATGTATGTATGTATGTATGTATGTATGTATGTATGTATGTATGTATGTATGTATGTATGTATGTATGTATGTATGTATGTATGTATGTATGTATGTATGTATGTATGTATGTATGTATGTATGTATGTATGTATGTATGTATGTATGTATGTATGTATGTATGTATGTATGTATGTATGTATGTATGTATGTATGTATGTATGTATGTATGTATGTATGTATGTATGTATGTATGTATGTATGTATGTATGTATGTATGTATGTATGTATGTATGTATGTATGTATGTATGTATGTATGTATGTATGTATGTATGTATGTATGTATGTATGTATGTATGTATGTATGTATGTATGTATGTATGTATGTATGTATGTATGTATGTATGTATGTATGTATGTATGTATGTATGTATGTATGTATGTATGTATGTATGTATGTATGTATGTATGTATGTATGTATGTATGTATGTATGTATGTATGTATGTATGTTCCTCCATAACTCTGAAACGAATTAACTGATTTTCATGAAACTTGGTAGATAAACATTTGGACGTACGGGACACAGAATAGGCTACTTAATATTTTTCAACGCGGACAAAGTCGTGGGCACCAGCTAGTAGTTTAATATAATATTCAAACTGCCGCACGTGACGTCGTGTCGTGATATTTGGCCAATCGCATTGGAGGACGATAACGCAAGGCAGCGCTGTGATTGTTGACTACGCATGGTGTACTCTCGCATACTGACCGCATAGTTCGACATGTATTTGGATGTTATTAAAATATTATTGTAATCCTAATTTGTAGTAAATTCTGTACATAATCAGATGAAAATTGTAATTGTTTTCGCAAGAATATTCAACAAATAATTACTTCAATAAAAACTTCAACTTACACTTCAAAAAATAAATAAAGTTTTATTTACTATTCAACTTTATTCAAACTTTATTTATTTTTGTATTTTTCTTTTACAACACATAATTATCACAGTAACATCGACATATTCCCAAGTCTTATTTGTATATATTTATAAAACTTATAAAGTGAAAATTATAACATATTATGTCTATACACCATGATTCTTCTAACATTTCTGTTTCTCTTACTTCTTTTACGGTTTATTTATAAATTATTAGGAACAACTTTAATTAAAATAATTAAATAAATAAAATTAGAAGACTTCCTATCGAGCTTGTACACGCTATATTTGCTATAAGTTGCTGAGAAATTAAGTGTCCCGCAGACTACTTAATACTGCTGCATCAGATGAAGGTTACCAGGTCATGGAAATGCCACCGAAGCAAAAGAACAAATTTCACATAAATCGAATCTGTGGAAGTTGTCAGATCCCTTCGTCAACTAGGAAAAACCATCTAGTTTATAAACGAAAAAAAAAACCTTGGGAGCTATAATACGATTCTATAGGCAGACAGACACACAGTTACACACACACACGTCAAACTTATAATACCACGTTTTTGCGTCGGGCGTCTGGGTATATAAACGAACGGTTTATGATTTTGTTTCTCTGCTATCACTGCTTTTCTTTAAATAACAAATATTTTTATTTAGCGCTTTCATTTAAAGTTTATATCATTAAAAATGGCGATGGTCATTGTGTAGCCTTTGTAAAAAAAATTCTTTAGAGTAAATGGGTCGTAATGGAGCCTTTGAATTCCAATTCAATAATAAATGGGATGCTAAGAGAGAGGGATATTTTGCAACATTCACTTCCGAAAAAATTCTTTACTGAAATAAATAAAGGAAAGGTGAAAATACATTTTGTTCTAGACTGTTATGTTGTAAAATGTTAGATTACTGTGGGTTTTTTGAAAACCCCACAGTAATCTAACATTTTTCTAGCATAAAAAATATCCTAATATATTATGTTAATCTAGGTAATTATCAATATATCAGTAAAAACTGCAGTCAAAATCGGTTAAGCAGTTTATGAAATTAGCGGAAACAGACAAACAAACAAATATTCTAAAAGATTTTTAACTAATTAACTACTAGCTAAATAAATTTTTTCATTAACTACGGTAACAAGAAAAATGGGTTACATTTTTTTTACATTAATGGCTCGTTTACGATTTTATTTTAATGTATAAAATAGATGTGAAAGTAACTCGGTCTATCTGTTTGTTACCGTTTTATGCCCTAACTACTCAACCGATCATCGCGAAATTGTGAATACACTTTGTCAGGGATACAGGTTAGGACATAGGGTAGCTTTCATCCAGAAAAAAGTAATGTTCCCGAGGGACCGTCCTGTGGTCCTGTTAGATATTATATATTTTTTTATTTTCAACGCGGACGAAGTCGCTGGCACCATGATCATAATTCTCCATTTCAGTTTCACCGTCTGTATTTCATTTGAAATACGAGTAGTATTTTAGACTTAAACACAGTGTCAAAGATTGTTTCATTCAATAGTTATTTTAAGAATTGTGCGATAGTTGAAAGTGCGCTCATTTTACGCGGACACGTTTACGAGGAATGTCTCCGGCTTATTATACTATTGTTTGCACAGACTTATCTCTAGGATTGGCCATGAATACGCGAATTTAAGTAAGCGGAAATAAAAAGGAGATCAGGGGATCGCTTTAAACCCATAAAATCTACACGTATCCTTCATGATAATTCTCAGTCTTCCTGTCACCTCTTAGACTAATTAAATAATGAGCTAATTATCAGGATGCCATATTTTGATCTGCAAGTGTCCGTTCCACCTTTCCCTACTAAGATATCCTCACTGGTAAGGATATGTGGACTTTTTTCCACTTAGCCCTACCACTAGTTAGCATTATTATTTTGATCGAATCGACCCCTGAACGCATAATTTAAAAAAAAACTTTGATACATTCCTTTTCATGGCTTCTTATAATTAGAAGGAAAAATACGTTTTATTATTATATTTTAATCAGTTTTAAGACATTAAGCTAATTGCATTTTAACGTTCATTTTACTTGAAATTACATTTCTATCCGAAGTTAGTCTGACAATTTTTAACACACAAAACTTTTTTACTTATTAGCTACGTCAACTTGTTTTGTAGTTTTTTAGTTTTATAAACGCGTGTCCACATGATATATATTCTTTTATTGGTCAATGTAATGATTTTACAATAAACTTAGATTTTAAACTATTTCTTTTATATTTCAACAATATACTTTACCCAGGAGCTCAGATTTGGCTCTAATAATTAAAAATAATGAGAAATTAAAACATTTCTGTCATTATACATATTTATATTCAGATTTGATTATCAGTGTTATCAGGTGTTGTTTACTTAGTTAACTATAAGAAAACTTATCGTTGAATAATAATTACAATATTAATAATTAAAAAAAAGAAATTTCAAGAGGACATCCAAGAAATGTCCTCACGTTATATCGTCCTGCAACATTGCTATAAAAATGTGGGACGAAGTAGGCATACGGAATGGGACGAGACGGGAATACATAATCAGAACACATAAATATTTTGGGACAAACGGGGCGCATACAAATTGGGACGTAGTGGTTTTTTTTGTGGGACACAACTTAGTGGGACGAACCAGTCACAAACTTTCGAAAGTTCTCGAAACGAAGAACAGCTTACTTCTACATAAAATAAGAGATTAATGATTCAAGAGGAAATAATAACTTCAATTACTTTGTGTCATTAGATGTAGGTACTGACTTAAACAAAAATTATAAGATGTTGACATTGTGGTGAATCTATTTAATTGTATTAATACTATGAAAACTATGAACTAATTATTTATTAACTATGAACAATGAAATTATAATAAAGTTGTATTTAATACTATGAATTGTTTTCACTGTTTTCATGGCTCCACATTTAAAGCCTCTCGTAGAATCTTTGATAATTACAACATAACAAAAGATTAGGATTAAAATTTGTTTTGTTAAATAACGTGTGGATTTACAAATACTTTACGCAAACTCATTTCACTTATTCGTACTAATATGGTATGGAGACAGATTTTTTATGTTAAGGTCGGCAGACAGACTGACGGTCCACTTGATGCTAAATGGCTACCGTCGGCTATAAACACAAGTAAAGCCACAGGATTAAGGATAAGGGATTGGAAAGGCATGGGGTAATGGAAAATGGGCTCTAGCATTCCTTACTCAAAGTACAAAAAAGCACGCGTGCTGTTGTTCACGGTGGTCTTCTGTAAGGAGGTGGTTACTGCCCAAATGACTGCAAAATACAGTGCGCCCTGCCACAATTTCTAGATTCAGAACAGAGAAAACTTTAAAAGTTCATTTCCAAAGTTTACCATTCCAATCGAACGCACCCCAACCACTCATCCAACGGGCTCGTTAAAATATTTTATTGTAACTGTTATTGTAAGATATAACCTACAATGAATAAGAAAAAAAAAAATAGAAAAAAAAGAATATGTAGGTTCGTTAAATCCCGATATTTAAAGTTCCTGTTTATCCTTGATTTATTCGATCCTTTCTATTTGCAAAGAAGAGAAATAAAGAGGCCTTACGGACATACCTCTGGCGCGATGAAATCTCATGCAATATTCATACAATTGACACTACTACAGGGTTATTCTCATGGAAGTGTTATTTGTGTTTCCTTGGAGAAGATCTTTTGACCACTAAGAGAAGGTTTATTCTAGACTAACACATGCCGCTCACGATTTTACCACCATAAAAGCGGCACAGCAATAAAAGCGTAGAGAAGATTTGTGAAAATACGTCACACACAACATAAACTCGAGAGAAAATGCTTGCTTTATGCAC
The DNA here is from genome assembly GCA_936446665.2 of Synanthedon andrenaeformis. Lineage (NCBI taxonomy): Eukaryota > Metazoa > Arthropoda > Insecta > Lepidoptera > Sesiidae > Synanthedon > Synanthedon andrenaeformis. Next base: position 5,656,370 of record OW387792.2, read on the forward strand.
GAGAATATTTTATTGCTTGCGAGAAGTTTAAGGTGCTTAAAGCTCAGTTTCAAGTGACAATATACCTTAACTAGGTAAATTATACAAAGGATACACGACTTTGTTTCGACGGATGATAAAATATGAGTAATCCAAAAGCGTAGTCTAGTGGTAGCAGGGCACACACCGCTCCCTGAAGCACCCGACAAGGACGCGTGGCGGCTCACGGTATTCCAGTGGGCCGCCATATTTAGTGAGGCGAAGCCATCGCCTTGAGCTGGGTTCGAAGAGAACGCAGCGGTGTGTGGGGATCCGAGGATAAGGCCTCGCTGTGAACTCGGACCCGCACATCACCGCTGATGGTGGAATCCGGGGGGGTTTTAGTGGGTATTCCCGGTGATGTCATTTCACCAGGCGAGTCCCACACTCCCCCTCGTCGACTGTCCCCGTCATTTCTGAACGTTTCTGAACTGAGTGCGTAAACGTCATTTCCCCTCCTTAAAAAAAAAAGGGCACACACCGCTCAGCAATCATAAACTGGAGAGCTCGCTTGGCGACAGTAACCGTGATCAGCAGAATATCACTAGTTATTGTGTTTTGTGAGTGAGCAAAAGATGCTAGGGACCATTACTTAAAAAAATAAGTGATAAGGCCCATCTCTCCTTATCACTTATCTTTTATCCTATCAAGAGAATAAGCGCACTTGCAACATTTATAAAGCTGTTGGTGTTAATAAAATATGCACAGGATCTTAATGACTCGTAGTTATTATAAAGGTTTATTATTATTTGTAAGTAACTTTTTAAACTTTTTAATTATTAAAACAATCAGATTATAGATATGGTGTGGAGGCAAGGTATCCTAAGTGCTATTTTTAGTAATAACTTCATGTGAATATTCAAGAGTACATTAAAACATAACGATTTAATGAATGGTCTCGCATACATTTATACAAATGAAAAAGTAATTAAGGATTAGAATACACAGGTGTAATTATTATGTAAAGTCTATTTTATTCGCTTTTGAATATGAAATTTATTTTTTACGGCAAAGCCTGGTTGAAAAAAAAAGCATCACAAGAGGTGATGTAAATGCCTGCCTACCGATAGAGGTAGTCTTTACCCTACGTCTAATAAGATTCTTTAATCAAGATAAGGATGGAGGAAGGAAATCTGGTATCCCTCTCTAAAGCACCAAAACACAAAATTTTACACAGTGGTAAGAGGCATTAGGGAGCCGTTTTTAAAACACATAAAAGATTCTTTTATTTTTATATTACTCTCTTGAAACGCTGATTTTATTTATTAATCTATATATGTATATATAACAAAATCTTAAGCGAGCCCTACCTGTACCTATTCATATTAAATGGTTTTTTTAAAAAAAACAAATTAATACACGTTAACGAGGTCAAAAATAGTTTTTAGAATTTTTGTCAGTTAGTCTGTTTGTTTGTGCACGCTAATGTCAGAAATGGCTTAACGAATTTGGATTAAATTGGGCATACAAATAGTTCATTACATGGATTAATATATACGATACTTTTTATCCTGTAAAAATGTTAGGTTCCAGTGGGATTAAAAAAAAAACTAACTACAGTCCGTAACGAAGTTGCGGTCACAGCTAGTTAAATAAATAAAAGCAATTATGACCTCGTGTAAATGTTTTGCTACAATTACCCTGTCGACCATTGTAGAATTAAGGATAAGGGATAGGGAAAGGCTTTGGAAAATTAAATTTGTATTTCTAATTCTGAATACGTACCAAAGAGCCATCTATACATAATTCCCAATTACCTACGTATTGTAAAAAATAAACTTTGTAAATATGCTCGAACCTCCTTCAGAGTTGTCCCTTTTATCGCAACATAAAAATCGCGTTAAAAAGGAAAAAGGCTTGAGTGGGCTCTTAGACCTTTCGTCGCCTGGTTTTAATGTCCGTCTCTACGTGGGAATATTAGTTTAGGAAATTTATTTTGCTACTATTATGTTACCTTTTTTGTTACACAAGAATACTCCAAGATTTTTCTGCTCGAACACTTTGCTTAGAGTGACTGTTTACACTTGCAGATTGTCGATTAGCTTCTAGGATTTAATTTCGACGAAATTATTTCAATGTTATTTTTATTGTGACATTTTTTTCAATAATGTATACAATTTATATTTCACATAATTATAGCTAAAGAGAAATTTTAAGACAAACATAAAACTTTTCACAACAAAACCCATTAAAATATGTCTGCAAAACAAGCCAACCAGGCTATTAACTCAACTGTTGTATTACGAATAGTATCATTTTTCTACAGCACTAGTGCAACTAGACAAAACTATCTGATTATTATATTAATGTTCGCATAGCTCTTATTAGTGTAGATGGTAATTTGCGTATTCCAGGACCCTCGAAATCAAGTGGTCTGCTTCTGACATGCTTGTTAACATTATGCATTCTTAATGATTGGATATTCCTTACAAAAGTGTTGTATTCAATTAAACATGTTTCTTACATATAGGTGTAAATAACAAGAGAGTCAAAGTAGTTCTATACTCGGCCCCATAAAAGTTTGACAAGTGTTCTCAGTTTGTTGTAACTACAAAATTTAATTTAGTTTATATTTTGTTATTGATTGCAATCAATTATAATACATACCTCTTTATGTATTTCTTTATAAAAGTACAAGCTGATTATAACAATGAATTATTAAAATAACCTTTAGTTAGAGTACATAGATAGGCTATGTTCATCTGGATAAATGTCCTTCAAAATTCAAATAGGTGCAAAACATAAGTTTTGGAGATTACTTTACACATATGAATAAATTTACAAATTCCGCTGTCTGTTTATAATATTAGTATATACGAATTAATATTTCATAAGTATTTTAGGAACGTCTGCAATTTTCATATTGAATGTGAAACAAACTTCATCAGTGGAATTGAGATTCTACAAATACAAATTAATTATATCATAACTACAATCACTTTGACATTTCTATCTTAATGTTCTAGTTAATAGGTGCCTATATTAAGAAATAAGATTTAACTTAAAATATTTAAGTTAATTTAGGACTCATTACAATTTATACCTAAGATTTAAAATTCAATCAATCTTGAGCAAAAATCTTAAAAAAAAAACATGTTAGTCGTAGGAGTGACACATTTTTTTTATTTTATGTATAAGACTGTACACAGTTATCTTACTTCTAACAGCAACTTATAATGTAATCTACCAACATTATCCAAAGGCCTGCATTTAATGGGTGGGATAATGACCGATCGTTTTGCAAAACCAACAGCTTGTTCTAAATATTACACAATATAAAAGTTATCAGTAACGAAAGTATCAGGAATTATTGTAAAAAAACTAATTAAATTGGAAATATTTTAAACAAGGAACTACAACTATACAACTACTTAAATTATTATTTTACTATAATTTTTACTCTGATAGGAAAAGAATACAAAGGATATTACGTATAAGGGTCTTAATTATTGAACAAATTGCGTCCCCCCATAATCCTTAACGCTACCCCTAGGTTGAAAAACTGTGGTAGGATGGATTAATGAAAACAAAAGTATTGAATCCTCCAAAATTTATTTCCTCGTTAAACACTGAAAGATTTGAATTCTTGTGTTGAATTCTTACATAAACTGCATTTAATAAGCTAAATTAAGAAAAACTTGTGAGAAATAGTGTTTCTTTTATAGAACGAGTAATAAATATTCAAGGTGTGCCATCCTGCCTGCAATATGTAGGAAAATATCTCACGTAGTGGATAGATAAAGCTTTAGACTGAAAATATTGGCTTCCATTTGCAGCTTGTTTACAGCGAGTTTAAATCAATTTGACAGTACCTACACACTGTATTTTTAGAATTCAATAGAACTGGTTTATTTCTGGTTTATTTAGTTCAAAGAATATTCATTTATCTTTCCCCATCTAGAGTACTTGACTAAAGAGAACATTTTTAATATTAATCGACAATGAATATTATTACCTCAGACCAAACCAACCTCAGACTATAGACAGAATTTTGCGGAGAACATAGTGAAGCCGTTTTTATAAACATGTGTACGTAGGCCGTTTACTAACCTATAACCTAAATTTTTGACCTAATATAATCAAAGTTTACAAATCAAGATATTATTTAGTGTCTTATATCAACAAACTCCATGGTATATTTAGTATATTACTTCCTATTAACCTGTCTGAAAATAATAGTTTAAATCTTTGTATCTGAATAAAATCGTAGGATGACAGCCAGTACCAGCAGTAGGTATTTGCAAAAGCAATAATAGTTACAGAACTTCCGTATTCGAAGTAAAGACAGTGGCAAAAGGAATGTTCCACTCAATGGATTACTGGAGGTGTTTCCCGTCATTGTTAAAGCTAATAATTATTTACTGCAGTTATACATTGATAGTAAGTACACCAACAGATAGTGTCTTAACTTTCCTGAACCTGACAGGACTCATATTCAAAATTAGGATGGCATTACGACACAACGCCGGATTTCAAAAAGATAAATCTTTCACTGGACATAAATATATTTATATGTGAACACGGTGAAAAGAAAACAGATTTTTTTTTAAATTACTAGCTGACACGACAGACGTTCTGTCAAAAGCTATTTAACTGTGGCAGATGATGTGTAAGAAAAAGACATTTTTTCATTAACATTGTTTATTTAGTAAAAAAATTAATTTCGGAGTATTGAAACTCATGATTTTCATTTTGTTATTAACGTTAAAATCTAATTTCACGTTTATAAGCTTTCAACACTTCGAATGTATAACAAAACCTTCGATCTATAATCTCTATAATCTATATCAATTATATAAGTAATAAGTTTCTCCGCTAACTTCTTCTGAGTCATCCAAGGGATTTTAATGTTGTTTGTACTAAAGGAAAGAGTAATTAACGAGGAAGGTTTATGTATATTATTTGCTAAAAAAATGCATCTTCTGTGCAAGGCTGGCGGCGGGTTGCAAAAGGCGAATATTAATTAACCTTTAATTTTCATTAAACGCAATATTAAATCAATCTCCAAACGATATGGTCACAGTCATTTATTTTTTCTATTTTCCTCTTATAGTCGTTGGAAAGGTCGAAACCTGTTTACTTACAATTTCCTCTAAAACGTCTTTTCCGCGCGTCTCTATGTAAATTGTTCAATATCGCATCCACTTTTACGGCAAGCAGTTTACTCGTACGACGTCTAACATAGCATCCCATGAACATTATTGAGTACGATACGATAGGTTATCTTCATCTAAAAGCTTAAGAAAACAGTAATACCACTCGAGAATTTAAATCACATAATTTGCACTTCTTTTTCTGTCTCACAAAAAAGAATAAATGAAAAAAAAAGTAGCTTCACAAAAATAATTATATAATATTTAAATTCTTTGGCATTATCGAATTAGGTAAATATGATTATTATTGATCGCAAGAAATATAAGAGAAAATATATCAGGTCAAGGTTACTATGTCATGGAAATAACACCGAATATCAAAACTAATAAATAGATTTATATTGTTGTTATCTTTGATAAATAAAAATATGTGTTCACGAATTTTTTATTAGGAACAACTCTCAAATCTATAGGTTCCTTAAATACAGGCAGTATTGACAACGATGACGCTATTAAGTTTAATAATTTAATTATAGAACTAACACCTATACTATACATATATGGGTCGACCAACCCTTTGTTCTCAGGTCGTGTCTGTGACCATCGAGCACACAAGCAGGCGGCTTGTTACTTTAACTAGGAGACAGCAATTAATAATGTATCCATAACTCGTTCGATTCTTAGGAACTGACAATAAAGGTACTTGATGCATAATATAGAAGAGTGTGTCTATGTTTTTATGTAAACTTAAAAATGTTTCTAAAATGTTTGACGACACGTTGAGTCTAGTGACTAAAGTGGAGTCATTTTAATAGGTAACATTTGACGTCTGTCAGTTTTATCTTCATAGTGAGGTGACCTGCTTAAAAACATCGATTAAGGCTTATCCTTCCAAAAAATTAAATTTTTGCAACATTTTGTAACAGTATTATTCATTATATATACGCCTTTTCTTCAGCGAAAAAAATATATGTTTATCTACAAGATATGAGGAATGATTTGTTGGGATTAAAAATTTTATTTTATTGAAATTGATTCAGGAAAAAAATTCTAAACTCACCCCTTTTATTTTCAGTTAGAACAATCTCACTTCTACAATATTTATCAAAAGATTATGAAATTTTGTACACTTATGAAGATAACAATTTAACATGATTTGTTGAAAGCGCTTTTTGAAAATTCGTAAAATTGAATTTTATATAACGTTTTTATCAAAAATATTTCCCCACTTACTCAGCGCTAGCCCGTTCTCGTCCATAAAATCAGTGCGGGGCGAGTCGTGATGCTAGACGGACCTGTGCCGCGTTGCGCTTCATCAAATTATTAATTTTTACGTAATAAACAAAGAATAAACATTTAAGTGGCAGAACAGACAGTGCATGATAGTGTATATAATACTTTAATAGGTTTTCTTTTTTGTCTTTTTAATTAAATCTTTAAAAAACTAAATATAAATTATGTTGTAATATAATATTCAATTTATTAATAATCTGAAATATTCAATTTGAATATTCAATTAATAATTCATCTGTATATATACTTGTTATCTAAATTTAATAAAGATAGGAAGTAAGCAAAGGAGGCAAAAGCGTAATATATCAAAAATAAACCAAACGAGGAAGGAAAGTTTTCATGAATTTTAATTAATTAATTAAATTAATTAATATTAATAATAATTAATTATTTATTAATACATATAAATTAATAAGCCTAATAAATAAATAATAAAGCAACTATAACTCGCCCCCCCCCCCCCCCTCCCCCCCTCCACACAAAATCCACCCACATAAGAGACGGCGGTGGACCCGTCGCGGAGCGACGGCTAGGGTCTACCGGAGCACCAAAAAAAAAAGCGAGATTTTTGACACCCTCCCCTCCCCTCCCTCGGACCCCCTCAGTCGTAACTCGGAAACGGCGCGTCACAGCCGGGTCGTGTTTGGGGTCATCAGAGACGTCTCGCCGAGATAAAAAATTTTGACGCCCCCCTCGGATCCCCCCGGCCGTAACTCGGAAACGGCACGTCACAGCCGGGTCGTGTTTGGGGTCATCACAGAGGTCTCGCCGAGATAGAAAATTTGACGCCCCCCTCGGACCCCCCCGGCCATAACTCGGAAACGGCGCGTCACAACCGGGTCGTGTTTGGGGTCATCGGAGACGTCTCCCAGAGATGAAAAATTTGACCCCCCCCTCGGACCTCCCCGGCCGTAACTTGGAATAGGCGCGTCACAACCCGGTCGTGTTTGGGGTCATCGAAGACGTCACCCAGAGATAAAAAATTTGACGCCCCCCTGGGACCACCCAGGCCGTAACTTGGAAACGACGCGACGTAGTGGGGTCGTGTTTGGGCTCATCGGGGACGTCTCAACGAGATAAAAAATTTGACGCCCCCCTAGGACCACCCCGGCCGTAACTCGGAAACGGCAAGTCACAGCCGGGTCGTGTTTGGGGTCATCACAGACGTCTCGCCGAGATAGAAAATTTGACGCCCCCCTCGGACTCCCCCGGCCGTAACTCGGAAACGGCGCGACTCAACCGGGTCGTGTTTGGGCTCATCGGGGACGTCTCACCGAGATAAAAAAATTGACGCCCCCCTCCAACCCCCTCAACCGTAACTCGGAAACGGCGCGTCACAGCCGGGTCGTGTTTGTGGTCATCGGAGACGTCTATCCGAGATAAAAAATTTAACACCCCCCTCGGACCCCCCGGCCGTAACTTGGAAACGGCGCAACGCAGCTAGGCCGTGTTTGGGCACATCGAGGACGTCTCACCGAGATAAAAAATTTGACGCCCCCCTCGGGGCGTCAAATTTTTTGACGCCCCGAGGCATATGAATATATATACGTACATTCACCATATATGAGTACATACCTACACCAAAATAAACGAACCACATAACCAAACCAAATTTTTGTCTGTCTGGGTGTCTGTTTGTTCCGGCTAATCTCTGAAATGGCTGAACCGATTTTGACGGGACTTTTATTGGCAGGTAGCTGATTTAATAAGGAGTAACTTAGGCTACGTTTATTTTAGAAAAAATCCAAAATAACATCCAAAATAACATTTTTTACAATTTTTGTCTGTCTGTCTGTTTGTTTGTTCTGGCTAATCTCTGAAATGGCTGGACCGATTTTGACGGGACTTTTATTTGCAGGTAGTTGATGTAATAAGGAGTAACTTAGGCTACGTTTATTTTAGAAAAAATACACCCCAGACCAAGCCGGGAGCGCGCCGCTATACACTCTAAAAACATAACCCTCGTTGTGGCGCAGACGGGTAAAATTTTTTACTAGGTAACATAATTTACTACCTAAATAACAAAACACGCTTCATTTTTACTGAATTATCCCTCTACATTGTAAATAATTATAAATTTGTAGTATGTATTTGCAGTAAAGTAGGCTCAGTCGACTATGTCGTGCCTTTGTCGTCTAGTCTCCATACTACTCTTTGCCATCTCTGTGCGGTCGATCTCTTGTAGAGGGTGGCGCGGGGAAATTAGCCTAATAATTCAAGGCCAAATCGGCGTTATACACCTTAAAGTGAATGAATCGATACGGACTTCAAACATATGTGAATTTTAAAAATCATCAGGCGAATCCCTGTCCCATTATTATTTTTACCTTCGTAAATTTAAGGAGTAAAATAAGACAAGTACATAATTTAACAAAAATATTGCATTTATTCAGTTGAACTATCAGAACTGTTATTAGTGCTGACAGATATTATTAATTCATTTTCAATAATATTGTCTATTCTCACATTTCGTTCAAAATCATGTAAAATTATTTTCTTTGTTTTCTCTGCGACTTTTCTCCAGTCTTCTGTAGTGACTTCTGCACACGCAGTTTGTAGCAGAGTCATTTTTTAAATTTATTTTTTGTATTTTTATAGTTAGTTAAAAGAATAATAAATATAATTTTGTTTTATTATAATCACAACGTGGTTATTAATTTATGGTGATATTTCTTCACAAGTAATCATTGCATTCGATACTACTTATCAGCTTTCGATTTTTAGAGTAACATCCCTAGTGTTTAAAAAGAAAAAGGTTTAACTGACGCAACATTGTAACGACGTTCAGTTCTTTAGATCAGAAATTGTTTATTATGTTTTGGAATGGTTTATTAGTGAAAGCAAATCGTAAAATTACTCGTATCGGTCATTATTACAATAAATATGTAATCGTAATTGAAAAAAGTTAAGCAATTGTGCAGTTCTAACAAAACGAAAAAATATATTATTTTATGCCCGCCGTTAGAAGGTTACGTTGTTGAATTTTGATGAATTGTCAAATGTTACCTATTAAAATGACTTGACTTTAGTAAGCCTATCTGTGAACCAAACGATCGCGGGTTCGAATCCCGCTAAGGGCAAATGTTCATGTGTTCACATTTACCATTATACCTGAGTCATGGATGTTTGTATTTATAATATGTATGTATTTCCAAAAAAAAAGTACGATAATCTATGTATTATATAAAACTGTCTGGTACCCATAATACAAGCATTAATTGCTTACTGTGGAACTAGATGGTGCTGTGTGGAATGTGTGAAGATATATTATATTATATATTATATCTTCTCCTTCTGTAAGGAGGTGGTTACTGCCCAAATGACTGCAAAATACAGTGCGCCCTTTTATAAATAAAAATATTTATATATATATTTTTATTTATAAAAAAATGTAAATTATACTAAAGGGTATACATATTACATACGTAATGTCAAATGTGCGCGACACACGCGGTAATGTGTAGTGTTTTAATTAACTTAATATATTTGTAATGTAATAATACAAAAATATTCATAAATTACAAAAATACAGTCCTTCTCCATATAAATTTTAAGTATACCAAAATTCATACACTCTGTCCGCGAAATTTTATTAAAAATTGTAAATCAAATACAATTTTTGACGATAGTAGTTTTGTAGGAAATTGAACCTTTTTTTTAATTAACATTAATTCGTTATCTTAAATCTCGGGTTCTCGTGTGAAAACTACGGACGGGCAAACGCAGCATAGAACATCCACCCCACAAAGTGGACGGACGACCTAATAGAGGGCCGCGGGTCGATCAAGGCCTATTGGAATATTATGGACGAGGCCTATGTCCATCTGTACATGTGCTATGTTAGAGATGATGATGAATTCAACACACAATTATATTAAAAAGACTCGATCCGTCCGTTAGTGCATGCTCAAATCCGTCCGTTCCATTGGACTAACGTGGCTTTGGTTTTATATTTTATTAGCTCTCGCACGTGACTTTGTCCGCGTTACTTTATAAAATATAGCCTATGTTACTTGTTTATAATGTAACTTTCTCTAGGTGAAAGATTTTTTTATAATCGGACCTGTAGTTATTGAGTTTATTCATTATAAACAGAAATAGAAATCTTCTCTCTTTATAATATTAATATGGACTAGCGACCAGCTCCCGGCTTCGTCCGCGTCCGATCGCCACCAAACTTCACAGGATTACCCGCTGGACTAATCTGACGATTATCTGAAAGTTTTATCAAAGTCGGTTCCGCGGTTTCGGAGTCCATAGAGAACATGGACTCGAAAACCGCATATCGCCTTTTATATATTAAAAAGATATCAGCCATTTATTTTTCGATATTATGTCGGGTATCATAAATCAAAATAAATCACATAGTAATAAAAGTCGGCAAAACCCGAACCATAACCGCAGATTATTAAATTGCATTATGATTACGAAAGCGTATCAGAGTTGCATGATATTTTTATCTTTATGATTAACTAGCTGGCGCATGCGACTTTGATCGCATTAAAAAACAATTGATATGCATATTTTAATGTAACAGGGTAAAAAATGGTTCGCCATCTTAAAGTCAATATTTGCAACAAACATGCCCGGCGGTGGTTTTGGGGGATACTGCCGTTCGTCGTAAAACCGCCCGAGATGGCCGGCGTACCTCCACCCTCGGGTACGCCGAAGTTCTGACAGGGAGCGTAGCCCTCCCCGCGCTGGATAGCCGTGGCGGGGCACCGATGTCGTGTCATAACGTCCCCACGACCCCGCTATGCAAGAGGATTTCCCAGCGTTAAAAAAAAGGCAATTTTATCAGTCTCGCCATAATTTCATTTCAAACGTCTGTCAGTTGTCTGCTTACTGCTTTAGTTACAAAAGAGTCTACAAGCCTGACATTATACTTTTGCCAAACGTTGCATGTTCTTTATTTTTAGATACTATGTCCATCCTGAAATCATGAAACTTTTGGTGGAAGTATTTCGGATGAGTAGTTTCGAAGATTACCTCCTACATACAAATAAACGAATAAACATACATACAAACTTTACTTCTTTATAATATGAGTATAGATTTAATCATCATATTTACCGTGTGATTTGTTTATTGATGCTGACTTGGTAACTGTAATACATTATTATAAATTTGCATTTATATGAATTTATTAACCGTCCGGTCACGGACTAGTGTTATTCTAGATATATGTATTTATTGCAATATTTCTTTGGAGTTCGATATATATTTTTAAGTTACGAAAATGCGGTCGGTGCACATTGTTACGATAGACAATATTGTTGCCCTCCAATTTGATTTTCTTGATATGATTTTTTTTTGTACTTAAAAGAATATATACAAAAAAATATCCAAAAAATGGCTACAAATAGAGTGGAAGTGAATTGGACCTCAGTATGTGTATTAAAAAACACACTGGATAGTTATTAGTTAAAAACTTTTGCTTCTACATTTCGTTATCTTCAATGACTAATTGCCACCGTTTCCTTTTCATTTAAAAGGCCTTATTGTGTTTTGGTAAGTGAATAATAAATCACATTTTATCCTTGTAAACAGTTTGAGACTAGGAAAAATATTTTTCCTAGAATTATTTCAAAACAATAGCATTACTTATGAAGTTTGAGTAATTACTTTCAATTTTATCTTTATCGTTTATACATATCTAAGGAGTTTCACAATAAATTGATGAGTCTATCGCATCGAGGCGTTGTAAATGTATATTCCTCATTCAATAAGTTATTTGCGGTTATATTAATTGGTATGCGGTTTTCAATAGCATAGCTGTACACTTTATTTTTAATGTAACTATTTTGGCTTTTTTAAACATTTCGTACATTCTTGATTCAATCCTTGTGTGTATCGAACTATATCTCCTCTTTTACCCTAATCTTTAACTCTAGCAAAGTTGTCAACGCACTAGCAACTACTACAGCATTGCTTGTTTTAATACGTAGGTAGACAGATATTAGAGTCACTCTCTTCCCTGCTAAAAGTAGAGCCTGCTTTGAAATGTCTTGGTGACATCGACCACCAGCTGTTTTTACTCCACTCTGTCCTCAGCTTTATTTATAGCCTTTGCAACTGTCAGGTCTGTAATAGCAACAATTTGATCTGTATGTACATTGGCTAGGAGACGTAGGTAGGTAAACACCCAACAAATGGGCCATCAGCCTGCCTGCTAACGTTAACATAAAAAAGAAAAGGTTCTTTTAGCTTTCATAATATTAGAACACTCTAATATTTTAAAAACATAAAAAAGTCGTATACTTCTTTGATAAATTTTGCGTGATATTCAACAAAGACTGATAACTAAAAGCCATGCAGTGTTACCCGTCATAATAAAAGTCTTGAACTGTGTTCGGTCGTAAATAAGTTACAATACTAAGTTAACCCATTAAGGAAGTCCAATAAAACTCGATACATCTTAGCAGAAAATGCAACGAAGCTTCGCTGGAGGCACGTAGCGAACAGTTCAGTTGATTATAAATATTATTTTCTTCTAGATAGTGAAAGAATTCTATGTTATAAACTCGAAAGTAACTCAGTATTTTACGTTCTGACGTACACAGAATTCACAGAATAAATTTTAATGATATTCGACACGAAAACTTTTGAACAAGGTTAAAAATTTTTTTTGTTTTTTTTTTTAAATAAACTTTTTTTTTTTTTTAAATAAACTGTTTTTTTTTAAATAAAACTAGTGTGAAAATGGGCATGAGCTCCATTATAAGGCTGTTAATGATCGCGCGATACCGTGCGGAACTACTAACCGCGCGATACAAAACATGTATCGACCTGTTCAGTTTGATCCGCGCGGTACCGCGCGGTCATGTGTTACAGACTTCGTTCGTGTTGAAAAATTAAAGAAGTGTGTGTTAGCTCCGACGCACGACTGGAGTTTACTCCTTACGAACGTTTATAAAATACATAATAAAAATTATAAAAATATATATTATAACGAATTACCAGTGCCATCTAGTTTTCGCAACGATGTATATTACGTAACATATTCTAGTTTCAGAGATATTGTGTAGTATTGTGTAGATTTCACAATATCTCTGAAACTTCAGAGATATTCTAAAATATTCGAAAATAGAACGTAACGCATACCGTGTGACAATTTTGATTTTACTCCCATAAATTTTCATACGCCGGGCTTATATATGAAAATCGATTCTTAAGGAGTAAACTCTAAAAAATATAACACCTAAGAAAATATATAAATAATATAACGCTTGACTTCTTTATCAGTGTGACAAAAATAGCGCCAACTTTTTTTATATTTTAGGATTAAAAGTATTATATATGTTAATCCAGGTAATAAACCTGGTAATGCGTGATTAACTAACAAACTCCCAAACATACAAACTTTCGCATATATAATATTATATAACGATGTATAGATGTAAATCTGTTCGCTAACAACTTGTTCGAATTTTAAATACTTACATCAACCGTTAAACTCGAAACATCATAAATAGAAAAAACTTTCACACATCGGTAAAGTTTTCCCCTTAGCGAATCTCGTAGCGTTGCAATGAGTTTGTAACGTTATTCCCAAGACGGTGGATGATGCGAAATTCAATTTTAGATATTCACGATTGTTCATTAACTATAATATAGGGGTTGCGCTGCCGAGAGCGCTCGAACGTCTTGCTTTGATGTTCTACCTACTTTAGTGTGATTCAGTTCCGTACTTTGTTCGCATAGGTATCTGAATAAGTATGTGCATTCTCGTGCAGGAAGATTGATTCGAACGTATACGTTTCACATAGAAAATGGAAACTTGGCATTCACTTCTTGCTGCGAAATTTTCCTACACAAATCATGTATGAAAAAAGATCGCAGAGGGGTCTCGAACATGGATATGGCTCAAGATCGAATAGTCTGCAGAAAGAAATTGAATCATAAAATACAAAGATTAGTAAGGAATCAGAATCAGAATTATTCTCAGTATCGTCATAATCTTGCCTATTTTTTTTTTCGAAACCCTACTCACAATAAAGTGACATACGTTACATACATAGATATCTAACACAAGCCTCTAGAGATGTTATCCGAATATGTTTGCTGTAAAACAGTTAAACACACACCATATAACATCCCGTTTTTGGGACGGGCGTCGAGAGTAAATGCGACGTAAAATACGCTAAATGTCATAAAAGATTTTTAGTTTTTTTAAAACTTACCCTCTTATCTCTTTAATTGCACTCTTTGTGCTACTTTTACAGAAGTTTAATTCTCTTTATTACTTATTGAAAAAAATCTTCCTTTGTCGTTCTCTCGGTAATAAATGAATTTAAATTCATAGTGTACCGTTTAAAAACTTTGTTGTCCGCAAAGTTGATGAGCCTCTCGGCAGTATATCGGTTTTCATTAAAGTTTTATCACTATATTTTGTAAAGGGCTAGGCTTAATAAATGATATTACAGAGGCGAGCACGCATAACTCCTTTTATGACTTACATGTACATATTTTGTGCATATTTTTATTTCTTTTTTATATGATGTAATTCGCCTCTATATATAATATAATATATCTATAATAATATAAATAATTTCGTCGGTGCTATTATGAACTCTAAGGTTCTTTGACCACATGTCTAGGTTGGAAAATTCAGAAATATGGCGCAAAACCAAAGTAAATCAAAGAAATTCTATTCATCTGAAGTAAAAGCGAGATGGGACGAGTCACACGCTACCGCTTTCAGTGGTAAGTAAGGTAAGGCTGAGAAAAGAAAGTTCACATATGAGGCCAATAGACACGAAGTTAAGCCGCTAGTACTTCTGTTAATATAAGTTAGGTAATTGTTACTATATATTGTAATATATAATTGTAATCTAGGTTTACTAATTTATAAAGAGATAGAGGTTGAATGTAGGAGGTAATCTTCGAAACTACTCATCCGATTTAAAAAAAAAATTAATAATTAGACATATGCTAAATATTCCATGCGAATGAAGCTGCAGACACCAGCTATCTAAAAGATCTAAAATACACAAAATGCTTGGCAAATGCAAAATGTCAGGCGTTATAGCTTTTATTTCACAAAGCGGACGAAGTCGTGGGCACCAACTAGTATCTAATATCTAATAATTCTATTTTAGTTCTTTAAGGTTAAATAAACTTAAAAAAAACTTGGCTCGAGGTTGTTCCAAATAATTCGTCGGCGTTTTCATCTGCATGTTACTTTAACATGTCAATAACATAATGTAACACCAAGCAAACACCAAGTGCTACTTGTAACATAATATTTATTCATATATGGTTTCTTATCTAAAAAGTGGACGCCTTGATTTGTCTTAATAATTATTTTAGTATGTCGTCCAAACAGCTGTAGCTTGTGTGTTTTACGCCTGATTAAAAATGGGTTTGCTCTTGGCCAGAACCTATGCGTGTAGCAAAGATGAGGCCGATGATGGAGCGAGCTCAACCAGAAGAAGCATATTCAGTCGAACTTTGAAAAGATTTGGGTTATATTGGTCCGAAAAAGAGGAATTTCGACAATATGAGGATCGTAACCAGCCATACGTCTGAATGTCCGATGGAAGAAAGAGTATGAGCTCACGCGGCTTTTGATTGATGCCTCTTTCACACCGTATATTGCACTCCATAGATACCGGCTTCATCCTTATTTCTTGGATTAGAGACTCTGCACACGATATATGGTAAAAATTGAACAAACTTCCTTCTGATATGTTTTTCTCTAAAATATAATCTTTAATTGTGCTATAATTTTTTTTTAATCGCAGACATTACAAGGTGTTGCTTGTATTTCTAGGCAACTACTTCCTAGAACAAGTAAAGCCTGTCTCTCACATTTTTGTATAAAAAATTGGAGTGGTTATACATTCTCGATAAAGTAGTTAATTAATTGCGGTGAACGATAAGATCTTGATTGAATTACAAAAAATGCAAAGTAATGCATATTTTTTATATTAACTTCTACTAAGTTTGTACTACAGCGCTGTTTATGTCTTAGTCTTATTACATTTATAGACATTTTATTATTCAGAAACAATGCATATGACTCGCAAGATACTAACGAAAATATTCTTGTCGCTATTTTATTTGAACTTCTCTTCTAAATCAATTTAATATTATTTATCAATACTTGGTTTATGATTGTTAGAATTTATTGCTTGTATAGTTTATATACTTACTCGTATATCTTGTATACGAGATATAAGTAAGTAAGTATATACTTACTTATATCTCGTATACAAGATATACATGATTTCGGTAATCTTCTAGCTTAGGTTCACTATTGACGAGCAACTAGAACTAGTTGCCGTGCATTTGCTAAGTCATTATTTATTATAGAAATAAATATGTCTAATATTGAAACGGTCACTATAAATGTTGATAGGTAACATTAACAAACAACAACAAAGTTTAGATAACAATTTGTAACAGACCAAAAAACTGACAACTGACTTGGTTTTACATGAAACCTCACAACTTTTTGTAGTGGAGGAACTGCGTTGCGAGACTTGACATTTTATACATTTTATGTTTTTGATGGGATTAGTTTTACTAAACATGCGAAAATGTTATTAACATGGTCATACAATTAAATATTGTAAATAAATTAAATTTATTATTATAAGATATTACTCGACTATTATTATAATATACATATAACCAATATCGTTTCTAATAAACGATATTGGTGAAATTTGGTCCTATGCTACACAGAATATATATTTTTTAATATAAAAATATGAATAAGTATAGGTAAATACTGATGATAAAGGATTCGAAAAATTTATCTATAAAACTTTATATTCAAGTTTAATACAAATGTATTAAACTAATGTATTTTGAATTCGAAGTGAGAAGAGTATACATTGGAAAACATTTTGTTAATTTTTTTCATTGGAATTTTCAGTGTAAGTAAGAAAATTTTGAAAACATTAAATTATATTCAACGGAATAAATTGTCGCAGCGAAATTCTCGTAAAGCAATTTTGAATTCAGACGTTAAACTCGTTAACGGAAATATTCAAAGTTCGTAACCAAATATTCATGAAAGTTTTAATAAAATTTATACATTTCCAAAACAATTTTCTCTTTTTTTTCCAAACTCTTCACTAATTAACATGACTAGCCAATTATTTAAATAAGTATCGAATTACGAAAGCATTTTCTCCAGTTGTCTTTTTTCTCATTAACATTTTATCCCAAAGGGCAAACGTCGTTCAGCATACAGATTCCTGGTCGCTTTTTACTTATTTCTGTACAAAGGAATTTTGCTTTTGAGGCCAATTTTGCGGATTTCTCCTCAACTCATCGTAGTGTCTCGAATTTAAATACCAGAAAGGTTGACTGTCTACTGGCATTTGCTCTATTCTGTTCACCAAACCAGCATCTCCCCTAGCTTCAATCGGGACGTCGTCATCCTCACCAAATCGATTTTCTAACTTTGAATCTATTTGGGGAAAACCTATAGCTTTGTTGCCAGCATAGAATGGTCTTTGAGCTCCAACGAAAGCACTGAGAACCATCATTACGAGAACATATTTGAAGACAGCCATTATCTGTAAGAAATAGACATTTTTAATTTTGAAAGTCAAATTGGGCAAACACTAGGAAAAGCATAATCTAAAATACATATTAAATGTTTCTCTATATGTTTTCTAGTAAGTTTTTCTAACAGTCTTCGAGATACTTTGAGAAAAGTTGCTATGGTGAGACTTTTATGTTTATAGAACTCGAGTGCTTAGATATTTAAAATAAGGTTATGATTTAAGCAGAATTGTCGAGTTATATTACCGTTTTAATTTCATATACGCATAGAGAATACATAAGAAAATCTTAGTTAAAAATGTAGTTCAAAAGTGCGTAAGTACATAATTATTCAATGGTTCAAAAGAACTAATCGGACAAGTTGGCGTTTATTTTAATTATTGTGCCCGCGACATCGTACGCGCTGTAGTTCGTTTTTTTTTAAAGATTTCACAGGAACTTAACATTTTTCCAGGATAAAAGTATCCTACATGTTAATCCAGGTAATAAACTATCTGTGTGCCAAATTTCATTCAAATCCGTGAAGCTGTTTCTGTGATACTAGCGTGCACAAACGTACACGACAAACAGACAATTTTTTTTCCTTGGTAACATAAGTACAACGTGTAAAAAATTTGTTATAAAATATTTAATGTACCTACGGACACGACAAGTTTTTTATTTTATTATAATATCAGATTGTTACATACAACATAATTTAAGATAAATATTTTTTTAAAATAAACATAAGTAAAATGGATAAAAATGTAGACAAGCATTGTAATTAAGTAAATGTAAGTTACTAACAACATATTTAAAACTAAATAAAAATAAAAATAAATGTTACCTTGACAAACCAGGTCGAAGCGATTGTTATCGTTAATTAATTTAATGACAGGACTGGTTTTGCAACGACTCTCTATCGCTTCACTTTACAAACTGCGCGTAGAACTAAATGCGCTCTGGTATAAATACAATTTACTCAGTGCATATTGTTATCAAAAACCATCGATAGAGTTAAACAATATAGACACGGCTACGCAATAATTGGTCGGGGAATTTTTGAGTCGCGAGTTCAATGGAATTTTCAAACCATTGAACTCGCGGCACTGCCATGTAATGTAACGTAATGTAACCGAAACCTCTGTTGACAATTATAAAAGAACACAGTAATTTCGAATAAAAATAGAAAACGGCCAGTGATATTCCAAAAAGGTCGTCAAAATTTTCTGTATAGAGGAGCTATATGACTATGGGGGCGTTCAAGTATTACGTAACGCAATTTTTGAAGATTTTTGACACCCCCCCCCCCCCCCCTTTATCCCTTTTAGGACCAAAAAAACGTACAATACACTCTAGGGAATCCCCTCCCGTAAAAAAGCATCGTAACGTTTTACAAGATACGACAACCCCCCCCAAATTGCGTTACGTAATACTTGAACGTCCCCTATACTGAGCGCTGACAGTTTTAAAAAAGAATAATTTTTGAGACGGGTAAAAACCATTGAACGCGACTTGTCATGTAATGTAACCGTGTAACCGACAGTATGTACTTTCCTGACGATTCAAAAAATACAGACTTAATTGCTCAAGTTTTCACGTCGCTGTTTTTTTTTTCGTATTTTATGAGTAAAAAGTTGCAGTAAAAAATCTTTGGTTTTACTGTTCATTTCTGGCTAATTTTGATACCATTAAAAAGATAACATTTTAAAATAAAAGGGAAAACGATTTCCTGACATTTTTCTATTGTTGACAGAAAGTCCGCCAAAATAAGTGAAAAACGAATAAATCCGATAAATTTTAAGTTTTATTATTAAAAAGGGAAAGCGCGACACAAGGTTTATGAACTTAAAGGTACTGACACATATGCTCATAAAAAGCATTCTCACAAGCTCGCTTAAAACGAGAATGCTCCGCAAAACTGGTTCAAAGCGTTTTTAGTCCGGGAATTTTGATGTCACAGTTGAAGTTTGCTCTTGGGGTAGGTAGTCTGTGGCTCTGGTCGACCTTTTACGGGTAAAGTTGATGTCTTTATTGGAAAAGTAAAGTAAGATCGACATATAACTAGTTTCAACATAGCTAAAAAGCCAGGGGTTCACCACAAAAAAGTTTTGACCCATTTTTAAAAGTCTGGATATACAAAAAAGCTCGATATTTGGGTGCCACACCTGCTCACTGAGTGTACTCATTTGCGTTTCTTTGTTGAAACGTAATGAAACCGAACCGTTTATAAAAATATTGATCACTAGTGATGAAAAGTAGATCACCCACTACAAGAACGTGCGAAAAATACCAAGATCCACATACCAAAGCGAAACCCAGATTAACTCCGTATGTGGGATTTTACTGCGAGGCAAAACCTTAGTACTTTATTTTGAAATCGTTGGATCATACGAATTTTGCTGATAAGTTGAATAAACGATAAGTGACAGGATGTTGATAAGGAAAGGGACTCACTTCTCACTAATTGATTTACCAAAACATTCACTAAATAAGGAAAGATGTTTTATTTATTAAGTTTAAGTTAGAATAGTTTTACTTTTACACTTTTAAACGTAAAAGCGAAGAAAGTTTTTTGAAGCCAATGTGCTATAATCGTGTGCATAACATTTGAATGTATACAGTTGTATCCTATATATACAGTCAGACAATAAAATAATTACCCTAAACTTTTAATGACAAACGCATTATTTTTAGCATGTCCCTATCTATACAATTTATTCGTCTACGTATTAACCCGCATATACACGTCACACGGGAATACTTACCTCTTATTATGATGACGTCGCAAATGGGCTTGGTCATCACAAAACGAGCATGCAAACATCCAATACTAATCGACCTTTACTCACGTAACAATAGGCCGCTTAATATTCCGCTCGTGAGATGCAAATAAGTTCTCGATAAACTGGTGATTTTGTTGCCGCTGCCGGCCGTTGAGATGAGTCAATAGTGACGTCGCGTTTGCATTGTGAATTACCAAAACTTCAACGTTATCTGTAAAGGCGATTACGAACACGTCACACATAACCTAATTAGTTTTGGAAGTATCGACTTTATGACTTGGCTTTTGTTATTAATTGACATGTTTTAGATATTTTGATCGCCAACATTGACACAGTTTTTACTTAAATCAAGTTTTTGATTTTATTTACGTAAAGTCGGCAGACAAGCTGACGGTCGACTTGATGGTATGTGGCTATTGATGATAGGGAAAATGGGCTCTGGCATCCAATACTCATTCACCGAAACACACCAGCACACGTGCTGTTATTTCACGGTGGTCTTCTGTAAGGGGCTGGTTACTGCCGCCAAACGGGCTATGCCCCTGCTACTACAACGTATTAACAACAGATATAATTAATTTTGTACTTTCTTTCCGTTAAGTATTTTTTACACATTTCTTTATTAATTATAATTAATTGCTATATTATTATACTTATTTAACAGGACAATTACAGTGACTTTTTTTTTCATTAAAAAATTTTGTTTACATTTATTTATAGTAGATTAAAATATGTATATCAATAAATTATTATATTGTTCTAGGAAAGAACGGAAATAACGAATATGTAGTTGTTCGGTGAATTACTTTTCCCAAGGAAACGACACATTTAATTATTAGTGATTTAATTGTTAGTGACATAGAAACAAATTTAAAAAATATGCTAAAAATACAAGTAAATATTTTTAAGTGTTTATTAATTGAGAAATGACTAAATGGAAATGACTACAAGTTTTCAGAAGAGTGTTTATTTTAAAATTAATTATTTATAACAACAAAATGATCCTAGGGCTTTAAATATTCAATTATGTTGCAACAATCTAAGAAGATGAAAGACTATTTTATTTTTTATGTACCTAAAGGTCGCCAGACAGGCTGACGGTTAATCTTTTTTCTCCATACAAAAAGTGCCCAAAGCGCCTGAAGAAGATTGAACTTCAAAAAACCGTTTATCTCATCAATACCTCACAGGCTATAAGTATTGCATGTGTTCACAACTTCACATGTGGAACACTAGCTTGTCTGTCGCACTTTGTCACAAAAATACTTTGTTACAGCATGTACATACATAAACGATGAGATCATTAAAAAAGACAGTTATATGACTGCAACTAGTAAAGAGAATATCAGAAATACAAGACTTGAAGGCCCCTCTTGTAAGTTTGTATCGAGACATTCGAACATGACGCGAAAAATTCCTTTGTCCTCTACTTTTTCCGTATCTTTTTTCCTAGCAAAACTTCGCAGTGAATAAAACGTCTACGTATACGTCCCCCATTTATGTCGCGAACCGAAAATTCCATCCATCTTAACGTTGGGGATTTTGTGACTTGCATTTTTCTTTACTACACCCGTATCCACATAAAACAAATGTATGACATCGTAAAGGAAATGTAATAATGTTATTAGTGATGATATAAACATGACACACGCTTGAAGAATGTACTAGTATCTATTCTGTGTTAGCCAATGAAGCAAATATATTTTAACGTGACATGGAATCTAAATCAGGATTTTGTTACTTGTCTAATTCTCTATGGTATTTTTTACATTTTAATGAGGTTTTCACTAATATAAAAAGCGTTAAACGAGGGAGGTATATATATACTAGCTGGTGTGCACGACTTCTTCCGCATTGAAAAATACAAAATATGAAACTTGATCAAAAATGCGCTAAAAAGCGCAAGCAAACAGTTCTACCAGAATCCGATAGATGTCATCATGCAATTTTAGATACACATTGAATGGAATACAGGAAAGGGCGTAGGATACCTATCATCCAGAAAAAGAGTTACTATTCCTGAGGGATCATTCTAAAAAATTCAACGCCTGGCAAAATTATAACAGCAACAAAGGTGTCAGGCGTTATAGGGTATTGCTCATATGTTTTGTCAGGCGAAAATTCTTTTAATTTTTCAACGCACATGAAGTCGCGGGCACCATCAGCTAGTTTAAAATGAAATTCAAAATTAGTTTTGTGTTGTTTTTTCATATCATACATTTTCCCCTGCGAAAACAGATTCGATAGGTGTTTTGATGACGCCCAACAGCATTATCGCGTTCTCCGTTACAGGGGCCTTTTATCCCTCATTAACTTTACTAATTGAATTTCATTTAAGATTTTATGTGAACATACTTTTCTTGTAGATGAGATTACCATTAATTCTTTATAGTAGTGGCAGGTCACTCTGCATTCAGGAGTTTTATGTTAGGCATCCCATCTGGCGGCAGTAACCAACCCCTTACAGAAGACTACAATGTATTATCAGCACAGTAAAGTAAATAAGAGATGTCAGAGTCCATTTCCCTAAGCCTTTCTCCCTTACCGTATATCCTTATAAGGTTGTTATTTTAATTTATTTGAGTATTTCATAATGCCCAATTTTTGTGGATTTGAAAATAGCAATAAAAATTAAAGAAAAGAAAGATACAAAGAAACAAAAACCTTATATTTTTCTCAAAACACAATATAAAAGAAAACTAAAACACTAGACATTATGTTTTTAAGTTGGCGAGAAAGGTTTGTCCTGACTGCACTGCACTGGTGTATTCTGCCAGGATCCAAACAATTAAAAGGTCACCGACGCCAACGGAGCATACAGACGTAGGCAGTGAATATACTTCAATGTCTACGTCTTTTTGCGTCGATACAATTTGTAACATTTTAAAAGCGATGAAAACACTTTGAGGCGCTACTTAAAACACAACAATGCATGTCATAGAAGATTGTAAACAACAATTAAAATGTTAAAAATTAGGTTAGGGTAATGGTTGGGTGTTAAGTAAAATGATATGTTGAAAAATAAAGGCTTTCCGGAACCTCTTTTTTATATTTATTTCATAACTATTGATAACAAAATGTATTAGAATTTTTATATCTGCTAGGCCTTTGGCGTCAATAACTTCCACTTTTTTTAAGTTTAAGTTGGTAATGAAAGATTTAGTTCAAAGTAGAACAAAAAACATTTGCTTCGTCAGTTGTTAAAATAAACATCCCATAAAAATTTTCTTATTGCCAACTTTGGTTAGAGAATTATATAAAAGGTTAAGGGAACAAATTTTTTTTTAAATATCTATTTTTCAGCTCAATCTACTGGAGGTTAATATTGCTTAAAGAAGAATTTAGCTGCATTTTCCCGAGACACTTCATAAGAAGAGGTCTGCGCAGAGCGGAAGACATTTGTTAAAGGCGCTGACTGATGGCTGCCGTATAGGGCAGGGATTTGGTTTAAAAACCGTACTTGCATTCAAGGTCTAAAGAAAATTAAGAGATCAACTTAAAATATGGTTTTAAGAAACTTAGGAGTTGCATTAAGAAATTTTTCAAAAAGTGCAGCGAAGCTGATTCGTTTAGCATGTGGGGGTCGACAGGGAAGCGGCAGGGGATCGGTAAAAGGATTTCTCCTCGATAAAAAAAAAAGGAGACTACCGCCCGTCGTGAGTTCCCCCGAGATGGCCGGCGTTCTTCCACTTTCGGGTACGCCGAGGTTTCGACAGGGGGCATAGCCCCGCGAGGGAAGCCGTGGCGGGGCACCGATGTCGTGTCGTAATGTCCCCGCGACCTTGCCCATCTACGGCCGCTCTAGGAAGTCGTTGGGTCTGTAGCGTTCCCCCTATCACTGCCGGGTATCCATGGACATTTAAAAAAAAAGTACACCTGCAAACTACTGCACCATTTTAGATGAATTCAAGTGTGGAATTAAGAACACACTGGAAAGACAAGTTATTTTTTATCCTTTAACCCTGGAAAGTTGATCGGAGAGGTAGGTAAAAAAATCAAAATGCATTTATCCATTGAATTCACAGAACAGATGCCAACCAAGTGCTGTCAAACCGCAGACCGCGATATAAAGTAGGGTTGAATCAGCGTCATACACAATTGTGGGTTCCGTCATTGCGGTGGATAATATGTATATGTATACATACTCGTACAACCAAGTGTATACGATATATCTCACACAGTCATAATGCGTTCTAATGTTCTTAATATAAAATTTATTCGAATGACTGGCTATGTTTGTCACGTACCTACCTACTTTAGAGAAACTCAACAAATTTTATAACCGCATTTCAGGATCCATTAATGATAAGATTGAAAGTTATAAAGTAGCTTTCAAACACCATTGTAATTATTAGGCCAGTCACTGAAGACATCTTAGGTCTCAATAAATTGCACTGTCTTGGTTTTTTGAGATATTAGGATAGATACCAATAGTGTAAAAACAACTTTGCAGTTTTGAAAGACGTGTGCTAACTGCACGATGCTCGAAAAAGCTCGAAATTTTTAGACTTTGTTTCAGTTTTTCGCTTATAACTTCTGAAAAATGCATCCTAACAACTTCTGAAAATCCTAACAACAACCCAAAAAATCGTGACAGTGCAATTTATTGCGACCTTTTTTTCTTTTTTTTCTTTTTTTTCTTAGTTGACTGGCCTATTTACTCGTGCTTACCTTAGCCATTACCCTCGCTCTATATCTGTATGTGCTAGCAATATTATGTCTTTTTCTTAGGTGTCAATAGTAAATACGCATTTTTGAAAATCACTTTAAAAAACATCAATTACATTTTTTTAATCAATAATACTCGTATCTAGTACCAATCTGATATCTGGAGATTGTAGCCTATTTATCGATGACGTAATGTAAGAACGTAGGTACTATTTTTCTTTTTGCTTTCATCTACGTATTGAGCCAATATAACTAGATGGTATTGAAGTCTAAATCAAGAAATAATTGTCAAGTAGAGCACGATGTAAGTAAGTATAATGTATCCATTTAAACCATCAGGATTACACTTATCCATAACAGGCTTACCCTAAATCGCTTTCAAGTATCATAGAAGGGTGAAACGATATCGCACTAATAAAAATAAATGGTTGACCTTACTTTGTAAAAGATATTCCTAAATTGTTATTAGTATTGATAGTTCTCTTTTATAATGTATATTTTATATAAATACGCATATTATACGATAAAAGAATGTTTTCAGTTCGAAATTTCAATATATTTTTTGTAGATTTAAGAAGCAATAGAGATTTAGTTTCATTATTACCCAACAATACAATTTTGATATCATTTTCACTAATAGAAAGAGCGATGAACGAGGAAAGTTTTGACTGAGTTATACACAGAAACGAGAGGTGTATCGTAAATATGTACATTTTCACATTTTTCACTCAACCGCATAGGACTTAATTACGTGACGTATATACCTAGGGAGAGTTTTACTTACCACCAAACTTTTGTAACGCCCACAATCTTATTTACGTCGACGTAAATAAAAACAGTTCTTTTATGGGCGTTACGACACGTTCGAAACGTAGAGATAAATAAATCAATTCCTTTATATTCTTATGTATGCGATTGAGATCCTTTATACGTCAAACTGTTTGTGTTTGTGTTGTTGACAGAAAAGCACGTGTTGGTGTTGCTAGCTTGCAAAAGTCCACGTGAAAGCCAACGCGGCGGAATAAAGAATAAGGCCGCGGTTTCACTAGGAGACAAGTCGCGGAGACATATCGCTAGACATGACATGATACACATCGCAGACGTTACGTGGCATGTCTCAGACTTTACGGTACAATATCGCTTGTTCGCACAACTCAGTAGTGATGATTATTATTAATATTATTTTCTATGTCATATGACAGACAAGCTGACGGTCCACTTGATGGTAAGTAGCTACCGTTGGCTATAACGTCGGCAAGGGCGCTGCCGACCATAGTAGGATTAAGATAAGGGAGTAGGAAGGATAGGGAATGGGCTCTGCTATCTTTTACTCACTCATCGAAACACAATAGCACACCTGCTGTTATTTCACGGTGGTCCTCTATAAAAAATGGTGGTTACAGGCGCCAGAGAAGTGACACAAGACAACACGCGTCCTCACTATTCAAAGCTTGTCGGGCGAGTGTTGAGAGTCGAGAGACACGAATTTCGCGCGTGTCGACGATCGACTAGTGAGTAGCGACATATCTCGCGACATGTAGAAGTCGCTTGCGATATCACGTGCAACGTAGTGGGACACATATATTTCGTGTCGTAGGTACGACAAGGTAGCGGGACAAATTTAATGTCCCCTAGTGAAATCGTGGCTTTAATACTTTCAAATAAGTAGGTATACGTACAAATTGTACATATACTTACTATCGATTCACTTATTCAGGGAAATAAGAAGTTACAATACAATGTAAATGAGATAAAATGTAGCGTACTAATGAATTTTCGTTTGTTCCCATTTTATGCGAAGAATAAATCCCTTGATAAAAAATTAAAATGATAAATAAGACAAGCTGGAGAAAACATTTATCTTGAAGGCGAGCGACGAAGTTACAGAATGATAACTGGCTATTTATTCCATGCCACTTAAATTTTGAGTTCGTCATTTGTCATATGTCAGAAAAATCCTAATGGAATATGAAGAGATGGGGGTGTGAAGACTTATTGCTTGGAAGGCTCTCGAGATAACTGCTGAAATAATGTTTCAAGACTAATGCAGTGTTAATGTTGTAAAGAAATCTTCACATGACAAGTGATTAACTAACTGGCTCAGATACTTAAGAACTAACTTACCAACGGGAGCTGCAAACCAATTCCATACAATTCAGTAATAATTGCATGATTACTGAATTGTTATGGGTCGTAGGAATACATTAAAAACACATGCAATTTCTGAAACATAATACGAGTATGAAGGTTTGGTTGAAAAAAAAAATTGCATAGTTATGTATTAATTAATATCTAAAATGTACACAATTTGTTACATTTTCGCTGGTTGAATCCTTAAAATTACTGACTAAAAGTCAATAATGTTTTAAATTTAAAATTGGGTTGTCAATAGCTGCCATATATAAAGGTTTTTCTAAAATATTAGAACTGCTGAAGACGGTTATTCGCATTAATTAAAGTAAGTTGAGACAACAAATTCTCTCAAATACCTATTTACTGGTTAAAGTACTATTTACTCTATGCTATTACTGACTTCACTCGCTAGTACAGCGTGTCCTTAAGGGGTAAGACTTAAGGGGAAATAACTAACACTGTTACTTACCATACAAATTTCTCTAAATCAAATGTTAAGTTACACTCGTACCTATATAGGTACCTAACGCATATGCGTTGTTCGTTTATTAGACACGTCAACAACACAATTAACGCAAACACACAACTACTCATTACTAATCGAAGATTTAATAAACTACTATCTATCAGATCACAGATGGCGTTGAAGCAAATAGACATTGATTAGATTATAGAGTAACTTATAAATTTAAAGAAGGAGATTGCGATCTAATGTATATGAGGTACAAAAAATAAATGGATAAGTACCTATTAACAGATAATTTATGTTTTACTAATTTCACAATTTTCAAATAATTGGGCACTAATTTTAAATAGTAGCCGGACATACTGCGTTTCGCAATCATTTGGTCAGCCTTCTGGCGGCAGTAAGCACCCCCTTACAGAAGACCACCGTGAAATAACAGCACATGTGCTTTTGTGTTTCAGTGAGTAAGGGATGCCAGAGCCCATTTCCCTAACCTTTCCCAATTCATTATGTTTGCATCGCACTTGCGGCACCTGTGGCATTGTTTGTGTTATAAATAGGCAACAGTAGCCACCTACCATCAAGTGGACCGTCAGCCTGTCTACCGACCTAAACTTTAAAAAAAAATTGTGTGTGTCAGCTCCGACACGACTGGAGTTTACCTCCTTACGGACGATTATAAAATTTAAATTTTTAAAATTCGAACACGCCTAAACAACAAAAAAACGTACAAAAGCACTTGCCTAATCGCGGGTACGGCTAGTATTTTATAAATATGTATAAGCTACAATAGTTGAATAGTTCTCCACTTCATAAATTCCCTTCCACATCTCTTACCATGAAGCATGAAAATTTTCTTGCTGAATAATAACAATGTTATTTATATGCTACACAAAGCTCAGGCAACTTTCTAAGCTGACACCCAAGTCACGTATACTTGGAACATTCCTGTACCACATATGTTGTAGACAAATTGTTGTTTAATATTGTTCTCGTAAATGTGATCTGGAGGATTTCGAAAGGGATATTTAAAAAAAATCGCACACATCACTGTCAACTGTTGGTACGGAGACGTTTTATGGCGTAAATGTTAGATAACGGCACCACCGTCGTCACAGCGATAAAGTAAGGATGTTACTGAGGTGTTATATTTTTTAATCAGCCACCAGCTATAGTATTTTACAATAAAATTGTCCTGATTTTTGTCTAATCAAAAGGCAAAATTAGGTCGCACAATATGTGAAAATGGTCTCTAAACTGAACTAACAATTCACAATGACATGGAGACTGTGACGCCAGATTGCCAACTACAATCGAATGAGCTCACTTTTCTTGTTCATAATTAATTCACTTTGGCACCGACCTGGCTTCAGCGACGCCATTCTGTTATTAAATGTTATGAACTAGACGCTGCCGCAGTGACTAAATTCAATTTAAAAGTGTCTATAAAACTTAAACTAGTTGGTGAAGCAAAAAATTCTAATACTATATTTTGCCCGCAACTTCGTACTCATTTATACTAATATTATTTATGTGAAAGTAATTATGTCTGTCTATCTGTTTGTAGGTAACATCTTCTCACGCCTTAACTACTCAACCGATCATCATAACATTGTCATCATCATCATCATCATAACAATAAAAAAAAAACTAAATGTTCCCAAGGAATCATCTATATAAATAAAATCAGAGTGTCTGTCTGTGATTTGCGAAAAACTGCCTCAAACTAAGCTTAGAGAGTCATTCGCATGCTGTTAAAACGTAAATAACTTTTTTTAGAATTTTTGTCTGTCTGTCTGTCTGTCTGTCCGGGGTAATCTCAGAAACGGCTGAAGCGATTTCGACGAAACTTTGCAGACATGAAGAGGGGGTCGTCAGGAGTAACATAGGCTACTTTTTGTTTATGTAAATTGTTGCACCCGGGCGAAGCCGGGAACGAGTCGCTAGTCTTAAATAAAATAAATGACTAACGCCCGGCCAAAGTGTTATAGCAACAAGAAGTCAAGCGTTATAGTGCTTTTATGTTTTTGTTATGTTAAAAAAAAATAGTTTAAAAGATCTAAGTGTGTGGGATGGGAAATCTAAAAGGTGGGAAAACGACTATTTTATACTATGTAATGCTAAGCCATTAAATTAAAGGTTCATCATAATCCGTAAAAGAGTGAAAAATACATCAATAACCTTCATTTATAACATTTTTATAAATTAATAAAGAGATAGTTGAAAGATCTAGATCTTCGTACATAGAGAAGGTTTTAATGGCTAGTTAATGAAAAGAAACACAAAATGTCGACATTAAATTTATTTTTTACAGTTTCAACATATGAGTAATACACATAAGTAGGTAAAAACTAGATGTATGAAGTGGTCTTTGCAGTAACAAAATAATAATCTATACTAATATTATAAAGCTGAAGAGTTTGTTTGTTTGGATGAACCAAAGATTAAATCTTTGGGTTGAACGCATTAAGAGCAGGCCCCACGAAAACAATTCCTACGCTCGCTCCGCCCACGTCCCGCCACCCGAGAGTTACAAGTTGCTCGGCGGCTCTCTAGGATTTTTTTTAATATATCGCAAGATACAGCTTACGTAAGGTTGAATATTGCGTACATTATTTGAAGCATGATTTGGTGTGCACTAGCTCGGAACTAAACAACGTTAGTCTCAAAATTGTTTTCGTTAATTATAGGAGTAAAAATAAACCTAAGTTTATTTTATTTTGACAATCACTGGTAAACAATGTTTCCTTGCTACGAGCAGTTTTTTGGCGATATAACTCAAGCCGTTTAGTAGAAAAAAGTAATATTCTCCGGAAAAGGCGCCGATTTCGATCAAAAAATGTATCGAATGAAAATCACCTAATTATGTTTCTGACTTGATAATCTACAGATAAAGGTCTCAAAATATATATATGTAAATTCCACATTGATCAGATATGTGGTTGACTCAGCACATTTATTTAAAGTTCCCTTAGTTTCATAGGGCCTGGCCTTAATCTCAGGAACAAGTATTGAAAAAAATATTGAATGCTGGTGCCCGCGGCTTCGTCCGATAAATGGACTATCCAACACAAAAATAATTTTTCAATTCGAAACAGTAGTTCTTGAGATTAGCGCGTTCAATCAATCAAACAAACAAACTCTTCAGCTTTATAATATTAGTATATATTTGACAGATATTTACAAAAGTACTAAGTGATTACTAAAGTTCCATTTGCTGCAAAAAAGAATGATACACCTCTTTATATACAAACAAAATCCTCTTTATTTCTTTGGTCGTTTACAGAAACACACGCATTTAATATATGTATCTAACAAGATTTTCAAATTTCAAATTCAATGAAGTCCATTATTCAAACTTTACAATTCAATACTTGTTTCAATCATTTGTTCGATGTTGGATATAATCACATGTGCTATTTCAAAGCATGAGTAAGAAAAGCTTGAACTCATTTCTCGATCCTCATCTTGTAACTTTCTCCTATCAGGCGACAGTAGCCACAACCATCTATTGGACTAACAGGATGGATAGCATTGTATTTTTACAAAAAAAAAGTATTTATATGAATATGGTCATACATTGATTACTAATATTATCTACCTACCATAAAAAGCTTTTGGAAATAACATTTCTTCCTTATTATTAACAGTTACCATCAATTTATTTAATACGTTGGGTTATTCCGAATCCTTAATATTATTTCAGCTGGAGAAAGATCGGACGAGGCGTCAACTAATTTAACGATGTTTTTGTTAAGTACCATTGCCAATTAAAACCGAAGAAATTTCCAATTCAATTTTATTTAAAAAAATAAAACTGAATGAATTTTTAATCATTGATCAAATAACAATTTTCGAGAACTTTATCCGAAATTACACAGTAGGTACGCTCTATCTTTTGCAGTTTTTTTCATCGCCATCACCATCGAGGAAATCGCTAGTGTCTCTGATTGTCATGATGGTCACGCCGTCTGCGTTATTTCTTGATATAATATTATTCTTCTTCTTTGTGCTTCCGTAGTCATAATTGGAAATGACAACGCTCTCTGTTGGGTTCCTAGTGAAAAAACAAACACTGTTAAAGAGTCTCAATATTTACTTATACCAAAATTAATCAAAACCCTCAATGCACAAATTGTTTGACAGTTATGACAACGGACGCTGTCATAAACTAGGCTGTAAGTAACACCATTTTAATGAAGATCACATTGTAAAATTATAGATGTTCTGTTGTTTTTCACTGGGTGATGGGTATTCTCTTATTATACAATACTGATATCCTACTGATGTCAGCTGTAATGTTATAATGCTATCAAGGTCGGCAGCGCACTTGAAACCCACCGTTGCTTAAGTCAATATGTGAGGGCAATTTCTTATCGTCAAGTGGACGGTCAGCCTGCCTGTCGACTTCCTTGCTTAAAGATTATTAAAAATCACCACGGAATAAAGGAGATTAAAAATGGGCCTAGGCAGAAGTAATATCAGTCAGTTTTGGGTGCCCATTGATATGTGAGATTGTGATTAGTTTTTGATTAAATGTAATTTGATAAGCACTTTTTTATCACTTTTCAACTTCATGAAACACCGCCATATCACGGTCTACCTAGACATCACGAACTGCCGGATTATACGATTGGCCGCCGACATAATTATACATATATCGTATATCAATATGAGGCATGAATTTATTAAATTTTAATTAATTAAAGACTGACCTATTGCATCGATGTCGATGAGTGCTTCTGAATGAAGTTTCACAGACAGCTGTCCTAGACAAACGCGAGCTGCATGTTGGATGAAGTGTGCCGCGGCGACAACAGAGATATCGGTTGAAGTGCTGCCTGAAGACACCGCTCACGCAGTACAGAGCCACAGGGTTGACGCAAGAGTTTAGAAAACTGTAAGAAAAAAGCATGTAAATGAAAACATCGTGAGGACATAATAAAACTGTTAATACAGAATCGTATGCTGCTCAAAGTCCTGTTACTTAAAAGATGCTATTTGTTGAAGATTGTTAAATTATAGTCAGTTAAGAAGCAGTTTGGATGAATCCTCGAAGAATCAAAGAACTACTAATAAAAAGTTTTTTTTTTTTTTTAAAACAATTTTTACTTTCTAAGGATTTTTATGAAATTTTGCCAATAATAGTCATGACGCTTTAAGGCCAAATAATATAATAGTCACGACAATTTTTGATAATAGTCAAAAATAGTCTCGTCAGAATCTTTCAAAATTTGTCAAATTTTGAGGAGGAAACAATTTGGTGCACGATACAAACAAATTCACACAAACATAACGCCAGTCACGCCCACCTAGAAGCCAAAGGGTTGTTTAACTGCTTGGGTTATACGATCTCTCAGTAAACTTAATGGTAACATCGAAATTCAATTTATTTTTTTCTTTAAGATGATACATAATTTTCTTCTTTTCTATATGGAATTATTTAATGAATTAAAACAGTTTGTACGGTTAACGTAGCTATTAAAAATCAATAACAAGTCAATTGATAATTGCCGTGGAATTTTTAGTTACCACTTTGTTTGGGTTTAGATAATTTAAATTGAAAAGAGTATGTATCATATCGAATTAATAGAATGAGTAACACGGACATTTATTTTGTGTTTCAAAAATAAGACCAATTAATAAGCAATCCCTTGGGGGCACTAAAGTAAAGAATTCGTTTTGTGCCTCCATTATAACTTGAGTTATTAGATTTTACACCGTTATTTAATTAAATACGCTTACCATATAATACCTACAAACCGAGGGATTAACAATTCACCAACATTATATCCTTTGATTTATATAATTCGACAATAAGCAATGGCACTAAATAAAATAAATCATAAAACGAAATAAATGCAAATTTATGGACACAATGTTGTCGACCACCTTGGTTCTCCCACGGATCTATATATCTTTGATGCTTAAGTATGCTAAAATTTGATATTTGTGAACCAGAAATTTCTTCGGGGTCCACGTCTCATACAATACCTACATGAATTTATTCTTTGTACCATAATAACTGATTGGCATAAAACATATCGTTCCTATACAATCTATACTAAAATTGTATTACTGGATCAATGATATTAAACAAACTATTCTGTCCATTTAAAGCTTATATAATAAATTATAAGAAAAAGAGCAGTAAGTACTTATACCTAACGTTTATAATATTGTTGATGTTTATAAGCAATACTTAAACAAAATATTGTTTCTTCTTTTCTTATAAAAAAATGATGGTTATACTAGTTTTAATGGAAGAGCGAAGGCTCCTGGCACAGGCGTCTTCAATCACGGATTCATTAAAAACTATTTTTCTGACAGTAAATAAACATTTTTATTTTATTTTAATAAATTGTTTATGAGACTATCTCTAACTAGGAATATAGGTAACCGAACTATACATACTAAGTATAGTACTTACTAATGTCGACTAAGATATTTACAAAATTAGTTTTGTTAGTAACAAATTGGTGTGCTAGTCTATGTGTTTTTCTTTTGTCAACAAATTTAAATACGACGGCGAAAATTGTACATTTATTTTAACTTCTAAAACAAACCGCCTCCAAAACGTCGCGCTTTAATTGCCTAGTCTGACGTTTTGTACTGAAAACAGCTGTATTTTAGTACGTACCTTAAACAAAAGCCAATTATCCTCAGGGCGTGGGTCCAGTCGTTATAGTCGGACTGAGCCGTGGGCGATAAATGGTACCACATCTCGAAAGCATGGTACGGTAGAAAACATACGAAGAATACTGTAAAATAATCATTACACTTGTTAGACCCTTATTTGTTTTCAGCGGTTGATCAAAGGACCCAGATTGATTTCAGCGACCTTTTGATTAATTCTAAAATTATAGTCTTATTATTGGATGGCTTTTTGGAAAAAAAAACTGGCGACATTTTTCGTTTGCTATAAAAAATAAGACGAAACCCATTTACATAGGATTTTCTTTAAAGATCAGTTTAAAAATCAGTTTAAAGCGAGCACTTACTTAAAAATTTTAAAATTTTAAAAAAGTTCGTTTTGGGCAAATTTATGCAAAAAATAACCGAAAATTATGAAGTAAGTAAATATCGTGTATTCTGGGGCTCATCGGCGATATCAGCGATAATTTGAATTATATTAAAAGCACTTGAAATACAAAATACTATATATATTTTTATACTTTGCCGTGCCTCATCCAATTTGCGCCGGTCCTAACTTTTTCTAAAAAATATCCTTCAAGCTTGTCAATAAAAATAAAAAAAAATCTATTCTAAGCTGTAACCATTTTAATATTTACCTCACGGTTCTCAATTTCTCGTTACCAGAGATGAATTTATTTACAATTTTGATTGCTTGTTATACTCGTGAAAATTGTGTTTATTTTAAGCGTACCTACTAAAACGACATAAGGTGCGAAACAAGATTCAAATTTAGTAACGGACGCCAACAGCTTTGCTGTTTAAGTAAATTTAATTTAGAAGTATATTAGAGAATATTTTAGATTTTTAAATGGCATTAGAAAATAATCACCTACTATCTATACAAATTTATGTAAATAACTTATTCTATGTTTACATACAATTCAGAAAAAAATCATATATATACATAATCTTAGAGAGATCTAATTACAGATAGATACGGAACAAGATGTAACAGAGAGGTGAACAGACGTCGGCATCCTTTACTCACGAATTAATACAAAACATGGGATGTTTTTATTGAAAGATCATATTCGGTTAGATGACAGTTACTGATGCCTGGTAGACTGCAGAGTTTATTATTGTAAAAAACAGCATCTACTTATGGCTGTGAAAAGCAACGTGTCGAGACACTCACAATAATTGGTAGCTAATAATTAGTAGTTTAGAAAAAATAATAATAGTAATGATATCTTACCAATAACAAAAACCAGAACCATACAAGCAACAGACTTCCTCGCTTTGGCCTGCGCCTCTCCTTGGCCCCCGTGTAACGCACCAGGCATTTCTCTGGTACTAGCCAATAACCTTTGTGCCATTAGAGAGTAGAAGAACGCAATGATTAGAAGTGGAAGACAATAGTAAATGACTGCTTTTGCTAAAGCCATCCATCTGCAACAGAAATTCATGGTTGCAATTCGCTTAATTCCAAACATGGGAGCTTTGGATTATGTTGCAACCGTAGATGGAAGCAAAAAGAAAGATTAGTGACTCACTATCCGCGCATGAACCTTATATACTGAGTCCATTGAACTCAGTATTATTCTGTCGCTCAAAGGACACCAAATAACTTGAATACTTTTTCGCGACATTATTGCACATGTTCGGGGATTTCACTAACTTCCACAGGTTCGATTGATGTCAAATTTGGTATACTTTTAATTCGATGGTATTTCCATGACATAGTAACCTTGACCTGGTGCAGCATCAAGTAGTCTACAGAATAACCAATTCCTCAGCAACTTACAGCAGATATAGCGACTTTGGGCTCAATAGAAAGTTGGGGGTTAGTTTATAATTTTTAACAAACTATAGCTTGTTCTTAAATGTTATAAACGTTTTGATATTATTCTTCAGCAAACAAATCATATAATGTGAAGACATTTTTTTAAATTATTTAAAATCAATAAAGGCTTTTCAAACGATGTTTCTAACACCCTAATTTTTAAAACGCAATTACTGAAATAGCTTATTCAATGTTTTTTTTATTAGGCTATTTGGTAGTACTTTCAAATTAAGGTTTAATACGCCATCAATAAAATCATTATGTAATGTGCATGTAATTGTATCTATACTAATATTATAAAGAGGTAAAGTTTGTACGTTTGTTTGTATGTAAGAGGTAATCTTCGAAACTGATCATCAGATTTTAAAAAAATCTTACACCAATAGAACAGAATTTCAAGATAGACATAGGCTGAACAATCCACGCGGGCGAAGCCGCGAGCAACTGCTAGTCTTTATATAATTGTAATGCAATCTTTCTATTACTTAAGACTGAAACCCAAAAATACAATTTTCGTGGACTTTTTGCTAATGAATTTTGAACAGGCTCTATATGTATAATTTCATTTATTAGGTATACGAATTTGTAAATTTACATAGTTTGGAAACCAAAATTAGGATACAACAAGTAAATATATGAAAGATTCTGTAGTTTACAATTCAAATAAATGGCTTCTTTATGTTTATTTCACTAATTGAAACTTGTAAGTACTACAACGATGCTACACTGTTGAAAATTCTCCTAAAAATTTATTGCCCGTGTAGTAAGGACCCATTAATATAAATAAACACTGCTTTCATTAACTTTACTGTACTTTGTTAGAAAGAAAAAAACATTTGACATTTCTCCCACTTTGTGAAATAGAATATTTTCAAAAAAATATTTATTTTATTGTTTTATGGTAAGGTCGGCAGACAGGCTGACGTTCCACTTGATGGTAGGTGGCTTTTGACGCCTATTACAGAAGCAACAGGTGGTGACTGCGAAACACAGCCACTACTGTTGTTATTGTATCAATACAATAAAGTCTGAATAATATTGTGATCTACTTCTAGATCTAATCTTTGTAAGTTCCGTTGAAAAAAAAAATACAATTTCATGTCTAATAATAACTATTTCCTGCAAGTAAGATTACCTACTTATCCGAATTATATCGACTATTCAACAATTTTAACAAAAAAATTTCAACAATCCATTTCAACAAAAATTTTACACCTACACCTACACAGGTGAAACTTAATAACACCTCTCTTTTGCGTCGGGAATTATAAAGTTATGAAGATACAGGCAAAACATATTAGTTCTTGTTAATAAACAATTTCCTTACTTTGGATAGTTGTCCCAGTCCGGTGGGTAAGGGGTGCAGTAGACAATAGTGATGTTGTCGTGTATTTTAGCTGTTTGCGTGTTTGAGAACACAGCGGCTGGTGTTGCGAAGATAAGCGCCGCCGCCCATATAAACGTTGCACATACTAATGGCAATTTGCGAAGCTGCAACAAAGTTAAACATTAATTATTCATACTTACGTTTTCAGTATTAATTCATATTTATTTTTATTTTTTTAAATATTTTAAGAAAAAAGTTGAAAACATAATAAAGTGAAATGTTATTGTCGAGATTGAAAAATTTATAAAAAAAATGACATAAAATTTTTAATCACGCAATTTTTTTTTTTAATAAGTATAGATATTTAAAATAAAATATATTTTTTAAACCACATAAATTTAAAAAAATGATCGCCTAAATACAAGTACGTTATACCTAACCACATATAATTAGGTATCTTAATTTTATCACTTTCCCACCTTTCATCTTCAATAGAAAATACATCAAGTTTTTAAAACTATAAAACCTGTATTTTAAAAAGTTTGCGTTAAATTTAATTTAATTTATTTGGTCTCATTAAGATACGATGCAATTGAGTAAACAATTTGTGTTCAAACTTAACATTTTCAAGTTCTTGTATATACAAGTTGTTTGTTACGTCTGGAAATAGTATCACCATTAATTCTATCGTTTTATTAAGCTTCGGCTTAAACAAAACTATCAAGGGATTTATAATAAACAAGAGCCGAGTTGCAGACAAATAATTTGATACAGAAATGCAATTTTAAACAAACATTTCTATGTACTGGTCTCAACAGCATTCTTAATCAAGGTCGGATTAAAATAACAATTCATGAACGCACGATTCCAGTAAGGTGATTTTGTCAGTAGGTATTACGATGAAACACTTCGTTCTCAAAATAATATAAATATCCGTATTAAAATACAATTATATTCAAACCTGACTCACCTCCTATCCCATCACCTTGTCCCTTGTGAGTATTAAAGATATTAAGACGTGATTAAGTCTTTAAATTTGCTTCCATAGTGGGAGACAATTCAGTTCCATAGTGATAACAAAATCGATGGATAGAGTTTGATGATGCAAATTTAATTACAGCTACACTTCATTTTTTTTTTTCGCTTCTTAGCTCCCGTGGGATCCTAACCTAGAGTACTTTTCTGCTTCTCTTGACTCCCAAAGGATAAAACTTTTAGTACTTTCTTAATCATAGTACTTTTCCCCAAATAATAAAGAGTTTATATATTTTTTTCGGTGTATACCTAATACTTGCCTGCAGTTTGCGGAAAGGATTAACAATAGCGCAGTATCTTTCAGCTGATAATGCTGTTAGCGTGAACACTGAAACACCAATGCTAACGTCTTTGGCGGCCTCCGATATCCTGCATATAAGCTCGCCCCACGGCCACGACTCCAATGTGTAGATGATTGATACAAATGGCACACATATAAGAATTACTAACAGATCTGCTAATGCCAATGAGAAAATATATCTGTGGAAAAAACAAAAATTTAGTTTTTATAATCTAATATCATATATTTATAATACATACTAGCTGGTGTCCACGACTTCGTCCGCGTTGAAAAATATTAAGTAGCCTATCCTGTGTCAGTTAATTCGTTTCAGTTATGGAGGAACATACATACATACATACAGAAAAAATTCTAAAAATCGTCAATTTAGTTTCAGTATCATGTATACCTAGAGCCTATAAACACGATATCTCTGAAAACAAAGTAACTTACTCCATGACCGACCCTTACAGATTTATTAATAGTATTGACGATAATAAAATCGTAA
Organism: Synanthedon andrenaeformis; assembly: GCA_936446665.2. Taxonomy (NCBI): domain Eukaryota; kingdom Metazoa; phylum Arthropoda; class Insecta; order Lepidoptera; family Sesiidae; genus Synanthedon; species Synanthedon andrenaeformis. The sequence goes on from OW387792.2 coordinate 5,695,958, forward strand.
AAGAGCTGAGTAGTCAAAAAAATTGTTTTTAGAATTTTTGTTTGTCTATGCGTTTGTGGACGCTAATCTCAGAAACGGCTTAACCGATTGGAATGCGGTTTTCACTGATGTATTGATGATTACCTGGATGTTGGGTTCCTATGCAATTTTCAAAATACACACTGCAGTGTCGCGGACACCAGCTGGTAATATAATGACAATAAAATTAATTTACCCTTTCTTCAGACGTCATTATCGTATAGCTTTAAGACAAACCTCCTAACAGTAAAACCAAAACTGTCAAGCAATCAAATACAAAGTTGAATTCTTTAAAGGGTTCAATTTATTTGAAAAATACTCACGTGTTAGGTGCGTTCCTCATTCCTCTGTGCCTGACATATACAATAACTAGGGTGCCATTGCCAAGGACGCCAACAATAAAGATGAGAGCGAACAATACAGGTACCAGATACGTTTCCAAACGGTCTTCGTAAGGCGTGTACTCGCTATCTGTCGAGTTGTCGTCGTAAACAGAAAACGTCGCGTTCGCTTGAGACGTGTACATTTTCTGTAAAAGAAAAATCAAGTTATTTATATCTTCTAAGGTTCAATTACCGTTTGTCGTAGGAAAACACGTAATATCACTCACGTTGAGCCTCAGAGAGTATTTTATTATATATATTTATTAATATATTATATATATTTAAATATAGATATGGCAAAACTGGAAAGTCTCAAACAAAACCAAAATAAAAATAGTGTAAACATTGGTGTTTCCCATATTTATATAAGGCATTATTAAATCTTCGACGATTCTAACTTGGAGCGCAAAAACTATGCGCATTCTATAGACAAACATCTTTACCCTCAAACAGCTTGCGATTCGGAGAAGACTATACACCACTTGCTATCAGACAGTTCTCAATTACTTTGTCATAGTCTGCCTGCAAAGAACCAGAAAACTTACAGAGCCCATTTCTCTATCCCTTCCTAATCCCTATTCTTAACGCCACAGGTGCAGGTGCATTCCAGAACAGACACGACTGAAGGTTCACTAGTTTGTAGGGTACCGACGTCTATTACACAGCAACGCAAAGTGAGAATAATTTGGCATCCTTACTCACCGAAACACAATAGCGTACGTGTTTTTATTTCACGGTGACCATCTGCATGGTGATGGTTACTACCACCAGACAGGCTGCCCAGTTAATAACTACGGAGTTAATAGCTACTATCTACCATGAAATGGGCCTGCCTGGCTGCTTGCTAACATTTGCATTAATGATTCATAGAAAGAATGATCAGTTTCTGAGAAATTATCTCATGGAAACCCAGCTTGTAGTTTCGACCCTGCTAGCCGACCTTTACATTAAAAATATTTGCGATAGCAACTCAGAGCTGCTAAAAATTAAATATGTACATAAAAACTCTGTAACGGAATACAAGTTTCCTAGAAGAGCAAACACGTTTTTGCAAAACTTTTACCATTTTATATGTATTCCAGTTCCAGTCCAGACATTATTAAGGCGTAGTGACTCGTTCAAGAGTTCGAAATAGTACATATTTTAACGAACACATTATACTAAGTTTTGAACGCAAAAGTCTGCTAAGAATTTCATTTAGATACATAATAATTATTTACAATCTTTAACGCTTTCATCACGAAAAGCCAATAAGAAGTAGATAATCATTTATTAAAATACTAGCGACCCGCTTTCGGCTTCGCATAGGAGATTTTTTTTTCTGCAAATTATATATATATAAAAATCTTCCTCTATTATCCTCTTTCCTTAGTAGAAACAGCATGGAAATCCGTTTAGGTAGTAGTTTTTGAGATTATCGCGAACATAGAGACGCGGCGGGGATCTTTGTTTTATAATATGTAAGGATTGATAAAAAGTAAATAAAACAAGCGAAAATTAAAAATTATAAACTAACCCCCGACATTCTTTTGAGATCATTCTAATGAGCCCATTCATTCTCACAAATTTTCTCATTCATAATATAAGTAGGATAGGACTTTAGCTTTACTAAGTACCACTACTAAAGTATAGTTAAGGCCGCTACACAATATTTCCTTTTACATCTGACCACGACAAATTAAAATATCATGGATATTTACAGTTTACAACTTCAACAGGTGTAACAAATTCGAATAGTTGTGGGGACCGAAATCTATATATCTTAACGTCCGGCCCGAGTATTGGTTTTCGAAATGAATATTTACTAAAGGAACTATCTACTGGTTCTGTTGTTATTAATAGATTCGTATTATATCTATATAAATAAAATCGGAGTGTCTGTCTGTGATTTACGAAAAACTGCCTTAAACTAAGCTTAGAGAGTCATTCGCATGCTGTTAAAACGTAAATAACTTTTTTTAGAATTTTTGTCTGTCTGTCTGTCTGTCTGTCTGTCTGTCTGTCTGTCTGTCTGTCTGTCTGTCTGTCTGTCTGTCTGTCTGTCTGTCTGTCTGTCTGTCTGTCTGTCTGTCTGTCTGTCTGTCTGTCTGTCTGTCTGTCTGTCTGTCTGTCTGTCTGTCTGTCTGTCTGTCTGTCTGTCTGTCTGTCTGTCTGTCTGTCTGTCTGTCTGTCTGTCTGTCTGTCTGTCTGTCTGTCTGTCTGTCTGTCTGTCTGTCTGTCTGTCTGTCTGTCTGTCTGTCTGTCTGTCTGTCTGTCTGTCTGTCTGTCTGTCTGTCTGTCTGTCTGTCTGTCTGTCTGTCTGTCTGTCTGTCTGTCTGTCTGTCTGTCTGTCTGTCTGTCTGTCTGTCTGTCTGTCTGTCTGTCTGTCTGTCTGTCTGTCTGTCTGTCTGTCTGTCTGTCTGTCTGTCTGTCTGTCTGTCTGTCTGTCTGTCTGTCTGTCTGTCTGTCTGTCTGTCTGTCTGTCTGTCTGTCTGTCTGTCTGTCTGTCTGTCTGTCTGTCTGTCTGTCTGTCTGTCTGTCTGTCTGTCTGTCTGTCTGTCTGTCTGTCTGTCTGTCTGTCTGTCTGTCTGTCTGTCTGTCTGTCTGTCTGTCTGTCTGTCTGTCTGTCTGTCTGTCTGTCTGTCTGTCTGTCTGTCTGTCTGTCTGTCTGTCTGTCTGTCTGTCTGTCTGTCTGTCTGTCTGTCTGTCTGTCTGTCTGTCTGTCTGTCTGTCTGTCTGTCTGTCTGTCTGTCTGTCTGTCTGTCCGGGGTAATCTCAGAAACGGCTGAAGCGATTTCGATGAAACTTTGCAGACATGAAGAGGGGGTCGTCAGGAGTAACATAGGCTACTTTTTGTTTATGTAAATTGCGGTACATACACCAAAATAATTTTTTTTACAATTTTTGTCTGTCTGTCTGTTTGTTCCGGCTAATCTCTGAAATAGCTAGACCGATTTTGACGGGACTTTTATTGGCAGGTAGCTGATGTAATAAGGAGTAACTTAGGCTACGTTTATTTTAGACTAGCGACTCGTTCCCGGCTTCGCCCGGGTGCATTCGTGTACATAGACTTTTCGAGTTTAATGAGAATGATGCTTATGCATTAAAATAGCCTCACTCTACTTCCTTCGAAATAAATATAACAAATCACCCATCAGGTTCTGAAATTTCAAAAAATCTTATTAAATTATCTGAAAAAGTGAAGAAAGTTTTCATATATGCGAGAATTTCCTAGAAACTTCTGGAATTTTCTAGAAATTTCTGAAATTTTCGAGAAACTTCTAGAATTTTCTAAAAACTTCTAGAATTTTCTATAAACATCTAGAATTTTCTAGAATGTTAGCGAAAAAAAATCCGTTTCTATTAATCTATATAAATAAAATCAGAGTGTCTGTCTGTGATTTGCGAAAAACTGCCTCAAACTAAGCTTTGAGAGTCATTCGCATGCTGTTAAAACGTAAATAACTTTTTTTAGAATTGTTTGTCTGTCTGTTCGGGGTAATCTCAGAAACGGCTGAAGCGATTTCGATGAAACTTTGCAGACATGAAGAGGGGGTCGTCAGGAGTAACATAGACTACTTTTTGTTTATGTAAATTTTATAGAAAATTCTAGAAGTTTCTCGAAAATTCTATAAGTTTCTCGAAAATTTCAGAAGTTTCTAGAAAATTCTCGCATATATGAAAACCTTCTTCACTTTTTCAGATAATTTAATAAGATTTTTTGAAATTTCAGAACATCGTCAAAATTTTTAGAAATTTAAAAATTTGTTAAACCTGATGGGTGATTTATTATATTTATTTCAAAGGAAGTAGAGTAAGGCTATCTTAATGCATAAGCATCATTCTCATTAAACTCGAAAAGTCTATGTACACGTGTTAAAAAAGGTGTTCTAGAATTTGCTCGCACAGATTGTTTGTTTGCTTCCATTCTTCGCCCTTCCTTTAGTTTCCAGAGGGTTCTCCAAGCGTCATAAACAATAAAAAACGGGATCTATGCAATATATTCGATTTTTTCAAACGCGATATTTTTTCTTTTACTGAAAAAAGTTACTAACCCTGTGACAATAAAAAAAAAGAATTTTTTCGTTCATAACAATTGCATTTGTTGTTAACAACTGAAACGAAGGTTCATGCAATACGATGAGTTCTCCTTGCGGCATATCTTTTCTTTGGCTAAGTCGCTCATTATGTATTATTAATAGGAACGGATTTTTTTTTGCTAACATTCTAGAAAATTCTAGATGTTTATAGAAAATTCTAGAAGTTTTTAGAAAATTCTAGAAGTTTCTCGAAAATTTTCAGAAGTTTCTAGAAAATTCCAGAAGTTTCTAGAAAATTCTATGAAAACTTTCTTCACTTTTTCAGATAATTTAATAAGATTTTTTGAAATTTCAGAACATCGTCAAAATTTTTAGAAATTTAAAAATTTGTTAAACCTGATGGGTGATTTGTTATATTTATTTCGAAGGAAGTAGAGTGAGGCTATCTTAATGCATAAGCATCATTCTCATTAAACTCGAAAAGTCTATGTACACGAATAAGTTGAAACATTTATCTTTTCTGCCTAACGATCATCACTATCAGCTTGATAGACAGCTTTAGTATTCATCATCGAAGTTTTGAGATAGAATATACCCATATTTCGCCGAACTGCGTTCTCTTATCTCAGTGGAACTAATATACACAGGAAAAAGACAAAGTAACGCACAATTAAACAAAAATCAATTCGCTCACGAAGACAACATTATTAAATTTACGTTTTTTAATATTATAAAACAAAGTCCCCCCGCTGCGTCTGTCTGTCTATATGTTTGCGATTCTCAAAAACTACCGAACGGATTTTTATACTGTTTTCATTAATGGGAAGAGCGTTAAACGAGGAAGGTTTCTACGTTTAATTTGCAGAAAAAAATTGCACCCGTGCGAAGCCGGGAACGGATCGCTAGTCATCAATAAATGTTACTTATTAAAACATCTGTTATCTACTAGGAAATTCTTTAAACTTTTTGCACCCACGCCGAGGAATGTGTTAGAAGGTTGACAGTTGTAATTTTCTGCTCTTCTGAGTTGCTAAAGGAGCTCAGTCGTTTACGAGTTTAGCTAGTTAGTAGATAATTACGATGTATTCATATTAAAACTGGTAAAGAATGTACTTTATTTTTTAACCTATTTTAATTACCTACTAATATTATAATGGCGTGAAAAGGTAACAGACAGACAGTTTCACATTTATATTATATAATATGTGAAAGTAACTCTGTCTATCCTATCTCTCTGTTAACTTTTCACGCTATAACAAACATGTATTATACAGAGAAATGCCATGTAATAAATTCAAGTATGTTTTTGGTTTCGGTGTATATAAGAGTACGAGAGGCCATTTCTCTATCCACTCCTTATTCTACATCCTTTATCCAGTCAAGGTCAGCAGTGCACTTTTAACCACTGATGTTGCTTATGGCTGACGGTCCATCAAGTGAACCTTATAGTAGGTATAGGTTGTTGACCATAATATTGCAAAAAAAATATTAAATAACATCATACTAAAAATAAAATAAAAGATTAAAATATATATATCAACATTCAAAAAACTTCCTAGAAATTACTCTATATTTAAAATAATAAATCTGACCATAATAATCAGACTGTCGGACTATCCGTCGCTCTTTACCACTGTGTAATATTGTGATAGTTTTACTATAAAGTTTATCGACTAATTGTAGATGATACAATAGTCTCGATCAAATTTCTTAATACATACGAGTATATCTATTTCCAAGTTCATACAAATCTTCTTAACATAGAAAGCGATTTATTTCACCTCAATGTTTGAAGATGAGGTTTGGAAGTTTATTTTATTATATCAAACGCACTCGAAATAATGCACTTTAGATATTTATAAAATACTGTTCCACTGTGCATATCAAAATAGGTTTATGGTCAATGAAATATATTTTAAGACAGTTCCATTCAGAGATAGCTATAAAATTCGTTACCTACCATTTCAGTTTGTTTTAAGACTATATACACATAACAAAAAAGCAGTTACATTGTTGAGTATTTTACAGCAAAGTTCATTTTTGTTATTGTAAAATCAGAAAAGAAAATCGACCCGCGTGAACTTAACTCGGTTGGGCATGTTTCGGGAAACTGCTCGTACATATTGCGTCATTCGCCAAAGGCTGGGTTATGTTTACATGTACATCTGTCGCCTAATAATTATAACATGAGATAGTGGTGATTACAGTAATGGTCATGGATACATTTGGAGACAGACTAACCTAAGTTATTAGAACTTAAGGTATATTATTAGAAAGCTACACCTATTTATGATATGTGTATTACGCCTACAAACTATAACTGAACACCTACGTATTTTTATATTTGGTTTGTGAACCCGCTAAGTATGTTAAAAACACAATTTGATGTGATAAACTAGTAAACTTTAAAAGTGAAATTGCTTGAACAAAAAAGACAATATACTGGAAAATTACTAGATTTTTGATTATTTTTGATCTGATGACCAATAGTTGCTAAGCTTGCTCAACATGATATGGAAAAAGCTATACTCTGGTTTTCACCTGGAACAAGTTACTGTCGAGTTAGCACCCCTACAGTTTACTGTCGAGAGCATGATGGAAGGCCACATATCTCGTAGACCAAGAAATATTTTCGAGTGACGGTCAGGGACTGGGAGAGGTTGGACGGTCCGTCGCCAGATGGTCGTGTTTTTTTTTTGGGGTGGGGGGGGGGGCCTATGTCCATCAGTAATTTTCTTTAGTTACTGATGACAACTACATTAATTAATAAAATAATTCAAAGGTTTCGAATGTACCTTTTAACAAGGCATGAGTTAAAACTGATATCACTGAAATCTCCACGCCAAATTAAGACTCTCATCAAGTCTCTGATGCGGATCTTGGAATTGTATAGTGAATTTGGTTGTAAATACAAAACTACAATAAATTACCACAGAATATATGCCGCCATTCCTTTTTATGACCTAGAATGAAGTTTACCGAGTAAACTCTCGCATATCCCTTTGTACTGTATGGCAAAATGCCAATACTAACAAAAGCTTCAACCAACGTCCTGTTAATTTGTACGCTCGGTGATTGAATTATCTACCTTCACATAATCAGCTTTCGATATAGTTTTGTATTTATCATTAACTTGTAAAAATACTGTTTTTCGAGTCAGCGACACTGACACTGATCCAAAATTAACAACATTTTATGTTTAATTTTTTAATTAGACATAATAATGTTATTGCTAGTCTGGAGAAAAAAAATTGGACAGCAATTTTTTACGATGTTTTAGAACTTAATTAAATTTAACACTGACAACTTACCCTAGGTTGTTTAAATGATCTACATAGATTAGTACCTAACTTTATTTTCAATGTTGAAATAAAATTAATAAATGAAATTTCGATTAGGGCAAATTTACACTGAGCGGGCCTCGAAGCGTGGCAATGACGCGTCAATTTCACGGCTTACCGCGCGAATTCGATTGACATGGTCGTCGTTGGTCATCGTCATGATGAAATTGCGAAGTGGTTCAGTATCTGTAGTCAGATGGCTTTGTTAGATTAATCTTTAGATCTATCGATTTAAATAGATCGAACTTTGGCAGTTCGGGGGCGCTGTCCCAATAAGCAGTGTCCGGTTACGGATCCCCGCGGCGGAGTTGCGGAAGGGTGTTCGTCCGACCTCGCAACTTCGCCTATAGCGGACGTGGAGGACGCCAAGAAGTTTAGTCGGTAGATCTACCCCACTACCATCTCGGGGCAGGAGTCCGACATAACCCACCGGTCTGTCCCCGGGGCCGGTGGGTATCCATGATGGATTCCTCTTGTAAAAAAAAAAGAGGGTTACCCCACCCCCACGGGCCATATATTGACATCCGCGCTATTTTCGTACAGTATTTTATAAATTTTTCTCTTAATATTGTTAAGTCCAGTTCAAATTCGAGGTCTAGCCTGGCCAACGCGCGAACCTGGAGCACTCGAGCAGCAGGTGTTTCACTGTCTCTTGGACCCCAGGCTCGCACGGGCAGTCCTGCCTAGCAAAAGAGGTACTCGGCGAAACCGTCATGCCCGGTCATGAATTGCGTTATTATTGGGTTCACCTTAAATTTTGCTGTGACCTTGTGTGCAACCTCTGCGTCTGGTAGAAACATTTTTGTTGTTTCAGCAGTGTTTGCTTCTTGGTACACCTTATTCCACAGAGCAACGGTCTCCATTCTAATGTATAGTTTAACATATGAAAGTGAACATTCGTAATAATATTTTGCTGTTTTGCTTTTAAGAGCAGCTTCCTTCGCTAGGAAGTCGGCTCTCTCATTTCCCCGGATTCTTACTTGTGTTCTCACCCAGGAGAATCGAACTCCCCTTCACTCTGATTTAATCCGTCTCACATTTTCCATAATGTCATGCACCAGAGGGTGATTTTGAGCCGAACAGCTCCAAGGAGGACCGGGAGTCCCTCAAAATGCTGACTTCCCTGTCTTAACTTTTTATTGCAATTTCCGTCGCCCTGTAGAGGGCGTACATTTCGGCTTGAAACACCGTGCAGAAGGACTCTAGTGCATACTTTTTCGCACCGTCCCTCCAGCAGGAGAGTGCTGCTCCGACTCTGCCGTCGATCTTGCTTCCATCGGTGAAGATGTTTAGGCCTTGTGTCGTGATATCTGATTCTTTTTCGACTTTAGCAAAATCGACTGCAACCTCGGTAGCTGGTTGAGGGGCCATTAGAAATGACACCCTATACTCCACCCTATGTGCCTGTGGTCTACTCTTCTTTGCCTCGTAGATACGGGACGTTTCCGCGTTGCGTAAGTCCAGAACCCATTGTGAAGTATGCAGCTAGCGTCTGGGCTTCAGCATCAGGAAAATAGCGCACAAAAAAAGAGCTTTACGCGGTGCAGAGGGGCTTTGCGCAGAAGGTCAGTAAGGTTTACCGTACCGTCTCTCTGAATGTGGCTCTTATTTTGTCTGACCTCCTGCCTCTGGACTTACGCTCAGAGTGATTAAAGTTTTATGGTTGAAAGTAGTACTATATAATCAACAAAAAGTTTTAAAGATTCGTCTCAGGTTTACATTTTGATATGTTTGTCAGCATTCTCTTAAAATAAATTAATAAATATCATGATATTTTTATATGCTAAATAAAATTCACAGATATGTTCATGTAAGAATTTGAAGCTTAACTTTCTTTAGCATAATTTTTTATTCATATAAGAATTTGGTCGATTATTTTCACACGGGAACGCCCAGGCTGTTTAAAAGTTAATGCCGAAAAAAATATTAAGCATTTCATACGGAAATTTCTCCCTCAACGGCGAACCCTGGCTCCTGTTTTATCTCCTCATTTTAACTAATGATAACCATTTTAAAGTTTTAATCTATCTCACAAACTAACTAAAGAAATTTGATCCAAGTAGATAGTCATATTGAAACTTCTGAGATTTTTGAAAGACTCAAAGTTTGTTCCTTGGCTTGGAATTGATAACCTAGAAAAAAAAACCTTGTTTTTCATGGTATTACAGCACAAATTACATCGTAAACTGAGTGCTAGCGTGGAATGACCAAAATTAGTTCGGATATGTTGACGTCGATAATTACGCAAAATATTCATAACTAGGTCATCTATTCAATTCAACTTCAGTATTTTTATATCAGAGAAGCATAGCCGGGTACAACTTATAATTCTAGGTCTAGAAATCGATCTGTCAGGGTCTTATCTTCGAGAAAACTCGTTTTAGGTAGTTTTAATGGAACGGTTACAATTATTAATTATTAGTTCAAGTATTATTGAATTTTTTTCTATAATGTTTCATAGACTTTCTTTCTTACATGTAATAAACTTAAACTTTTCATTGGCCCCAGCGAAGCTCGGTCACCCAGTCTAGTTTATGTAAACTAACATTCTTTTCTAAATTAATTTCAGTTCTAAATTAATGTTTTTTTCCACTGTTAAAAATCTAATCGCAATTAATTATTAATCTTGTTATGTTATGTATATTTCCAATCCATGTTTATATATGCATTTAGTATTATACGATAGAGCGGTCGAACAAATAACACGTCTTCTCAATTCGCCCAATAACATCGATGGCCCAATATCAAACAAAGCCCGTACATTTTATGGTCCTTTGAGTCAAAATGAGCCTGGCAATGGGAATCTATACGTATACAGATACGAGTATATTATATATTATATTTTGAATAGCTGCAGGACACAATACACAATGACACAAGCCTCAGTCTGTGCTGAACACGCCTCCATTAAAGGAGGAAGCATGATCTGTTTAAACATTGTATTCCTTTAGGTATATCCTGTATACATATACAGATACATATTCTCGCTCTCAAAAGTACATTCTTAACACCAACTTTGCAAACAAGTTCTCTGAATACGCCCAATAATCTACTTAATACGTAAAGCGTCATGTCGTCACGTGAATAAGACTTAATAATACGTACACACCATCGCGAAACTAACCTAGTGTTTGATATGATTATAATTGGATTTATTCTTTTAAGAAATCCTATTTAGGATAAAACGTATAGACAAATTTACTCAAGAGTTTTAATGAAATTATACAAGCGAAGTGCATCTCCCGCGTATTATACTGTGCAAACATATTGCACTTTCGAGATTAGTTTAGTTGTTGAACAGAATAAAATAATCCTGAAGGGAATAATATCAGCTTTTATAGACGAGGCATCATCTCATTTTTCACATGACTCGCTGCCCATACGAAGTTGAACGTTTTCAAATGAAAATTCCTTAACCCCACAAAGTTAAGTATATATGTTAAATTTTGATTGATTTAACGAAGTAACAGCCATGTCCCTCCGGGACATTTATTTTTTTATTCATTAAATATATTTTTATTAAATATTTTTAAATCACCCTCTTTTCGAATTTCTGACGTTCCACATGAACTACCTACAGTGCTATCTGCCTTGTTGTTAAACATCAAGTTTATGGCCAGGCTGTAACTACCGTCTTACTAAAGAATCACTGGAAATGATGAGAACTACTGTGTTGTGTTGGATGCCCTAATCGCTCCTTACCCTAACAAGATGGAAAGCACAATTGCAATCCCTATAACGTTGTTTTTAACCCCCGACGTCCGACGCGAAAAAGGGATGTTATAAGTTTGACGTGTATGTGTCTGTGTATCTGTATATCGGTATGTGGCATCGTAGCTCCCAAACGGATGGACCGATTTTTATCCAGTTTCGTCGTTTTTCGGTTCAGTTCGGTTTTGATCGGGAACACAGCAGATATAGCGTGTTTAGGCTCAATTATAAAGTCGGGTTAGCTTATATTTTATTTATAGCTTTATTGTTATTAGGCAACAGTAGCCACCTATTACCAAGTAAACCAATAAGGCTACCTGTCGACCTTAACATAAAAAAACTGATGACCAAATTGCAAGTAAAAATCATGGTATTTTTTAAAACTTGACAATTACGGGTTAGGTAGCATTTCAATATTGAATAAGTTTTTCTTTTTCGGCTTTCACAATGTTTTCGTCATGCGGACAGCGATATCAACGAGCATCATCCGGCGTTGGGATCGGTCAATAACCACGATATCAGGCTAATGCCTGCTACACATGTAACGATATATCGTAGCGATTTCAGACTGTGCAGATAAATCGATAAATCGAACGTTCCTAGTGTCTCCACACGCCTCCGATATCTGCGTCGATCGTCAGTTCCCCGCAGAAGCACACGCGAGAAACATGTCATCCACGATGGAAAATAATGACGCAATTGGCCTGATATTAGGCCTGGTTATGTGTTTAAAGAAAAAAAAAGGCGGAGTGTGTGGTGTAAAGACTGGCTCATGAAAAGGTAGCTATTTTCTCATACCAACTTATTAAATGAGTTGAAATTTGCTCCGAAAGATTGGCATGATTACTTCAGGATGAATGAGGAAGCATACTTAAACATGCTGTCTTTAGTTACTCCACTAATAAAGAAAAAACTGCACAAATGCGATCGACAACGATTTATCTAACAAAAATTGCAACTGCCACCGATGAACGATAATCTGCAACGATTTGTCATACACACGATCGATAAATCTGCGCAAATCGATTTTGCACAGATTAATCGCTACGATATATCATTGCATGTGTAGCAGGCATTATTGGAGACAATAATCCTGTCCGTGATTATGGAGCGATCGCCAGTAGAGCGCAGCATGACCATGTTGTGATTGTAATGGAACTTAAGGGTAGTCTTATATTTACTTATTATAGAATAAATATTAAGATCTACCTGATGTACAATTTTAAATGATTCATTATAAAATAAAGTTAGTCTCAACAGCATGTGAATATTATTTACATTATATAATTATCAATAAAAACACAACAGACCATTTTCGAGAACCGGCGCAGGTACATATTCATAATTAGGTAGCACAGACTCAACAAAGTTGTTTTGAAGAGCAAGTTGTTGGTGAATAATTCTGACTACTTGGTAATGTCTGTGCACATACTCGCCGTTAGCAAGATTAGAACAACCGGAACTAAAATCTTATTTAATCATAGGTATGAAAGTGATCTTAAGTTTTGGTTGTTTTTATTGTACAGTATTTGTTTTTCTTGCATACTTTAACATTTCAATAGAGTAACAAGTTTTCAATATAATTCTGTAATAATTGTTACGTTAACAATACATCGGAGTGGTGTTTGTTGATAAGGACCCCCATTTGTCTATAGCAGCAGCGCTCGTGTTTTCGACATGTTCACTCAAACGAGATAATAATGACAATGTAAAGTGTACCGAGCGCAAATACAAATTAAATCTATACTTAATTATGTAAAGTTATATCGCTTAATTACGTAAAATCATTTCCTCTTGACGGTCTTAATGTTAAATAACAGGATAATCCATTTTGTGGAAGGACACACTGCGTTTCGCAGTCATTATACGACTGGATTATGGTATTGGGAAGCGCTTCTAGCGACAGTAAGCACTCCATCATAGAAGACCACGATGGAAGACGCATGTGCTTAGAAGCTGCATGAGCTTATACCTCGTTCCCCTTTCTTCCATAGGACATTCAAACGTCAGAAAATCTATACATTTTAATATATTTTCCTATCTTATTTTATTTCTTTCAATCAGGCTTTTACGCACAAGTACATCGTAGTTAACGTTTCGTAGAACACCATATTGCTATCTGAGTGTGATAATCTGTGTGTGATATATCATAATTCTCATATTGGTAATTCGATTTTAACCGTGGTAAAGGGTGCATCAAAGATGAGCCGAGACCAGGCTGGGTGGCTGGGTATAAAGCGTTGTAATTTAACTCTATAACGTGATATGAGCTGAGTGATTTAACAGTACCTAGTATAGATGTATTGTGAAATAGATCACGAAATTAGCAAATGGCTTAGTGACAGATGAAGCATTTTACATAATTATTTTCGCGAGAACAAAGTGGATTCACGATGGAATCCGCTTTTGCTGACAGAAGAACAAAAAACCTTACGAGCGGATTGGTGTCATCTGTTATACTAATAATTTAATATAAAGAGGATGTTCGTATGTTTGTTTGTTTGTGTGTAGGAGGTTTTCTTTGAAACTAGCCATTCAATTTCAAAAATCTTTCACTAATAGTTAGAATAATATTTCAGGATAAATATCGACTAAATATTACACGCGGGCGTAGCCGCGGACACCAGCTATCTAAAAATAAAGATACAACTCTTGGAAAAAGTATAAGTAATGTCAGGCGTCATTACTATGTCATATATCTTTTATTTTTCTACGCGGACGAAATCACGGGCGCCATCTAGTGTTTTTAATAATTTGACGGAAGTAGTTCCCTACAGGTTTTCTACCAAATTCTTACAAATTTTTTATTAATGTTGAATTCTGGATATATTGCTATTATTTTATTTGCTGTTTCGCTAATGTCAATTGATATTTTGTTTCGAAATCCTTCGAAAATCTCTTATTTTCTTGACAAGATCAATCATTATTTGTGGTTCCAACAGTGCAAATCCAGTACTTCATCAGGTGCCAATGTATTGTATATAATAAATCGATAAGAAACTAAAACACGATTATATAATTATTATATATATTAATATTTGGGCTAAGTATATAATTTTATGTCTTCAGTCTAAAAGCTTCTAGATACTGAATTGTAGCAATTTCTCGCCATTCGTGTAAATGGAAAACGATTCATGTGTGAAAAGTGTTGGGAATTTTACAACGGATTACCTACTTACAATTACTGGTCGTTTGTATAATATGCAAATCCTAAGTGTCACCTGTCGTGCCGTTCTCGCTTATCTCATACAATTCTAACGCGACAGTCTTTTGTTTTATGAAACTTTTGTTATGCGCCATTAATCTACTTACATACAGCAATACCTCAATCAACCAGTATGTGCACTTTCGCTGACTGTCTCACTCACACTGTCATCACAGTCGAATGAAAAAACTATGCTAGTAGTCTAGTAGAGATACGGCATTGTATACCCTCATCTGTTATTTAATGATGGCACAATATATCTGGTAGATGATACTTACATAGCCTTCCTCGTTTATAGCTCTTTCCATTAAAGAAATCCGTATAAAAATTCTTTCAACTATTTAGAAGAAATTAGCGGAGAAATAGGCAGAGGTGGACATTATATGACAATGATAAGTATTTTTTTTTATAATAATAATAAATCATTTATTAGATGTAAGTTTTTTACAAAACAACATTATTTACAACATTATTTTACCCTCGTCAACATTATTTTACATTTACAAACTACCACCGGTTCGGAAAGCTGCTTCTAGGGGGAAGAACTCGGCAAGAAACCCCCTAGTCGCTCTTTTCATAAATTAATCAATCAATTTACAACACTCAAAAATTTTTTTTACCTAGGTAACATGAGTAAAATGTGTCAAATAGTTTTTGAAAAAAATATTTTTTCAAAAAATCGGCAAAGATTTACTTCGACTATGTAAATCACTACAATAATATTTGCTACATTTGCTACTGTTATATTTCTACGCCTGTCTACTATACTTCTTTTCCTGCTACGCCGTTTTCACCACTCTCTGGGCGTTTAGGGTATTCATTAAACAAACTAGGTTTATTCATCGCGTTGTAATAGTTTGAATATATTATGCCCCTGAGCGTTATTTGTCGGAATAAAGAATCGCCCGGGGGTTTGTAGGCGTACATAGTTATAAACAAAAGGAATAACTATATGTTTAGGGGAAATAAACGTAAGAAACTAAGAAAAATTATGTTTATTTTTTTAATTTATTCGTTATGGCGATTTGGTTGAAGAGTTTCATGAATGTCACAAAAAAATATATTTCTCTTAAAGATTTTCGCGTAATTTTTAGTATTTTTTATATGTATTTAATTTTAATATTACGTACATGAGAACTGAAATACTACAGTAAGTTTATATTGAACTAGCGACTAGCTCCCGGCTTCGCTTAGGGTGCAATTTTTATATATACAAACCCCCGTTTATCACTAATCAAATTAACATAACTTGACATAAAAAATATTAAAAAAGTTTTATCAAAAATTGGTAATTTTTTATAATTATAAATAACAAAATCATTTTTTAATTATAATTATAACCATTTTAAAGCTAATAATTAAAATAATAACACTTAAAACCACTGACGTTTAGTCTTGTGTTATCATTTGAAATTATTACTAAAATTAAGACAGTATTTAAATTCTACCAATTAAAGTACCAATTCTACCAAATGAAGTATTTAACTATGAACTTAAATATTTTACAAAATACGAAATTAAATATATATTGCTAGTCTATACAGTGGACATCTCAACTTCAAGAAAAGAAAGAAGAGAGAAAAAAAAGAGCCATTGAGTAGGTATTAAAGATGAACTGTAAACAGAATTGTGAATGAAGCATTCTTGGCTGGTTTTCAATTTCGTTAAAGCTAAATTTCATCATGCACTGAAAAGTTTTCCCATTGATTTATTCTCGGACAATAGAGTGGAAATTTATTTAGGTTTCGCATTGAAAAATTGTTTTCTAATAAAACTTACTGAATGACGTTACGTTGGTTAGGAACAAATAGTTATTTTAGACAAATTAATCAATGAACGAAATTCCGATTCACAGAACGTTTATTGAACCTGGTCCGGTGAAATTTGGAGTACTAATTTTAAATACCCTACACGAAATAAATTAAAGCAATGACTATAAAAATTTGTAATAGAAATGTTTATTATCTGGAATTAAACCAGCTGTTGAAGGAAAACAAACTGTTGTACTTCGCTTCATAATTAAGAGGCTTTAAGCTTATTTCCCTTTGTACTCTTCGTTCTTTGTCGTATGTTCTACTTCACTGTTTTTTTTTCGGTTTTTGTCTTTATAAAGTTCTTGTATAATTACTGAGTGAGTATATATGTATTTGAACATTTAACTCGAAACATAGCGTTAAAATTAACACCGTAACCATGAATAGTCGCCATAAGCGTAATAACATGAATGTCATGTTATCACAATAGTTGTTGGCCTGTTGCTTACTTCCTTACAATTTCAATATTCTAGGTCAACCTAAAGCTTATATGTAAAAATTTTGAGAAATGAATAATATCTCATAAACGGTCATTATTTGCTCGAAAAAGCTTACAGTAATTTCAACTTGAGAAAAAGATTAAAATGAATAATTTTATTTAACATATCAAAGGAAAAGCTAAATAAATTCTATGGATTACTATGTTATCTTTTGAGCTTTACCAATATCAATAGCGGTTAGTATTCTCACCATACCGTTAAAGTTACTTAATGGCGAAGTGACAAAGTTGAATAGACAGCCATAAACTAAATGCACTCGGCAACTTATCCTCCATTTTATAAAGTGAACTATCCTTATCCTTCGTTACATAGTATAAATTGAAATCGTTTTTCGCGACTATCTATATACCCTGTAACTTACTTCTAAACCACTTAAAGGATTTTGATACGCTTTTCCCTAAAGTATGTAAAAAAATGCATCTCGGACGAAGCCGGGAGCGGGTCGGTAGTCTATACTAATATTATAAAGAGAAAAGATTTGTATTTTTGTATAAACTCAAAAACTACTATATACCGATTTCATAAATTCTTTCACCTATAGAAAGCTACATTATCATAGAGTAACATAGGTTACATTTTATACAGTTACCGGATGAAGTCGCGTTCAACAGTTAGTACGTTATAAGTGAAAATTAAATAATTTTATAAGTAAGTAACTACCAATAAACATAAAAGTAACTAAGTCCAATTAAAATATAGTCAAATAATATTCAATTTAGAAATCGTGGTAGACATCTTGAGATCAACGATGGAATAATGTCAGCTAAATCGCCTCAACCGTAATCCTTTTCGTGAATTTTACAAAGAAATTTACGAAGACAATCGGAGGAAGAATTCTACAAGGACGACGTTATTTTATGTTACTTACATTTTTCCTTTAATAACTTTGACGTTTGGTGACGTTACGAATTAAAAAAAAAACGATATAAGAATTGTATCATAATGTCAGGACATGGTTACTCTTTTCTATAAAATGAGTGACCTGATCAGTCAAACACTAGTGTTGGCTGGTTCGCTAGTTTGGTTTCGCTGTGTGAGTAAAGGATTTCAGACTCATGATGCTGTTCTTACTTTAATCGCCATTAGGTTTCTTCCTACTTTGTTGTGTTTCGATAAGTGAGTAAGGGATGTTTCCTATGCCCTTCTTAACCCTTATAATTTATGCTATCAAGGCCGACAGCGCATTTGCAGCCCCTTTTGTTTTTGAGGAGGGGAAATCACATTTACGGATTGTCCTTCGCCGACGAGGGCAGTCGGCGAAAGGGTATGTGGGACTCACCGGGAACAACTCACTAAAATCCGCCCATGTTCCACCATCTGCGGCAAATATGAGACCCGGGATCACAGCGAGGCCTTGTTATGCATTTGCAGCCCCTATTATGCAACTGAGCCATAAAGAAATATCTGATGACTAAGAACACGTATTTAAATTAACTAAATTCTTAGACAGAAACCGACAGGGTTTTCAAAGATAATCAAACTCTTAAATAATACGTGACAGATACATGAGCCAGGCTTATATTATACACGTATAGCACAGGATTACCATTTCGTGTGTTTCCTCAACATTGTTCCTGCAGACGAGTAGGTACGTAACGAGAAGTTTTGTTAATGAGAAAACCGAAGGGAAAGAGAAGCGTAAATTAGATACCCTTGTTTACTTCAGTCGCCGGTTTTACTCTTTAGGTTTGAAATCGTTATTAGTTTGTATACGTATAACTTTTCTAATCTTTATTTAGAGGCTTTTAATAAAAGGACAGCTATAGAAAGGTCAACGAGCTAACTTCGAGCATATTAAGTCTTGTGGAAAATTGTTAAAAAACCACGGTAACGACATTTAGTCATAAAATAGCTCAGAAGTGAATTATTCTTCATACAATACCTACAAAACAAGACCTAACTTACCCTCGTACGAGTACTCGTTCACGATTTATAGGTCATAGCACAGACGCCGCCATGCCGCCCACGAATCTCAAGTACCTACACTATGCTCGATACACATCACATAAGCACGTACATACTTAAAATAACTACTTTTATTAAACATTTCAGTCAAATGACTTCCACTGCGGGTCGAATTAGTCTAAAAAGTGCCGGTGGCAAATAGTTTCCACCAGACTATATAGCCCTATTTAATAGAAAGGGCTATGTTCGGTGTTCGAGTCGAATCAGGAATGACGAGATGCGTAGATGAATGAAAGTTACCGACTTAAGCCGGCGGAATAGTAAGTTGAAGTGGCAGTGGGCAGGACAAATAGTAAGGAGAGCCGACGGCTGCTAGGGCCGGAAGGTTCTCAAGTGGAGGCCACGGACCGGCAAGCGCAGCGTAGGACGTGCCTACTCTTGTATCGCGTGTACTTTGCGAAAAAAGTCCTTCGGCCTTATATATAGGACCTTGTATGCTTAACTAACGGTCAGCTAATTAATATTAATTTGAAAACAGTTTTTTCGCTTTACTATCTCGTTCATAGATAAGATTTTGTTAATATTACTTAGTATTACTTATTCTATTCTATTCTATTCTATATATTTTGACTACTCTGGGCGGGGTATAGCCCGCTACACCCGCCCCTCATACAAGAATTAGTATATAGTATCTCGATGTTTTAAATGAAAATGTTGATTGTATTGGTAATACGAAAAAAATGTACCAAATGTTATCTAAACTTTGAAAATTCATATATATTTTTGGAGTTTGCATATATATTTATTATAAGCCCGTGGTATGAAAATTTATGGGAGTAAAATCAAAATTGTCACACGAATGCGTTATGTTATGCGTTATATAGTTACGTTCTATTTTTTTGAATATTTTAGAATATCTGAAGTTTCAGAAATATTGCGCCATCTACACAATATTATTTTAAAAAAAGAACAATGTTGGTCTTTCGGCGTGTTCGAATTGTGAAAATTTTAATTTTATAATCGTTCGTAAGGAGTAAACTCCAGTCGTGTGTCGGAGCTGACACACACAATTTTTTTTAAGCTTTTTGGTCTAGCCATAAACAAGGAGTAAGCTTAAGAAAGTACCCATTTGACGGCACTAAGCGCCGGCAATATTTAATACGAAGGTTTTATTGTAAAGAATATAATAAAGCAGAAAGTTTGTTCTTTTTTTACTTTAGTTAAAAGTTAAAAGAACATTAACCTTTTTATATTCAAATTAGTCAATCTACAATCTAAAGATGATTAAATTCTTATCATGATTTTAATCCTTATCTAACTAAATAGTAATGTATTATTAAGGTTGATTCCCTTTTAAATTATTCGAATCGAATAGATGCATATAAAAAGGCTAAAATTAAAAAACGTTTAAAATAATAAATATATAATAGGTAAATACCGACCTTTATAAAATTACTAAACATTTTTTTAATTTTAGTTTTAGTTTATAATTTTAGTTTTTGCTTACAAAATTATACATTTCCATCTTTAGATGAAGTCCACGCAAACATTTCGTCTTTTAAGTATTTTAGATAAAACCTATATTTTCCAAATTTATACGAGAAAATCCCAAATGAAATATTGAAAAAAGCTCCTCTAAAATTTCTGTCGACAACTTTTTAACGCTGAATCCCAAGTGAATAAAAAAACTCATAAAAATGCAATCCCGTCAGCGCAAGTTTTAAAACTAGCTGTGGCCACAACTTCGTATAGGCGGTATTCGTACGCTTGGTATTTCGGTATTTGGTATAACCGATTGGAACACTAAATATTACTGAAAGCTTGCTAAAATACATAGAAAGACAGAAAAAAAATTGTGTGTGTCATCACCGACACACAACTGGAGTTTACTCTTTACGAACGATTATAAAATTTAAATTTTCATAATTCGAACACGCCGAAAGAACAAGATTGTTCTTTTTTTAAATAATATTGTGTAGATGGCGCAATATCTCTGAAACTTCAAATAGCCTAAAATATTCAAAAAAATAGAACGTAACTATAACGCATAACATAACGCATTCGTGTTACAATTTTGATTTTACTCCCATAAATTTTCATACTACGGGGTTATATATAATAACTAGCTGGTGCCCACGACTTCGTCCGCGTTGAAAAATATTAAGTAGCCTATCCTGTGTCCCGTACGTCCAAATGTTTATCTACCAAGTTTCATGAAAATCAGTTAATTCGTTTCAGAGTTATGGAGGAACATACATACATACAGAAAAAAATTCTAAAAATCGTCAATTTAGTTTCAGTATCATGTATAGAGCCTATAAACTCGATATCTCTGAAAACAAAGTAACTTACTCCATGACCGACCCTTACAGATTTATTATTAGTATTGATGATATATGCAAATCGATTCTTAAAGAGTAAACTCCAAAAATGTTTTTTTTTGTATAATACATTGTAAAGTTCTGGTATAATTTATAAAACAGTGTACCAAAATAGTCTCCGCTCAGCATGTAGGTACTCTTGAGGATCTTGATCATCATGAAGCTGATCTTCCATTACTTATACATACTAATTTACGTACTAATTTACAGTTCCGTTTATTTAATATACATAATACATAATCTATACTAATATATAAAGCTGAAGAGTTTGTTTGGTTGTACAAGCTAATCTCAGGAACTACTGGTTCGAATTGAAAAATTATTTTTGTGTTGGATAGTCCATTTATCGAGGAAGGCTATATAACTTGTTGAACGCGGACGAAGTCGCGGGCGACAGCTAATACACTTTAATATACATAAACAAAATAATGAAAAAGATATAACTAGAGGAACCGAATTCAAACCGGTTAAGCCGGTTCTGAGATTAGCGTGAACAAACGCACAGACAAACACACATACAGACAAAAATTCTAAAAACTTTTTTTTGATCCCGGTAACATAAGTTTGTACTTATGTTAGTTATAATGTGTACATTTTTTAAAAATATTTATTGTACGGACACGACCCTTTTACGATTTTATTAGTTTGATGTATGTATACTAGCTGACCCGACAAACGTTGTTTTGCCATATAAATAAAAAATAAAAACAAAAAAATTGTGTGGGCCACCCTTAGGGCTATATAAAAAATAGTTTACGACCTATTCTCAGACCTACCGAATATACGCAAAAAGTTCTTAAAAATCGGTCAAGCCGTTTCAAACACTGTGACACGAGAATTTTATATATATATAATATATATATAGGAAGAACATAAATTTGAGGAAATATTCCATTATTGTGCCTTAGCACAATATTAAAATATTTCGTTACTCCACTTCACTAGATAAGGGATGAATTTGTCGCACCCTGTCACACAATCTGAAACAGTAAATTACTTAGAATAATTAAACCAGATACTCAACAGTTTCCCCAAATAATATTTACATATTGGATTGAGTGACAGAGAATGGCTGGAGGCTTTAATTTTGACATTTCAATTACTTCTATACTTTTTTTGCTTGTTTTCGTGTCTTAAAACGATATTCTATGTCGATCAACGCGACAGATTACAGTGAATAAGGAAAGAGAACAAAAAGTAGTCGTTTATGTCTTACTTGTTTAATAATAATAATTAATTATGATTACTAATTCATTAATTTAAAATTTATTTATTGTTTTCCTCCAATACAATTCTACAATTGTTTCTTACAATACCAACTCATACTAATTTTGTAAATTCGAAATTAATTATCTAGCTTATTTTCCCCAGCTATTTTTGATTTAGATTCAATTTGATTTTGATGAATTGACAATGTAGACTTTGCAGCTGGACGGATTCGAGGTGAAAAGCTAGTGACATATCCTACTAATATTATAAATTCGAAAATTTGTGAGGATGGATGTATTGATGTATGGCAGGATGTTTGTTACTCTTTCACGCAAAAACGGCTTAATGGATTTGGATGAAATTTGACACGCACATAGTTTATTACCTTTTTTTTATTTTACAAGAAGAAAATTGGTCATGAGTACCCACAGGCCTGGGGTCTTATGTCGGACTCTTACCGACTAAAACTGCCTTGGGGTTCCTACGCGCTGCCTATGATGGTGGGGACTGGAGAAATTAAGCGACCTTCATTCGAGACCCCCACCGGCAGTTGTCCGCAGCCGGACCAATCGCAAAGAGCTCCGCTTTCTCAATTTGTAAGACTTAACGGCATGCCCGGAAGCCACAAGTTCGCCGTACATTCGCGGGAACCTCAAACGGGCGATAGTTCGGGGTAATTAGTCACCCTCAGGGCGGTCACCCGCCAACCGTCTCCGTCCTGTTCTTATACGGCGGATCGGTTGAGAAGAGGGAAAGAGCTTTCTCAGCTTCTCCGCCGTCTCCTTCTGCAGCATTACATGCTTACAGAAAGAGAGCATAGCCGTCCACGACCCCTCGCTGTGGACCATAGCCTTGACTACAGCCGGGAACGAGAGGTCGGATCCCAGTATGCTGACTAGTTGCGCGTTGCGCCGACCAGGCGCTGCTCTCAGCCAATTTGTGCTGTGCTAAACCGGCGTCGTCTCTCTTCCCACGACTTCATACAGTTACTTCCAAAAACATTCGTGCCCTGAGAGCCCGTGCGTGAGCCGGAACGAGAGAGAGCCTTGTCTTCTTGAGACCCCATTGCTCGAGGATAGGCAGAACTGCCTCAACGGTGCGGTGGCCAGCTCTGGCATCAGCCAGCTTTTCTTCCCAATCCCATAGGACTTGCTGTTTGGCCTCCTCTGGCATCACGGTGGCCGTGACGGTGCCACCGTCGTCACAGCGATAAATATGTCAACTGATATTTTCTTCATTTTTCAACGCGGTCGAAGGTCGCGGGCACCATGTAGTAAATTATATTGGTTTTACAAATGACTCAAAGCTTCTTTAATTACACACCAACTCATCATTATTTTTTATTTACAGTTAAACAAAATGTAATTAAATAATAAACTAACCCCCGACTAAAGAGCCCAAGTATGAATATTATCTTCTGTAATTTGCTAACTTAGTTGGTTATTCCGCAGAATTCTTGATGCTGCATACAGCACCAGATCAAGGTTACCATGTCATGGATATACCACTGAAGTAACAGTATACTAAATTTCACATAAATCGAATATGTGGAAATTAGTGGAATCCCTTCGTTGCCTGAAAAATTTTCTTAATATCTTTTTTTTTTATTTTTGTAGTAGGTTATTTTTATTTTATTTTTTTTGTATTGGATTTTGGTTCTGTTCTCTCTTAATGTAATATCTATCTGTGGACACGCTTGTGGAATATGTGTTTATTGTATTTATTTATATTGTATTTTTTTGTATTTATTTACTATATTTTTGTTTTTGTTTCTTTTTGTTTCCCAAAGATTAATAAAATTGAAAATAAATAAAATAAAATAAATAAAATCAATAGCTAAGGGCCATCCCGATCACGTCAGCTTTTAAACAAAAAAAAAACCGGATTAAAAATCAGTCCACCCATTCCGAAGACACAGATATCTGTCTATCCGCCATCTGCCACAGACACACACGTCAAACTTATAACACCCTGTTTTTGCGTCGGGCGCTGAGGCTTAACCCCCCAAAAAAAAAAAAAAAAATGATATTACATAAATATAGTCATGTCAATTTTAATTTTGCACCGCAAATCACAGCAAAAACTGTTCATGAAAACCATTCTTGTTCAAACAAAAGAAACGCGGAAACAGCAGAATTAAAATCTTACAAAGATTTCCTGTGGGAATGAATGTTCCAACAAGAAAATATTATTTAAACGTTTCAATGTATTTACTACAATATACGACAGGTGCTAAATTAATTTACACAAACTTCTTGATTTAAATTAACCAGAAAGATGTATTTAAATCATGAAATTCGTGTTTCTTTGTTTACTTTTCAAATTATTTACGACAGGTGCTAAATTAATTTACACAAACGTCTTGATTTAAATTAACCAGAAATATTTATTGAAATTCATATTTATTCATATTTTAATTTATTCTTTGTTTACTTTTTTACATTGTATAAAACAAAGTTGCTTCCCGCTGTCTGTCCCTCTGTATGTACGCTTAAAGGTCTTTTAAACTACGCAACAGATTTTAATGCGGTTTTCACTAATGAAAAGAGCGTAGAAAAAGGAATATATAATATATATAATTTTCAGAGAAAAATCCTTGCGAAACGTCATAATACTCGACATTGTCACAGCGACAAAGATGTTGGGCGTAAATTTTTTCATTTGTCAATGTGGACGAAGTCGCGGGCACCTGCTAGTATAAACGTATATTAGCAACCGACAAAGAACGCTATCTACCTGGTTTTTAGATGTTACAGTCGCTAATTTTTCTTGTTGTCTTAATAAATTTATGTATTGGTTCTATAAAGTACAGGATTTTCTGTGTGCATATAGTAATAGAAACTAGGCAGTGTTGTGATTTATAGCGATCTATGACTGTTTAAATTTATTACTCAGAATTTCTAAAAGAAGATATTTAAGAAAATAGTTCCTAAATTCTTTAAGGCTACTTCACTTATTACGATTTTAATCCTCGGTCCAACATTATAAATGGATTACTAATATTTTTAATGTACGGCCTAAAATAATAGATTAAAATTAATAGACGTCTAAAATAAATTATTTTATTGTTTTGTTTTTATTAAAGTAAACCGCCAATATACACAAATAGATGGTCTTAACATCTTAACAACTAGGTAATCATAATAATAAATACTATAACAATAATAAACCAAACAGAAATCTAAAAGTTATTAATTTTAAAAATTTAACTAAAAATATATTAACTTTATTATATAATATTACTTATTGTTTTTGTCAAAAAAAATATAATTAAGAAAAGACATAAATACATAATGAACAAAACAGAAATCTAAAATTTATTAATTTTAAAAAATGTTGAAAAGCAAAAAACACTTGCATTTAACTAAAAAGCTATTTACGTATACGAAATATATTTTAAAAAGTTTGAAAGTGATTCCAAATTCAGTTTCCACTTACCGCTAATTACGTCAACGAATATGGAACAAAATTTTCCACACTAAAGTGTCAGCAAAACTAAAGAGATCACTTGAAATTTTGTTTACAATTTTAATCAGTTCAAAAACTATATTACGGTATTATAATAAAATTAAATATAACTTTTAAAAAAGTTTCTACAAACTTTTTACACGTGTACAAATACATTTTTGTCCTAATTACAAAGTGACAAGCACTGGAATGTACTGTTAAGAAAAAAACATTGATTAAATTCGAAATCTGAAGGCGTTACGGTTACGGGTAGAAGTTGGTGACATAATATGCTCTCTAGTGGAGGCGGCCACGCGGTTGGATCTCAATGAATGGACTGAATTTATAACTCGGGACAAAACAGGAGTAGACTGCGCATGGTGTCGGGACAAACCATGGCGAGAAGCTTCAAGCGAAACATATCACTTATATTGTCTTTTACGGGTTTGGAGAAGAGCAGATGAATTTGTAATATAGTTTTTTTGTTTATTTATCTTAAAAAAGTTTGTGTAAATAATTACAAATCGTAAGAAACACGAATTAAATGTTATAAATAAAGTAATTCCACGTGAACGGCACAGGTAAAAATGTAAAAGGCAGGTATTTCAGTAATATTTTGATTATTTCAGTAAAAAGGCATGACTAAATGGCATGTTATTTCGAATTCAAAATAAAATAAAATACTTAACTACTTAAATAAAATATTTTAAATTTATAAAATATATCAAAATTTTTTAATTTAAAATTTACGCTTCCCCTCTCCTAGTCCCTTAAGTTGCATGCTCGACAGGGTCCATCCATAACACTGGTCTTTATATATTTCATAACATCTTTAAACATTATGGTTTCGCAATAAATAATTGAATTGAATTGAATTAATCTGTGACAAGGGTTTTATCCCATCAGACTGTCAGCTAAGGGCCCGTTGTTTGATCGTTAGTTAAACATACTAATAGTTAAAATGCGTTAGTTAAACTAACCATTTGTTAAAAATTACAAAATCATGTTGTTTGATAAATAGTTAAGCTTACTATAGTTAAAAAATTTGACCATTTGTTATAAAAGTTAACTATGCGTTTCTGAGTAGTTAACTTTGACAATTAGATATGACATATACGAGGTTGTTTGTGGAAACGTGAGTGAATTCAAATAAAATGAATTTAAATATTGTGAGACATTTTGAAGACTCTGATAGCTCTTCTGATGATGATGTTACTGTAGATTATATATTGAATCGCCGTCCTAAAACATTCCGGAATAGAATATTGCAGCTAGACTTTTGGGATGAAGTAGGTTTCTTTGAACGATACAGAATGTCCAAAAGTACCGTTCTTTGGTTACTCAGTGAACTTAAGAATTCTTTGAAAAGGCCAACAGATCGGTAAGCAATGATATATATAACTATTAATTTTTTATTCATTTTATTCGTCTTTTTATTCATTATGACTGAATATTTTTCGGGTAACTCCTTCAATTTATGTAATTCTTCTCGGCTAAAGTTGTTACTCCTCTCTCTGCAAATGAATTATATTGAATTTATTAATGGTACATGTTAATAATTGTAACCACGTGTGAAACAAAATTAAATAACTAGGATTACATTGATTTATTAGGTAGGCTGTTTAATTGATATCTCTGTGTGAGACATAAACTTGTATTACTTGCTCATTTTGTTTTCCATTCTTTTACAAAAGTCCGAAATTCAACAAAATAACCAAATACAAGCGAAGCGATGCTGTCACGATACGTCAATTTCAAGATTTTTGACTTTTATTTCTTTGTGTTGTCAGTGCAATATTACTTTCCCAACTTAAATTTTCCTTCTCCCCAGTTTATTATTGTGGCAACACAAATGACTATTGTTATATTTAACTATAGTTATAAAACTCATCAAACAACGTATTTCAATTTTAACTAATTGTTTAGGCGCTAACTATAGTCCTGTAACAATTTGTTAAATTGACTAACAGTCATGTTTTACTATTTATCAAACAACGGGCCCTTAGTCACAAAAGAAAAATACAGTCAGTACGATTAATCTTAAAAAATAATTCCATAAATATTCTAAATTAGCTAAAGTGTAAATTATGTTTACGACAGGTATAATTGTATTTAAACATAACCACGGATTACCACAATTCTTCTTCTTAGCGTACCACTTCTATACGAAGGTTGGCTGGCGGTGGCGACTATCACGGCTATCCTGACCTTGGAAGCTGCTGCGCGAAAGAGGGAACGAGTGCTCAATCCGAACCACTCTCTTAATTTTCTCAGCTAGGGTGTCTTTCTTCTGCCTCTGAAGCGACGAATAATCAGAGGTACTAATTACTTGTTGGTACATCTACTGAACGACAGATGGCGCTGCGCTTCCAGGCAAAGAACGTAAATGAATTAACTAGTATTTAAATTAAAGTTTATTCGTAGTAACAGTTGTATTTTGATAGACAATTTCCATCAGTACAAGTTTATAACAAGGGTTTTATTTGATCTTATCCCACCCATCTGATTATATTATATAATTATATGCTATGTCCGTCCGCAGATATTCAAGCAATGATTTTGAAGTATATTCAAGTCTCATAATAAAAATACAGAATACAGTTAATTCATTACAAATAATCTTAAAAATAATTCTTTATTAAATATTCTAAGTCCGGTATCGTGAAAGTGTAAATTATATTTACGATAATTATATGTAATTGTATGTATTTAAACTATTTTAAACATAACCACGGAATACCATTACCATACCACATTATAGTCACTACCGTAATAACTACTTGTAACTTGCTCGTTATGGTCATGTTAGTACTTAGTACATATATTGAACGACAGATGGCGCCGCGCTGCCAGGTTAAATCGCGCTATCACTTGGACACACTTCTATTCTACTAATGACAAGTCGACGCGAAGTTAAAGCAAATCGGTTGAGTAGTTTTTGAATATTTTTGAAGTACATTCTTGAACGAAAGTTCTTGTAAAGTACGAAAATGCGGGTTTTAATTTAATCGAATTATAATATTAATATAATTGATATATAATATATAGCGATGCGCCGAGTTGACGATTTCGCAACTCGAGTATAGTTCGCACGGTGGATTTAGACTTCTCGGCAAAAGTAGAGGTGGCATGCGCATTGCGCAGTATTCAATTCGTAGGTCTGTTTGACGGGCAGAGGAGCGTGCGGGGCGGGTGAGCGTTGGTACCGACACGTTATTGGTAGATTTTAGTCGCTCTTCCCCTCCCGCACTGCGATCGCGCGTCTCGTGTCTCTGGGGTACTGTTATTGCCCCTCTACATATTCGGCGAACGTTCGCCCATCGAGATGACCATGCGATGGTTGATACGCAACTACACAATGGCGACGTTCAGTTGTGATCTTAACGTTTTCCGAGATGGACGTGGGAGCATTTGCCGCTGCGACAATATATCTATACCTATCCCGATATATATCTATCCCAATATTTTTATTTTTATTCATTTAATAGTTACAGCATGTAACATTTCACAAATACATTTAAAAAAAAACGAATAATTAAAAAATTATAACAAAAATTGTATTATAAAATTATATTAAAAAATTATATATATATTGTTATATTTTTTAATTTTTAAGTTTGCATATAATGTATAATATGCTTATATAATTATAGATACATGTATATTATAATACATTATATGCAAATACATACATATAGAAACATATTATGCGTGATTGCGTGCATGTGTGTGTGTTAGTGTGTGTGGTACTTCATTATGAGGCCACGTATTAGTCATTTTTAAGAAAATTCATAAATTAATAAACAAAGCGTGACGTCCACACTCAACCGCGTTCGAGCAGGCACTGAGGAATGGGCCACGTGTAGATGCGTACCGCCATCGTTGGCCCACTGCCTTTGATGTGCGGCGGAAAAACCGACATCGACGCCATCCCACGACAATCGCACGCGCCATAAGCCAACCTACGCAAATACGCCCTCCACACACTCGCCCATCATAGTTGGCCAACGCTATGGTCGAATATGTAGAGGGGCAAACGTAGAGATTGTTTTATCGTGTTAGTAATACATCATAGTGAAAAAATGCCTAAAAAAACCTTCTTCTTCGACATCGCACGATGATATAATGGAAGGAATATCAACACTGCCTGTGTTTATTTAATTTTTTTTTTTTCATTTTATTGAATATATTAATATTAACTAAAATTTACTTTTGTTTTTTATTTTTCTGAAAATACTAGCAAGATAAGTCACAAGGAAAAAACTAGTGTTACAATAATCTTAACTTAGTATGTAAGGTGCAAAAATACGAAATAAATAAATATATCATTCCCCTTAGCAATTTTGTTCGCAATTGTACACATGCGCCGATTGCCCCTACTAGTTTCGCGGACCGATCTTAATAGAACGGGCGACCTATAACTCGAGTTGAAATGGATACTAACTCGAGTTGCAACTCGAGTTGACTCGACTCGGTCTCAATCCGCTGAATCGTGTGATGCAGCCAATGGTGTGGAACGTCGATGCTCCGAGTTGGCTAATTATTGACTCCGTTGACTCGTGTTTCGGACCGAGTTGGTTAAATCGATAGTAATCGACTATCAATCAATCAATAGTCAACTCGGCGCATCGTGCACACACACTGGGGCAGGCTATACCTAAATGAGATCAATATAAAAAAAACAGTAGGGATTTAAAAATAGCTTAAAATAGTTTGTTTTGTTTAATTAATAATATTTAATGGTAAAAAGATTCCGTATATAACAATACTAGCTTCTCCCCGCGACTTTGTTTGCGAGAATTTCTGTTATAGGTATTATTCCATTGTAAAAAAAAGTGTTATGTTCCGGGGTATAAGCTATCTATGTTCCAAATCCGTACAGTCGTTTCGTTTTACCGTGTGACAAACAGACACACATGCAAACAGAAAGTTTCGGGGTTATAATATTAGTAAGAAAAATATTTTTAATGATCGTCATGAAAATAACATAATCATCAGATAATTTTGAACAGGTAAAGACTCTTTTCAAAAACTTTCTTTAAAAAATATTAATCTTTTCGTGTTCTAAGGATTTTCTTTTAGGCTAGTGGTCCGCGAACCGCGACCCGCGAAACAACGACCGAGTTGGCGCGACTCAAGAGCGCGGGTCGAGTCGACCGACACCGACATAGTTCATCGCGCGTCGTCGGACTCGTCGGCCGAAGCTGTTTCGCTTGCCGCGTACACACCGAGTCAACTCGGTTTGCAATAATCTTGACTCGAGTTGACTCGTTTACGATCTGACTCGAGTAACTCGAGTCAAATAACTCGACTCGCCCATCGCTAATAATATATAAACCGGTTTAGCGGTAGCGGTTTTGGAGTCTATAGTAGATAGTGTTGGGTAGGACACGACTGAAAAAGAGTTTGTAAGAGTAGCCTCTTTTTTCAACTGAGCCAGTTCTATGTCCCACTTCAAATGAGGCGAGGCGTACATAGCGTATTAGTATAGTTCTTACCGCGACCACAGAGTGCCTTGCTTACAAGTTTGTGGGTACTCACTCTGTGACGCGGACGCGACGACCGCGACATGAAATTTGAAGTAGTACACTTTGAAATGTTGAGCTACTCTTACATTTTGAAGTCATGTATGGGACAAATGTACCGCCTCTTGTATGTCCTACTCAACACTAGTCTATAGCAGGAGGTACCTACTTGGTACCAAAACAAAAAGTATTGAGTATACTACTTGTATCGGAACATCGCCCAGGTCCTTACGCATCGCCTACTACTATTTTAAACAACAATAATAGTAAACTAAAAAGAGACAAAGCATTGCTATGTCTCTTAGTCTCGGAAAAGGTCATGATAATGAATGATACCTAGTAGATTAGTGTCTTGACCAAAATATTTAAAAGTGCAAGCTAACCAGAACAGTCGAGGGTTTTTTTTTCTGCCGATCCGAAATAAATGCTCGCTACTAACATTGCAGAGCTGAATACTATCTTTATTATTGGCCCTACCGGCAGAATGATACAATTTTGCCTAGGGACACCAACTCCTGCGGAAAAAGGAGTACTAGGGTCCGGGAGTTGCTTATTATCTAGATTTTATTTATTTATTATACTTAACTAGCTAATATTACATGCATTTCTTAGGACTAACTTAATTCTAATTATAATGAAAGTTAATAAAAATATTTTATTTATTGTATCACCAATACTAATTACAGTGAGATTCTAAAATTAAATTAATGGGCTAGAAGTACAGAGATTATGATGTGCTTGTTTAAGTCAGTCATCAAATTTAAGACTGACTAAATGTTATATTACATGTATGTTCAATGATATTACTATGGCGATAGTATTATTTACTTCGGGCATTAATTATTATCCTATCGGAGATTTTAGGATCAGTTGATCCCCCCGTGGCATCTTCGTCCTCGGAACGTGGATTCCTTCATTTCTTTGACTTACTATTAATAGTCCAGACATCCTATGGTCCTATCGAAATTGTTACCATTTAGTACAATGGCTTAATTAAGCAATCCTAAAGCTCAACGCTGGTTATTGATATAGCCATTATCTCTAGCATAATTTCCGGCTAAGCTGACTCCATTAAGTTAGTGCATTGTTAAAGCTAAACTAATTAATTCACCAATTATGTTATTAAACTATCTTCACATGTCTTGTAATAGAAGTGATTTGTTCAAACTTTACCTAATGATGTTTAATAACTAAATCGCGGTGCTTATGGTATAGTTTGTAGTCCTGTTTTGTAACTGGAGAAGTAAATAATGTTGAGTCAACTTGATGGCCAACTGATTGCATAATGTTCTGATTACATAACTGAGGAATTAATGTAATTTATTAACCCTTTTAATGTTATGAACAACTGAAATCTTAGAAAAAACTATGATACTATAATAATTCAAAGACGAAGACTAATGATTTCTCTAATGATGAATGATTTCTCGGAAAAATACTAGGTAGTGTTACTTAGTTTTAACCTTTCAAGAGTCAATCACAAAGATTCAACGAATCTAATTATAATACCCCTGGGTATCATCCGCCATACGGAAAAAATATTTATAATGCATCTGCGGTATCATTCGCCATGAATCGGTTAACCACTGACAAGGGGCTGCCTTGACTTATTTTTATAAATTATTCCGACATCGCCTTCTTTCCGTTCCATTCCACCGAAAGCCATGCTCTCTTGTTTCACTGAGTCTCCTGCGAAGAACAAGCGAACTGCGGAGAAGAACATTTCTTTACCGACTGTACAAGGATAGTAAAAGATTGTCGGGGTAAAAAAGGTTCGTCACCTTAAAGTCGACATTTGCTTGAACCAGTCAATTATTAGTCTTGCCAAAATTTCATTATTTGCTTAGTGCTTTAGTTTCAAAAGGTACTAAGAGTCAACGAGTTGATAAAGGAATGAATTTGAAATATGGCGCAGGTTTTTTGTACCCCGACTGTACTTGGGATAGCTTTTCTAGTATGCTAAACATTATACCTCAATGTTTCCCCCAGACGCGCCAGACAGTTAACGATTTCAATAGAAAACTCTTCACTAGATTTTGATTCATTGTGGTCCCCGTATAGTGTATCTGTAATAGCATATAAATAAATATGTGACGTCAAACATAGTAAAGATCGTAAATAAAGTTTATTCTTAAACGCTTTTGATGTTATTTTTATTACAAACTGTAACTCATGTTTATATCCACTGAGTAACTTTATTAGAAAACATAAAATAGACTATAGATGCATTAAAACCAAGTATAGAGCCGATGCCTTTAACATATACTTCTTATTACATGAGATGTAACAACAATAACATAACAACACATGTGATGAAAATTTATCTCAACGTTCCATGGAACGTTTTATGAGAAGCATGGTTTTAATGAAATATGGTGCTCTTCGGGTACATAATAATATACAATAATATTTAATAGATAACATATTAAAAACTAACATAATGAAAGACTAAATCGTCATAGTAGTAAAACAACGACGGTTTTGATAATTTTCAATTTTTATTTTTTTGCGTAAACTGACTTTATATGTCGTGTTTTATCGACCAAAAACATTTTTTGACAAATATTATTTAAAACCTTTTAGATACAGAGTTGGAATACTGACAGATTTGATTTCTAAACACAGTAAAATGGCGTATTAATCATTTCGCCAGTGCCATACGTAAAGTTACAAAATTGCAGAACCGTCGTTGTTCTACGGCTATGACGAAATGCATGATCGATTTATTTATTGATTTACATAATGTATTTAAAACTAACTGTACCCGCGACTTCGTTTGCGCTGTAGTTCGTTTTTTGAAAATACCGTAAGAACCTAACACTTCGTAGGAGCGATCAATCAAACGAACTGGTCTTGATGATAATGTGATTTCTATGGGATATCCCATAGCAAGAATTTTGTAACCAAACCTTTAGTTAGTTATGATCGTGTTAAGTTTCAAATAGTTTTAAAAAGTGTCACAAATTTTTGACACCAATTTTTTTTTCTATCATGGTATTGAACAATCCCATTAATGAAACAATCCGCTTGGAAACACCAGTATGGTATAGCGTAGTATATCCGCATTCAGTCGCAAAGCCGCAAATCTGGTTGTGCGGCTTACTTAATTGCCGAAATAGAATGTAAACTCTATCTTTCATTTTAGAACAATTCGTATGAGATTCCCTCGGCGGAGAGTTTGTAGCAAAAGTTTTATATTAAACTAGTGGCCCGCTCCCGGCTTCGCACGGGTGCAATCTGTTAGATTGTCTTACACCGGCATTTGTTAGATTGTCATGGAACTCACAGATAATTTTAACAAATAATTGCTGGATTGAATAGGTATCAACAGATGAGATATTATGTTAATAATATTATATAATTTCCAAAAAAATAATAAACAAAATGAGATGTAAACTATCCTATCTTTTAATTTGGACCAAATTACATATAGTTACGAAATTTTATCAAAATCAACCGATTTTGATAAATTTCGTGTCACGTGACACGAAATTTTTATATATATATATAAGGATAATCATATAAAATATAAATGACATTTATTTAGAATTTATAATCACATCAATACTAATAATAAATCTGTAAGTGTAGGTATTGTATGTATGTATATTCCTCCATAACTCTGAAACGAATTAACTGATTTTCAAACTTGGTAGATAAACATTTGGACGTACGAGACACAGGATAGGCTACTTAATATTTTTCAACGCGGACGAAGTCGTGGGCACCAGCTAGTAGGTAATATAAGTAATAACTTGT
Source organism: Synanthedon andrenaeformis (assembly GCA_936446665.2). Lineage (NCBI taxonomy): Eukaryota > Metazoa > Arthropoda > Insecta > Lepidoptera > Sesiidae > Synanthedon > Synanthedon andrenaeformis. The sequence continues at coordinate 5,731,175 of OW387792.2, forward strand.
TGAATTATTTGTGAAAAATGGAAAAAAGCTTAAGAGCTTACGTTTGTATCGCGATGACTGCTCATATACCCCTGTTGTCGATATAAATACGTAATATGTCCATACTTAATATTATAAATGTGAAAGTAACTCTGTCTGTCTGTCTGTTACCATTTTACGCCTTAACTACTTATACGATCATCATGAAATTTAGCATAGGTACACGTTGTCAGGAATATAAGAAAAGTATATGGTAAAATAAAAGTGTCTAAAAAGTGTTATAGCAACAAGAGCTATTGCTAATATTTCAACGCAGATGGTCATGGGCACCAGCTAGTATCTAATATATATAAAGGCTTAAACATTAACTAGCTCGACAGTATTGCGATCGGTTTCAACTGAATAATGTCATCTGATTCCGATCGCATTATTTAATCAGACATAATTAATTGCACGCGCTGTTGCATTGACAAAGGCGCAATCGGTGTGTGTTGATTGCGCCTTTGTCGATCTGACAGAACGTGTCTTTTATCAAACATCAAACCGTCACGATTTCATTGAGCCAGATTTTATGGCATAACCTGTCGGCCAAAAACCTTATTCTATCTATAATATCCTTCGTCCACGAGTGAGAGAATAGAGTGAGATTTACTCTCGTAGAGCAATCTATATGTGTACGCAGAAGCGAGATCAAACTAGCTAGAGTATCTCGGCAGTCTATGATAGATCGATAGAGCTAAACGTGTACGCAGCTGCGAGAGTGAGACAACATTATCGGTAGGGCGCTCTACGAGAATTCTATTTGTTTTAAAAACTCTCGGCAGTCTCGCTAGGTCAGCCGATCCGATCCTGCGAATTTTTTGTATTAAAATATGTAGGGTATACAATTATACATATTATAATATTCAAGGTGCTATTGTATATTTTGTAAAACACTGACCTTATGTAGACCAGTTGGTGTTAACTGTTAATATCTACACAATTTATTTATTTATATTATAATATATATAATGAATAAATAAATAAACGGTAAGGCGTAATATTTTACTCGATATGTTCTTATTAAAGATTAAAAAATGTATAGGTATTAAAATAAATAATTAGTTACCTGTGGCCAAAAATCGTAAAGTCACTGCTAACCGTTCCTCGCAAGTAATAGCTTTTCGCATAATAGTATCGGGCTTTTTTATTCGTGGTGAAATTAGTTCAAGTAAAAATTGAAAATCGGAAGGTGCCATTCGAATAAAATTCTTATAATAAGTTTCATCCTTGGCTTCCAACTGACGGAATAAATTATTATAGGCACCTTGTTGAGAACGTTCTTTTATCCAATCTCTCACCCAACATTTTCGTTTTTTATTCTTTTTATGCGACGCTAAAATAATGAGTGCGGCGGCTGTGCGTGATTGCGACATGATTGTAACTGAGCTGAGAGAGATCTCGATTTAAAATAGTCTCAGCGTGGACGCAGTGTGTATACTAGTCTATGGTAGAGCGCTCTCACAATAACACCGTGGACGTACGAAATAGAGATAGAGTAGATAAATCTCGTATGTGTCTCGCTCTATAGTCTCGTAGTGGACGAAGGGCATAATACTCTGACAAAAGGTCTAGCTAGATCATAGTAGCTCTATGATGTGCCCCACCAAAGTGCTGTGAAAATTAAATGTGTTGTAAAATGGCTGTAAAGCTATCGTGTACAGACACAAGCGTAATTAATATTGGTTTTATAAGTGTTATATTGAAAAGAACCATTTAAAAGATTGCATTAACTTTGATTGTATTACTTTATTTTTTATAAAAAAAATTTACATAACTATTTAATTTATGACTGCATTCAATAGCACAGTTATTTAGGATTACACGAAAAAATAAATAAGTGTAAATTTGGAAACACATTAAAATGTATCTCTATTATTTCTTAATCGAGTGAAAAGAATTTTTTTTATTATTTTTTCCAAAGCTGGCATAAACTAGCCTATCGCCCCGTGCCCACTTGGAATTCTTTGAAAATAAATATGTAAATATTATATTATATAATAATGTATAAAGAAATTCATGCATTTCAACAATCTTATGAACTTTATCTATATAGAAGTGGCCTTTTGATAACTTATGATGCTAAGTAATGTTTCCAATATAAGGTTTCATAAAAACATGAAACGGTTTAATAAGTAAAATATTTAATTTATACTCGTTTCCTTTGTAGACGATTAATATCTTCTTTACGCGCTATTATCGTAATTGAAATTTATGAACTGCTTATTAAAATAACGCTTAGAAAATCACTAAATTAAAATTGTATTTTATACGATTTAGATTATATCATTGATTATTTATCATTTATTTAGATGATATTTATCAAATACTAAAAAATATGTAATGAAAAAAATCATAACAATAGTCTATTCTTATGACATTAATTACGGAATAGCATTTTTCTGAAATTGATAATAAATCTCAGTGTACTAAGACAAGTTCGACACTAATAAGAAGGTACTAGTTCTGTACAATAAATCAAACGAAAGGAACTGTTCGGAAGAAGCATTTCAGAAACTCAGCCAAGTAGAATCCAGTTAGCGAAACCAATTATACCTTAAAAAGTCAAACAGAAGACAGGAAGCGTTCCGATTGTTTTGCCAAGAAATGGGAAATAAATATTTTCTTATTTATTGAGCTGACTACAAAGGAATGTTGTATTAAAAGGAATGGAAACCAAACTTTTCTGTTCTTTATATTAATATGCATTTCTCAATTAAGAACTCTTAGGTGCAAATTAAACTCGATAGCTAGTGGCCTCCTTTTAAAAATGTTTAACTAATTTGACTAAAATTATCGTGTTTGATTATTTGGATATTTATAGATACCATTATAAAATCTATAGATCATTAGGTTACTAAAGTGGAATTACCTAATTAATTGTGTTTAGATAACCGGTTGTGAAAAGAGAAATATAAATTCGTTTTTCATTGCTTGTTACAAAACTGGGTTACGAATTCTGTTTTCGTAACCGGTTATCAAACGAGAAAAAATACATGTTCGTAGCTTGTTATGAAAATCCATTTACAAGCGTGGACTAAAGGAAAATATATAATAATAGGATATTATAAAACTTCCCAATCTCCTATCCTCAAATCCTTAAATTTACTGTAGTTAGCAGTGCACTTGCAGTACCTGTGGGGTAGCTTGTGTTAATGCGACGGTAGCCACCTACGATCAAGTGGACCGTCAGTCTGTCAGCAAACTTTAACATAAAAAAACAAGAAGAACTGTTTTTTTATACGATTTTCACTAATGAGATAAACGGGTTAGATTTGTTTGTGTATATACTCGTAATTTTCAGAATAAAAAAATTGCATACGTGCAAAGCCGGGAGCGTGTCGCTATTAAATTATAATATGGATCTTACGTTTGGCTACCGATACAGTAGACGCAAGTTTGAATCCCAGTCGGGACTAGTGTTTTTCGATTTCACGTGTAGACAGATAGATCATTTTGATCACTCATTTTTAAATCGTTTACTTCTTAAAAATAGGATAAGTAAGTAGGATTGATTACTAATAGGATAGGTAACTAGGATAGATTACTTTTTTGAAATCGTAAAACTACTATCGAACTTTTTTTTTAAAGTTTTTCTGTGGTAGAAAATCATGACTGAATTTAAAGAAAGCGCGAAAGTGTGAACGCTCTAGATTTCGCTGGATTTACCGAAGCGAAGTTTCCAAACAGCCAGTGATTCAAACTGGTTTAAGCTGAAATTTTCTTATCAAAATAGCGTGGCACCACGTAAAAATCACCTTCCAATACCTATTAAACTTTTCCATTACTGAAAACAAAACTCATTTTTGATGCTTATTCTGGATTGAATTATTTTTAACTAGCTGGTGCCCGCGACTTTGGCCGCCTAGAAAAATAATTGCAAGTTCTGCATTGCTATTACACTTTTGCAGGCGTTAGTTTACTTAATTTTAGATGATCCCTCGGAAACAGTACTTTTTTCTTGATTAAAGGTACCCTATGTTCATTCCTGCAGAGTGAGAAACCTCTTGACAATACTCGACTTTGCAAGAAGTACATACCTGTCCCTTGATCCAGTATTATGTTTTATTAAATATTTATTTGAAAAATATAAATGTTAAAAATATTCAACAAACATAGAAAACTAATATAACATTTATTTTAAAATACTCGTAGGTACCTACTTTAATTTCAAGAGGTCCATATTTGCATTGCAAAGGATTTTTTTTTTTTCAACAACCCACAACCCTTTAAAGAAGTCAATTCAAATTTATTTAGGTTCATAATAAATGATTATGAACCTAAATAAATTATATCCAATACGGACTGCTGTAGCTGTAGTATTACCCGTCTTTCGGTTTGGTACAACCAGATAATCATCATCCGCCCATCTTAGCACTGGCTAATCTTAATGTTTCTTATAAGACTATGCTGCGTAACAATATTCCAAGATATAGGTTTATTGAAGGCAACTATAAAATCATTAACGAAGAGCTGCGTCATATCAACTGGCATACACTCTTGAGTCCTCTGTCCGCTATTCAGGGTGTTGATGCTTTTTACAAAAATGTTTACGAAATCATTAAGAAATACATTCCTGCTCGGCCTACTTAAAGGTCTAACTTCTAAGTTTCTAACTTCCATTAATACACATACATAAAAATAAAAAACGTGCGTGGGATAAGTGGAAAAAGTTTGGCAACATAAGTAGCTATGAAGAGTTCTCTCTTTACCGACATAGATTTAAAAAACTTAGCAAAATTTATTTTAATCAATACATTGAAGGTATAGAGACCTCATTGAAAAAAGATATTAAAGTATTCTGGTCATATTTGAATAGTCGCAAAGACAAGACTGGTACACCCAATTCTATGTTTTTCGGTCAACACAAGTCAGATAATGTCGAAGGGATATGTAATATGTTTTCCAATTACTTTTCCTCTGTTTATGAACCTGCTATTATTTCTTGTGACGATAGGGACACCTGTGAATTGGAAGGTTTTGGCAGCGAAGTTTTATCAGACATAGACTTGGATGTTAATAGTGTATATATAGCACTAAGATCTCTAGACGTGGGGAAAGGGGCAGGTCCTGACGGTATTCCACCATTCTTTCTCAAGAGTACTTGCACTATTCTCTCTGCACCAATTGCAATTCTTTTTAATAAATGTCTCAGCGAGGGTGTTCTCCCACACATATGGAAGACTGCCAATATAACACCCGTTCATAAAAGTGGTAGCAGGAATAATATTGAAAACTACAGGCCTATCTCTTTACTGTCTACTCTGTCTAAGGTTCTCGAAAGATTAGTTCATAATAAAGTTTATCCTACACTGCACCGCCTCATTATACCAGAGCAGCATGGTTTTGTTAGGAAACGTTCAACATTAACTAATTTAGTAGTTTATACCAATTTCTTATTTGAAAATTTAGATGATAGAACACAAGTTGACGTAGTAGTTATATACAGACTTTTGTAAGGCCTTCGATAAAGTGGACCATAACTTATTACTCAAGAAAATTGAGTTTAATGGGATTAAGGGAAATTTGTTAAGATGGTTCTCGGCATATGTTTTGAACAGGATGCAAAGAGTTGTGGTGCACGGTTATACCTCTGAAACTATAACAGTGAGTTCTGGCGTTGCGCAGGGTTCCATTTTAGGGCCCTTATTGTTTGTCATATATATCAATGATATTGCCAATTGTTTTAAGCATTGCCGTTTTTTACTATACGCCGATGATTTGAAAGTCTATAAAAGGATAACAGCCTTAGATGATTGCATTAAGTTACAAGAGGATCTTGACCGTTTTAGTAGATACTGTACTGAGAATAGACTGTATTTAAGTTTATCCAAATGTAAAGCAATAACTTTTACTAGGAAAATAAATATAGTTAATTATCATTATAATCTGTGTCATACTATACTGGAAAAGGTACCGGTTATAAGAGATCTGGGGGTTTTTCTTGACTCTAAACTAATTTTGAATCAACATATTCAACATATCTGTAACAGGGCGTTTCAGTTCTATGGTCTTGTTATAAGAACTTGTTTAAATTTTAAACGTCCAGATACTTATCTGTATCTGTATAAGACTTTGGTTCGGTCACAACTTGAGTATGCCTCGATAGTTTGGAATCCCTTTTATGATAAGTATTGCCAACAGATTGAATTAGTGCAGCGTAAATTCCTTAAAACACTTAATTTTAAATGCTTCCACTCAAGGTTGTCATATGTTGCTGCATTGGAGAAATATTCCCTGCCAAGTTTAGAACAACGACGATTGCTCCTGGATGCTATGTTCCTGTACAATATTTGTCATAACCACTATGACTGTGTTTACCTCGTGAATAACATTGTATATCGATTACCAAGCAGTTCCCAGCGTATACGAGATTCTCATATGCATAAACTATTTATGCCGAAGTTCTGTAAAACTAACGCTGGCGAACGTGCACCTTTATACCGTGTTATGCATAGGTACAATTGTCTGTTTACGGGTGTTGATCTGTTTTCTGTTAGATCACGGGAATATAAAAATGAAATTGCTAAATTGATTTAATTTTGTGGTGTTGTTTTTTCTTTTCTTGTTTTTGTTTTTTTTTTTGTGTATTCTTTTTAGTATGTCAATTTGAGGAAAATGTTGTTGATTGTACTGTTACCTTTATTTTTGCATGTTTCTTTTTTCATATTTATTATACACAGTGTAATTGTTTGTTTTCCCAAATAAAATAAAATAAAATAACACTATTTGGCGAGTAAATGTTAAGAGTATCTTGTTTCAATTTCATTAAAATCACCCTTGAGTAATGCTACTCGAAAATGGTGAAACTCGTACTTTCTTACCGGTGACTTTAAATAGCGGTTAGCCTACTTGACACTTTACTCAGAGATGGTGAAAGAGGCCCTAAGTATAAATAAAAAATAAACAGGCAAAATGCTAAAATTAATTCGTGTTTATTTTTATTCTATATTCGTAATCAACGAAGACAGTAACTGCCATATACCATGAAAAATCCATCTGTTTCACTTTAATACAAATTTAACAATTTTATGTAGATACACATACAATAAATATATAATACTTTATAACGTGACTTTGAGTAAAAAATTTTTCTAAAGGTTTTGTTACTAATACTGTTAACAGTAATCTAAACATGACGTCTGTGTAGTTTTAATTCGAATTCGAGGAAAATTCAGTTTCTACAAAATAACAAATAAATAAAGGACATGACAAGAGAATTATAATATAATTGAGGACGGGCCTGACATACGTCTGCCACTTTTTGTACTTGGAAAACCGTCCTGGGACGCAAATAATACGAAACTGTCAAACAAAATATTGTTGATGCTCTAACTTTGTCTTAAACACCAAACACCACTAAAACTACAACTGGTACTACACATTAAAAAAGTGTGTGTCAGCTCCGACGCACGACTGGAGTTTACTCCTTATGAACGATTATAAAATACAAAGATAATTTAAATAATTAATAAATTTAATAAATAAATAAATAATTTAATAAATATTATTAAAACATATTAATAAAATATAGTATATTAATATGTATTGAAGCATACTGTAGCTTGTAACGCGTAACGTGTGACATGTGACATTTGATTTTACTCCCATAAAGTACTCCCATAAATTGATTCTTAAGGAGTAAACTCCAAAAATCGAAATACTTAATATTCCCCCCACTTCATTTCAGCCATTTAATTTCCATATACGAAATTCCAAGTTAAGCAAGCTTATCTACAGAGGAAAAGCAGGAACTTAGCCACGGTTGAACTTGCGAAGAACCATTTAAAATTAAACCGTCTTAACTTGAAGAGTTTAAAGTGAGTGTGGAAATACGACAACTTGTGAGTGTCACATTTCTAGTTAGATATTCAAGTAAAGATTATAGTTTCTTATGTTTCAACAAATACCTTCTTACAACTTTTATCTAGTTTCTACTTAATTAAAGATATTAAAATTATTTATTTATTACAAAACCTAAAGTTGTATGTAACTGATTTCGCCTTAATTTTTTGTATGTTAAGTTCGACAGACAGGCTGACTGTCTACTTGATGATATGTGGCTACCGTCACCTATAACACAAGACCACACATGCTGTTATTTCACTGTGGTGTTAAGTAAGAAAGTGGTTACTACCGCCACTGTTCGACATTAATGTAGATCTTTTGAGGATATTCTATAGAATTTTATAAATCGGATGAGTAGTTTCGAAGATTATCTCCTAGATAGAAAAATTCAAAGTAAACTTGATCCGTTCGAGGAATTACCGTACATAATATGGCTGGTTATCGCCACTGAAATGATAACTAAAGATAAAGACGAAACTATACGGCAACAAAAGAATTTCTCCTGATAATGCGTGCGCTCATTTAAGCGTACTAAAATTCGAAGCATAAAATAAAAATAAAATAACAAGTAATCACTGAAATGCGTGACAATGGTTACATAACACCCAGTGTTTAACAACCAGTATTAAATGAACTTCCATGCCTCTCGGTTTGACATTATTTAATGGAACTCGAAAGGTCCTTGTAAACTGGCCCTTTTGTAGGGTCTATCAAATTTACGACACTGTAAAAGTGTACACGAAAGAAGATAACAAGTGTCTATTTTAAAGGAAAATCCTGAAGTTTCAGAATTACAAACATGTCCTTTTAAGGAGAAGAAAGGATATTGTGGACAAGCTCCCATGACTAAGTGCCATCTCTGTCAAATCGTTCTTTGATCCAAAACTTGTTACCTATGAATGTCTTCGTTAAACACATTTTTTTAACCCCCGACGACCGACGCAAAAAACGGGGTGTTATAATTCTGACGTGTTTTGTTTGTTTGTTTTTTTAAGCTGACGTGTTCGGGATGGTCCTTAGCTATTAAATTTAGCAATATAGCAAAATATTATAGACAAATATAGACTACAATATAGTAGGAGCCTATGTCCTAGGGCTTTTTCTTATTAAGAAATGAAGGATTAAGAAAAAGAAAACTAACCAATTTCCAAACTTGATATAATAATATTTTTTGTAGCTTCAGGCGCGCGTGGAGACACAAAACTAGTCATTACATTAATGGTAATGAGGTGACTGTCTAAAATATTATTATCAAAAGATTGAACTCTTTTGAAAATGTTTAGTTATTTGGAATGAAATTTGATAAAGGCCTCTAGGGCCGAAAGGTTTTCGAGTAGAGGCCACGGACGGCGAGCGCAGCGTAGAACGTCCCACCCACAAGGTGGACAGACGACCTGATAAGGGCCGCGGGTGGACGGTAGATCCAGGCTGCTTTTGACCGGTCCTATTGGAAAATTATCGGGGAGGCCTATGTCCAGAAGTGAACGTCCAGCGGCTGAGATAATTACAGTTAAAAAGAAAAAAGAACATATTTTGTTACGTCGCCTTAATAGATTATTCGAAAAAACATTAATCCTAAACGGTAGTCCCTTAAAACCAAAAAATTTAATAAATTTAGAACAAGTATGTCCATAACTTTATCTAGTCTAATTTCACAAAGGTTCTAAAGAGTTGCTCAACAGATTTTTTGTCATTAGTGGATCGAATAACGCCCGCTCAGTCATGGCGCTCGCCCGCGTCCTTTTTGTTCAAGTAACAATAGTATATTGTATAATGAATTGTCTCAGCTTAGAAAACAGTGATGGTAATGTTACTTAGTTTTCTACTTTACTTAATTTTTTTCGCTTTCATTTGAATCATTATAGTTAATTTGCTTACTTGCGTATTTTTTATTAGCAACTAAACAATTAAGTTGGGTGTCCCGCAGACTACTTGATGCTGCAGCATCAGGTTACCACGTTATTGAAATACCAAGGAAATAACAATATACCAAATTTCACATCAATCGAACATATGGAACTTGATAAAATCCCTTCGTCAACATGAAAATGGGCAAACGCCTTAAACAGATCTTCATAGATTATAAAACAATCCCGAACACATCAGCTTTCAAACAAAAAACAAAAAAACAACAACAAAGATCAATTATGTTATTCTAAATATCCAACTAACATATTTACATACAATAAAATGTTTATATTATTTTTCGAATTTAATAATATATTTTTACTTTTTTAGTTGGTGTCAAAATTGCTTCACCGACATTTGGATTGCTGTGTCCGCGAGAAGCGCAATATTCAAGCCTCAAGACCCACGACAAGGTATTTTTGTCTAGTCTGATTAATGTATAACTAAATCTACCTATACATCTTATAAAATAAAGTCCGCTGTCTGTGTGTCTGTTTCTTCGCTAACTTTTTCTAAGCCATCGAATTTTGTTACGGCTTTCACCAATGGAAAGAGCGACCAACGAGGAAGGTTTATGTACCTATACATATAATTTGGAGAAAAATACATCATCCGCTCGAAGACAGAAGTGGTTCGTTAATCTATTTGTAACTTAATTTGAAAACTAAAATGGCGCCCTGTTTTAAAACATTAGTAGGTGAAGTATCATCAAAGATTGCTAGTCTGGCAATGAACACTCCCTTACTGGCAATGAACTGAAATATAATAGCATAATTTCACCTTAGAAATTATGCTATTATATTTCAGTTCGGTAGTAAGGTATGTCACATTATACATCCAAATAATAAATAATAATAACTAGCGGTCCGCTCCCGGCTTCGCCCGGTTTGCATTTTTTTTTACGTTAAAACCTTCCCTGATTATCCCTCTATCCATGAGTGAAGACAGAATTAAAATCGGTCCACCCGTTCTCGAGTTTTGCTCTTAGCAACACATTTAGGGATTCATTTTTATATTATCAATACTAATAATAAATCTGTAAGGGTCGGTCATGGAGTAAGTTACTTTGTTTTCAGAGATATCGTGTTTATAGTGAAACTGAAACTACATGATACTGAAAGTAAATTGACGATTTTTAGAATTTTTTTCTGATTTTCATCAAACTTGGTAGATAAACATTTGGACGTACGGGACACAGGATAGGCTACTTAATATTTTTCAACGCGGACGAAGTCGTGGGCACCAGCTAGTAGATAATAAAATAATGATACCAAGAATTTTTCAGACGAAAGTCAACTGAATAGCAGTTAAAATCTCGTATTACTTTAAATTGAATGTTTTGGACGAAGTGTATGTATTGTACATTCGTACATAAAACTAACTTAGCCTCTTTATTTTTACATTATTATATACATGGGTAGTAAGTTTAGTTTTCACGAGGACCCTGAGGGCAAAATATTTATCTAAATTATAAGACCGGACTGTGACATCTTGGCATTTTACCAAGGTTTTCATATATTCAAACTAAGGCTTCGGCTGGCAATATTATTATACGACCACATGTACTTTTATATTGAATTATTTCTATTACCCGAATGTTTTGGTTCTTTTTATTAAATATTAGCTTTCGCCTGCCCCCTTTTCTTATACGTTGAAACATTTATTCAATCTTTATTGCTGACATATTTTTATAAGGCGTTGTTTTCTTATTATTTTTAGAAGATCCTACTGGAATAGTTTATATTTTCTGAATGACAGATACCCAACGTCCTTTTCTGTAAGGACCTGTCTGTTGACGACACTACGCAAAATTTCATGCAGATCGACGAAGTACTTTTGGAGATTTCCGATTTTGAAGAAACGAACACTTAATTTTTATACTTTTTTTTTTTTTAAGTAGAGATGGGTTTGCTCTTGGCCAACATCCAGGTGTGTAGCGAAGATGAGGCCTATGATGGAGCGAGCTCACCCAGAAGGTGCCTATTCACTCGAACTTTGAATAGATTCAGGTTATATGTGCTCGGAAATACAGACGCCGGCAGGGAGTTCCAAACCTTGGCAGTGCGCATTATAAAGGATGTTTTAAAGCGCTTGGTCCGAAATAGAGGGATATCGACAAGATGAGGATGGTAACCAGCCGTATGTCTGTATGTCCGATGGAAGAAAGGGGAAGGCGGTATGAGTTCATGCAGCTCCTGAGCACACTCTCCGAAGTACATCTTATAAAAGACACATAGACTGGCAATTACATACTTATAAAATAGATGGCCGCGGGGCGACTGTGGATCCAGGCTGCTTCTAACCAGTCCTATTCCTGGCACACCTAGGAGGGGAAACAGTGTGCCCTACCACTACTTAAAAATTTGATCCTTAACAAAATTGGTAACAGATTCTCGTTCGTTTTAAAGGCATAACCATAACCATATTCTTACAGCATTACTCCTAATTGACAGACAACTAAACTAGAAATCATCTTTTGTTTCAGTTACTTTGTCTGTTCTGCAAAGGCTTCGATCCCTCCTGTTGGAAACCAACAACGACAACTGCGCAACCTACAACTTCAACTACCTCAACTACTACACCTACATCTACATCTACGATTACTACTACAACACCTGCTACATCTACATTCACCACTACAACTCCTGCAACAACAACAACAACAACAACAACAGCACCAGGTGTCCGAACTAATAAAATATGATGGATCATACTCTATATATGACCGATCTAAATAAACACGAGACGAAAGCGCGTTAGCGCCATAACATCGTATCTGTGGCTTATTTCAGACCGGTCGTAAAATTTGACGCTATACGTTCCAAATAATCTATCATCGAATACCTAAAACGATCAGCTGATCTATGACTATACTGTGTTTTCTCTCGTTTCTTCTATGTACCTACTGTGTGTGATCTGTGACCACGTGCTTTTACTTTGTATCGATATTGTAAATATCATATTAAATGAATGAAATAAAACTCTTAACTTATATGTTACATTTATTAATTACTGGTACCCGCGACGCGTCCGCTACGCTCATATTTAACAAAACATTGTTCATTAACGTTGTAAAGATTGAACATTTCCCGTCGCAATGTTTAGTAAAGAAACAAAGTTTCTAAAAAATCAAACATTTGAAACGGATATCTTGGCCCTAATTCTCTAATGCCATTTCGCGATTCCTTACTTCAAAACCACGATAATCCCTTAAATTGTTATGACATCTGCTAAAAAGTTATTCTCTTACATACATATAAATGCCATGATAAGACATTGATGTGTTTTGGCAAGGTAAGACAAAAGCGTGAAATCATAATTGTCATACAGAATCAGGGCCCTTAACATTTCTCGATTCCACTCCATAGTCCATAGTCAAGTTAGTCAATAAGAATTCATCACACGAATTAAAAAATATAATATAAATGAGAAATAAAATATAGAATATAAAAACCATTTAAAACTAAACGTCTGCGTCGCACGCAATCTGATTTAATGATTCCCCTGGCCCAATACCCTGGGTCCCGGACTCCCGGTCCAGGAGAAGCCGCAGACGAACGTGGGTTACGCAGGTGTGTTTTACACAAACTCCACTCCACAAAGTACTATAATTATATACGGGAATAATACTCCACTCCGATCAACAATCAACAAACACGTTGGATAGAACTGTCCAACTAGAGGTGGGCGATAAATAACGTCACGGTGAAAAAATCACCGTGATCTGCCACTTATGAAAGTCACTGTGACTTTTTCAAGAGGAACAACGTTCCAAAATAACGTTGTTACTTTTTCACTCCCGCAAGACCGAAGCGTAAAGATCGGCGCGGCTCGGCGGACTTCGTGTGGCGCGGCGGAAACAACGTTCCACAATAACGTTGTTTGTTACTTTTTCACTCCCGCAAGACCGAAGCGTAAAGATCGGCACGGCTCGGCGGAATACCGTGCCCGACCGAACGTACCTAATAGTAGTGTAGAACGAAGAAATACTAGAGTTTGCAAACAAAAAAATTATACTTTTCTTACTATTTATTATTAAATCTGCAATGGAACTTGGAACAAAATCATGTAACTAATTTTACCTAATTAAGTTAATAACAATTATAGGTAGTTTAATTATAAATTGTGTTTCTTTTTACCAGTCGAATATTTATCACATATATTTTTGTATATTTTTACTGAAAACGAAGGATTATTAAACAGATATAACTATATTTTTTGTGTCAATAATTTGCAAACTTATTTGTTAATTTCGAAAAGCCGCCTAGTCGTGATAATTAAAGTTCATAGCTACATTCAATTTAATACATTGTTTTTTAAAATAATACTTAATACAGTGTTCATTCTTTATAATGAAACTCAATATGAACACAATGCAAGCAAAGAGTAACGAGACACGTGTTTTAGGCAATTATCAATAACAAAAGCAAATAGGCTGTTTACGACTTCAGCCGGTGTCTTTCTTAGAAACGGGGCGCTCATTGTGTCAAGCGCACCCAAATTATAAAGTTGTGGTAAATTATTTTCACTTCGTGCCATTTTTTGCTTACTATTAGTGAAGATTATTTAAAGTTTAAAAGTGTAATAAGTTCAGTTTGTTCTGTAAATATTATAAAATAAGTAGGACTTCATTATTATTGAAGAAATAAATAGTGCCGTCGATCATTATGGCGGATCAACGCAAACAAAAAACGAGTAATTTATGGAATTGTTTTGAAGACTCTGGCGACAAAGTGGCAATTTGTAAAATATGTAAAGTTAAGTTAAGTTACAAATCTTCAACTTCAAATTTAAAAAAACACATGGAAAGGAAACATCCAACCGTGCAGTTTGCTTCGTCGAGGCCACAACCGGTGCAGACTAGTGTTTCTACATCACCAACGACGGCAGAATCCAATCCAGCAGTTCCAGCAACTGCGCCTGTGGTAGCTTCGATGCCTTCGACATCGTCTGCTGTTACCATCGCCGTCAATGTGCAGAAACCGCAAAATAATATTTTGCCATCTACGTCAAAAATCCAAAGCGAGGGGATGACGAGATACCTTAAGAGAAAACTTACACCAACTGAAAAAAAAAGGTTAGATGATTTGTTAATGAAGCTGTTTATACTTGATTACCAGCCTTTTTCAATCGTGGAGGACAAAGGATTTAGATCATTTGTTGAAGGACTAAATCCGTCGTACACTTTACCAAATAGAAAAATTCTTTCAAACAATTTTCTACCAGCACTCTACGAAACGTGTTTGACAGAAACAAAAGAAAAACTTGCGCGTGAAGCACTTAGTGTTTGTTTGACGTCAGATATTTGGACCTCAAGTACCAATGATGCGTATTTAGGACTGACAGCACATTATATTGATGAAGAATTTAACTTGAAGTCAGTATTATTAGAATGTACACCGCTCCCTGGCTCACATACGGGTGAAAACATCAAAGAAAACATATCACGCATCCTACAAGAGTGGAAATTAAAGGACAAAGTCCTGATTGTTGTCACGGATAACGGAAGTAACATGAAACTTGCCGTGGAACTACTGGGTTTTAAGCATTTCGGATGTTATGCCCATACAATAAATCTAATAGTGAGGTATTGCACCATAGAAAGAACTGCTATCGATGCAATAAGAGAACTGATTAACAAAGTGAAGACCATAGTCGCCCATTACAAAAGGAGCGTAAAAGCTACTGAGAAACTTATAATTTATCAAAAACAAAATAACGTAGCAGCTCCGAAGAAGGTACTGCAGGATGTGAACACCAGGTGGAATTCCACTTTAAAGATGACTCAACGCTTTGTGGACCTTGAGGAAGCTATTAAAGCTACTATGGCTTTGACTGACCAAGGCTGGCAATCCTTGTCATCCGAGGAGTGGCGATTGTGTCGCGAATTATGCACAGTACTCAAACCATTCGAACAAATAACCGAAACCATGAGCGGTGAGAAATACGTATCGGGCAGCCAAATACTTATTTTAACCAGAGGGTTAAATTCAGCCTTATGTAAAATGTTGCAAATTACTGAAGACCCAATGGAGGAGGATTTTGTAGACAGCCTTCACGAAGTTACCAAGAACCTTATAAGCCTATTGATATCCGAAACAGAAAGAAAATTCCCTAATCTCGAGGCTAGCAAAACAATTGGAATAGCGACAATGCTGGACCCCCGCTTTAAACTGCATGTGTTTAGAAACCAGGCCTATGCTGCGGACGTAAAAAAAACTGTGATTGAGCTGGTTACAAATAATATAAAGAAGAGTGTTCCAGTTCTGCCAATAGCTCCTGAAGGTGCCCCTGAAGAACCTGTCGAGAAACGAAGAAAATTCGACATTTGGGACGAATATGAATCGATAATTAATACAGTACGCCCCGAAGGTACACCTACGTCGCAGGCAGTGTTAGAAGTGCAAAGATACCTAGAGCTATCTATCTTAGGAAGAAACCAAGACCCACTAGAATGGTGGAGGAATTTCAAAAACAGCTTTCCCAACTTGGCAGTCTTGGCCCGAAAAAGACTGAATTTTATGGCCACTTCTGTGCCCTGCGAGAGACTTTTTTCTAAAGCAGGAAACATCTTAAACGAAAGGCGCACAAGGCTTGGTACACGCAAAGTCCAGCAACTGCTGTTTTTGAATGCAAACTACTGTAAATAAAGAAACATGTAAATAAATGCATACAAATAAAAGTACAAGGAAAGATGTAAATAATGTACTTGCGAATGTTAATAATAGAAAATGTAAATAATGTACATACATACAAAAAAAAATTCAAAAATAGATGTAAATATAGTACCTAAAAAATGAAAATAACTTATGTAAATAATGTACTAAAAAAAATTAAAAAAAAGTTGTTAATGTACATTATGATAATTTACAAACAAATCATTGAAATCAATGTAAATAGTTGATCAAAATAATAAACACGCCGCATAGGTAAACACTTTATTTTCACTTAATTAAAAAAAACTTAATAACTTTATATGAAACTTAAAAGCTATGCGACAGTCCTAAGCCTGTGTAAAGTGTGAAGGTTATTGTGATCAACTAAATTGTTTGTTTGTCTTGTAAAGGTCACATAGTTTCATAATAACGTTCCAATGTTCCGAGTTCCAACTTCGAATCACGTTCCATCTAGTTCCAAATCATCGACGTGACTGACGTGACAAAGTCACGGTGACTTTTCACTGTGATTTTTCTGTAACTGGAACGACAGTCACGGTGATATAAAAATAACGACTTCGCCCACCTCTATGTCCAACCAACCAAACCGAATCGAACTTCGAAATCTTCGAATCGAACGAAGCAAGTCAAACTTCGAATTGAAATCGAATGTTTTTTTCGTTTAGCTGAAGCTGAAGCAGAACAAAACTGCAAAAAAAACATTCGTATAGCGTGCGCGTGGCGCCCCCTATTTATTTATTTTATGTTTTGTTTTCTAAACTATCTAACCAATGCTTATTTGGTTTCATAGTTTCATTAGAAAACAAACATCTTATTATTTCGCGTTTTTTGTACTTTGCAAGAACTTTCGTTCAAGTAAGCACGATCAAAAATTCTCAAAAACTAACTGAACCGATTTGCCTTTGCCGTGCGTCGTCTTATCATAAGTACAATAGAGGCGCGACCAAGTAATAGCGCGATTTAACCTGGCCGCGCAGCGCCATCTGTCAGGCAATAAATGTACTAACAAAAAGTATAATTAGTAATTATTATTTACTATTATCTCAAGTTATGTTTTAACATTACTTCGTACCTTTGATAAATATCATTTCCATTTGTAAGTTTTTGTAAATTTTATTACATAAATTTCAATTATATGTCCATATACCTATTCTACCGACAAGCTGTATCTAAAAGACAAATTTAATATTTTCTTAATTATCATTTCATAAATACAGTGGTACCTCGACATACCGCACCTTCGGTAAGACAAGGGCATGACTGCACTTTTTGTAATTTTACAAGGGAGCCATTTTTTTACATTCAGTATTGTATTTTTCTGCTTATATTGCTTTGAAACAATTCTTGTTTTTGCATCAAATACTCTTGTGAATATTTTTTTTAAATTTAATAATGTTTTAAGATACTTCTGCATATTTAACTCATGTTAAATTTTTTTGTAAGTGCCCTTGTCTTACCGAAGGTGCGATACGAGTTTAATTCGTTCCGTAACCTTGCTAGTATGTTAAATTGCTCGTATCTCAAAGCAATTTTCCCCATTGAAATTAATTGAAATGCCATTAATCCGTTCCAGCTCCCAAAAAAACACCTCAGTTGTTTTTGTTAAGTGTTTTTGAATAAGAAAAATGTATTTACAAGAAGAAACATTTATTTATGATTTCACGCTTTAATTCAATAGACATCACCTTCTTCTTCGGACCCATGGTTAGAAAAATAAATGTGATAATGTTTTGTAAATGTACAAAAAGCAAAAAACGCGAATATTAGCCTTTCTACATTAATTTATATTGACACATTTCCAATGTTATAATAAATAAATAAATTGATTTAATAAACATTTTATCAATGACAGAAAGCGAAGACAAGATCCATTACCATAATTTAAATTTAATCTGATCCTTTAGTAAGCGTTCTCTTTGAAGTTGGTTTGGTATTTTCCACCTTTGAAATTTATCGCAAGGATATTGAAATTTACATTTTGAGAAATGTTAAATCAGTGTAAATCAAATCGTATTTTCTTGATGGGTTGCGGTTTCAATCTTGATAAGATAGATGATTGGTAGAGGATAGCGGGATAGTTTTACTTACCACCAGGCGAATTGACCAGTTAAATGACTGTAAAATAATACAATGTGCCTTGCCGTTTCTAAAAATATGTATGTACCTAATGAATGTGTAGTCAAAATAAAAATTAGTATTGAAAGCTTTTTATTATGAGACTAGCTTGTGCCCGCGACTTCATCGGCGTTGAAAAATAAAATATGACAAATTATATGAGCAAAGGGAGCCTACCGACGCGCAGCACTTTATTTCTTGACATTGACTCCCCTCTCGTATCCCAGTGACTTTTCCTAATACTTACATTTTTAAACTCGTGATATCTTTCGAATGGAATGTCCAAATTAAATAATTCAAAAAGTTATATAAAGGTATTGAAGCAGTCTTGAATATGAATTTATTTTAATAAGGATTAATACCTGCCAAGATACAAATAGAGCCTTTTCTAGCGGCGGCATTTCAATTATTTTTTTAAAATAAAAGAACACTTATTGTGGCATATCTACAGGATGTAGCCTGTAATAAGAGCAATAAATTTAAACGATGATTCTATAGAGTATACGCAGTTACCTTAACCTAATCATAAAGCTCCAAGGTGCTTATACTCAGAGATATAACAAGCCAAAGTTACAATACATAATCAATGAATTTAATGATCGCTAAATTGTCGGTTATCAGTCGTTAGATGTCTTGGTATGAGATACTGGGGCGACACCCTGTATAATAGTTAGACATATACTGTCGTGAACTTTTTTTTAGATCTTTTAAAAAGGAATAATTCTATCGTACATGATTTTTGCGTAACTTAAACCGTTTACGCAGCGCACGCAACGGAAGCTCTCAAAAAGGAATCATTTCTCCGGTTTTTGCAACATTTTCCATTGACGCTCCGCTCCTATTGGTCGCAGCGTGATGTTATATAGCCTGAAGCCTTCTCGATAAATGGACTACCCAACACAAAAAGAAGTTTTCAATTCGAACCCGTAGTTCCTGAGATTAACGCGTTCAACCAAACAAACAATCAAACTCTTCAGCTTTATAAAATTAGTAGTAGTATAGATTGCCGGCGTCTGTGTTACCGAGCTCAGATCTTTTCAAAGTTGGAGTAGGTATATCTTCTGGGTGAGCTCGCTCCATCGTCGGCCTCGTCTTTACTACACAGCTAGATGCTGGCCAAGAGTAAACCCATATTTAAAAAAAAAAGATAGAAAATGCCAAGTCTATTGCCGCATAATCTAAATTTTATTCTTTCCTTTAACATTACTTATATATTTCCTTTATATTTGAACAAACGACTCGAACGGCAGAATCGTCAAATTGTTTTAATGTTATTTTTCGTTTGTTTATGCTAATTACTAGAGATCGGATTATATGCAACATATTATAAACTCGAAATATACATGAAAAATGCTTAAAATATGCAACACCAAAATAATAAAAGAACCATACTAATATATTTAGTGTTTATTTCAATATCAGTATACAATCAGTATTTTTATTACTTTTTTTATCTATACGACTGTATAATATTTTTTTGAATTTTCGAACAGTCGCTAAATATATGTGGTAAGTATCTAGCAGTGGGAACACTCATTAGGGATAGGTGGAACTGGTGAGGTTATGTCTTCGGTCGCTCAAAATATTATTTTTAATTAATGGACACAAAAGCTACTGGACCGATTTAAAAAAATATTTCCCCTACAAAAAGCTTAGAGAGTAACATAGGCTATATTTTATAATCACGCGGACGAAGTATAGCGTGCAACAGCTATTTCGGTGTTAAAATATTCCTAGTTATTAATAGAAACTTTGTGCAACATTTCATAAAATGTTTTTCTCACTTTCTACTTTTTTTATTACTTCAAAATAAATAAGTCGTGTTGAGTTTTACGCACAGAACAAAGGGATTTAAAAGACCGGCTTCCTGGTTTGATTAAACAACGACTTCATCCAAATGAAAAAAGTTCGAAGAACAAGGTAATGAATTTTAGGCCCTCACAGCCTCAAAATGTTCCTTTTTATAACTTGAATATTTATAATATGAATACTTCATTACTTACTTACTTAACTAGTGATCCGTCCTGGCTTTACATCATGTGTGCGTTTATATAATGTATTTTACTATGAAAGGTGTCAGAAAAGCTGACGTTCCACGAGATCGTAAGGGCGCCAAGCAATCGTCCTATATTGTTAGGATAAATTGATAAGAAATAGATGAATTTCCCCAACATATTCTTTTACGGTATATGATAATATGTTATTTTAGGAAAGAAATGAAAATAAAGGCAATATATTTCGGCACTGTTTACTTCAATTAATGTATAATAATATTTGAATAGGACGGCTATGATGGCTTTGACGTGTACCTATACTTTAGTTTCAATGTGATTTGCGGCTCGACCTCTTATGGGATTTAGTTGAGTGGCCCTGAAAACAAAATATATAATGTGTATACATGATTTTCCATTATTTAAAATTACAATTCATTCGTTTCCAATAAGTTAAGTATAAAACATCAGAATAAAACATCATTATAGTTCCCAATAAACTTCGAGTACTTTCACCGTATAATGAAAAAATGTTATAATCTTGGCATAGACGAGTTTTAACGAGTTCTTAAGACTGTAACTAAAGTTGAACTTAATAAAAACTGAATAGAAAGTAAACACGGTGTTATTATAGGTTTTCTCATCATCGCAAACAAAATTGTGCTACATTTTTGTTGTTCAAAGATATTGCCAAACAGTTGACGGAGCGATGAGATTTTATAGACAGCCAACTTTTTAAAATTAATTAAATGGAGGATAAACTTTTATATTTTGCTACATCATAAAAGAAAACTATAAGTTCATAATGTTCTGCTTTGAATTGCATCAATGTGTTTGTTCTTTTTAAATAATTGTAGATAAGTATTAAATATTTCAATAATTATTTTATTAATGAATTTCCCATGTTTTCCCATATTTATTATTTTTTATTAACGGATATATTTATATGAATTAATAAACAAGAACCCTTTTTGGAATCACTATTCGAGAAATAGAATATAAAATATTAAAATAATGTGAAGGATTGAAATATCCCGTGAGCAGATATCTCGTTGGACATACCTCTAGAGACCTGGTCAATTAAGTAGGTAGGTATATATACATTATACAATTATATACTAACTGTTTCATCGTGGCTTGGAACTTCATCATCAGACTCTGGTGTTTCTGTAAAGGCATCAGGAACTCCATAACTAGAAACGGTCCCAGGGTTTGGCCATTCAGTAGTGGAAACGTCTGTTAAGTCTTTAGGTAACTCTCCTTGTCTTGCATTTTTATCGTGATGCTTCCTATTGTGGTTTGCTAAAATAAATGTTCAATGGTTATAAAATAAGTAACACTAGGGAAATTGAGGTGCGGTTTCGACCTAAAAAGGAGAAAGGATAAGAGACTAATTAAGATAGGCAATGGAGTCTATCATAACATACTTACACATCAAAATATCGTATTAATAGCATACCTGCTTTGAATGAAGAAATTTATAGCCTTTAGAGTTTTCTGACCAGATGTGTCGTGCTCTAAAGAACTATGATTAGTAGATAATTCAAAAGAGATAGAGGCCGTTGCAGTATTCTAGACTTCTTCTTTATTTAAAAAGCTAAAGCTTCTGAATGTTGATTCTGATCCGCTTATTATCAGTCACTATTTTATTTTATTAAATGATTTAATTTTGATTTAATTTAATGACTATTTTATTTTCAGATAAAATAAAGATATATGAATATTTTATGTTAACATCAATTATCTTCATGCAAACAAAATTACAATTTGACGCGAAAACGTCTACAAGTGCTTCTGAATATTCAAAAGGGAACGCGCCGTCTCCTTTGTTTAAGGATGTGTCGTTATCTTGACATGTTACATTAAAATTCTTTGGACTTAAATATATGCGTTAGTCTTAAATGTGGGTGGTACTTAATTAAATCCAAAATCACTCAGACATGAGCCCGAGCGAGTATTGAAGCTGCGTCTGAAGTTTCGGCAACCGAGCGCTCTACCATTGAGCTGTTATTGCTCATAATGTAATTAGATAATAATACACAAGTAGCTTCAATAAAAACTTGCATATACATGTAGGTATACTGAATAAAATTTGTGAGGATGGATGTTTGTTACTCTTTCACGCCAAAATGGCACAACGGATTTGGATAAAATTCAGCACAGAGATAGTTTGTTACCTGGATTAACACATAGGATACTTTTATCCTGGAAAATATTACATCAGGTTCCTGTTGATAACAATGGGCTCTGTAATCCCTTATAATGAATGTATTGTTAAATTTATATATGTTACACTTAAGTATACACATATTGCTATAGGTATACACCTATGTATACAAAAGAAAAACACAAATTAATTTTGTTTTATAATAATATTTTTACAATGTCCTTCAAATAATTTATCCTCGGATTTTATCTTCGGAGATAAAATCTCCTAATAACAGGATTATACTTTAATTAAGATTTTATCCCTGCTGTATTATATTTCCAAAAAATTCGGGTGCCCATTTAAAAGTCCTTAACATAATTTATTTCTAAGCCAAAAGGAGTGTGGCTGTGTCGTGGACACGGCCATGTGTTTTACGTGAATACGTTTACGTTACGAATAATATTATCTGAGCGTATTATATGGCTTCGGACCCTTTCGACCGAGAAGTTTTGACCCTACCATGTTGGTCGACTAATTATACCCCATTGGTGATGATATGACATTTGGAAAGCATTCGACAAACATCTCTTTATAATATAAAATAGCTAATTCAACTAAAATCTTATTTATTATAACACTTTTAAAACAACTTTATTTTACCAACTTTAAAAATGTTAATATTATGTTTAAGTTACTGTGTTTCTGAGCTCATATAACCCAAATCTTTTCAAAGTTCGAATGAATTAGGCATCTTCTGGATGCTACCCAAGAGCACACCTACTTCAAATACTTCAGATATGAAATGTCTTCATTATTATTATAAGCATAGAATTCTTTTAACTAGTTATAAACTAGTTATAGTTAACTAGTTATAATTATATTTTAACCGCAATGTAAACATGAGAGTGTCTTTCCAACGTGACTGTACATCTATATCTACACGAACTTTGGTGTGACACTGTTAACTCTCTTTGTAACTTTAATTAGAAGCGCGGTTACGGTTCCTTCGCATGTTACTTGGAAATTAGCAACGCTTTCTAACAAACCGTTTACATGTTCACAAGTAAAACTGCGGGAGTTTTACAAAATGGTTTAAAGTCGCAGTTTGTCACAGAAACAGCGAATACTTATTTCTACACAACTTATTCTTATTCCCTTTTTATCCATACTAACTATGCCTTTCTGCTTGTCTGTCTGTCTGTTACCTTTCCAAGCCTTAACTACTCAAGCGATGTAACTATATAATTATACTATATTATTATACTTATATATTTATACTGAATATAATTATACTTATACTTTTGTTAATTTAGCATATGATAGCAATATACATATTTATATTTGGATGTTAGCAAATAGACAAGCCCGTTGGATGTGTGGTTAGGGTGCTACAACGCTTTGTTCCAGGATACCCGGGTTCTATTCCCGGCTGGGTCAACTTTGTAAATGAACTTTTCAAGGTTCGCTCTGGTGTGGATCTGGAAAGTAGTGACAGGGCATACTGGGTTACGCAGTTCTTTGGGCAACCCGTCTGGCGGCAGTACCCACTTACAGAAGACCGCCGTGAAATAATAGCACGTGTGCTGTTGTGTTTTGGTGAGTGAGTAATTGATGCCAGAGCCCATTTCCATATCCCTTTCAAATCCCTTATCCTTAATCGCATTGCAGCACCTGTGGCGTTGCTTGTGTTATAAGACACCTACCATCAAGTGGACCGCCAGCTTGTCTGCCGACCTTAACATAAAAAATTCGCAAAAATATATGTGCAAACGTCATTTAAACAAAAGCTCATGCAGCATGCATTCTCTACAATGTTAAAATGCTATTACACCTCTAGTGGAAATTCGGTACATCGTTTTACGCTTATGGAAGAGTTTTAGGTTGCGAAGTTGTTAGGTCAGCGATGCACTCAGAAATTGCAACGTGTTGTGCCTAGATGGCATTGCAATTGCAGACCTGACATTGTAGTACGCCTCTATTATTATTATCATGACTTTTTAAAGGGATATCGTAAAATGTCTTACCAGAATATGCAACACCAAGCAGAGCTACACAAAAAACAACCAATATAATTCTCATTGTGGAGAGGCTATGTAATCAATACTGTAGTAGCAAAACACTTCGCTATTCTTTTATACATTTTCTACCGGATGTTCCGATGAAATTATAGTGATAAGAAAATTCTTTTACAATTTTTCTTAATAACACCGACCCAGTAAATACATGATAAATGGCTTCCAGTAAATTAGACTTAGCTGTTATACCTAAATGTCATATTTATTTCCTATAGTGCAACGATACAGTAAGTAAACAATTATAACTGTTAAGAGCAACATTGAAGTAACCGTAGCTTTACATCATCTCTATAAAAACATGGGGTACCTGATTCGTTTTCCATAATAAAGCATGAATGAACAACTAACAAGCAGGAAATGTAATTATAAATTGAAACAAAATTTAACACATTTCTGTTACATATCTCAAAAGCATAATGACAAAGAAGTTAACGGAAGAAAAGGTTAAGTGTCTTAGAAGTCAGATTGGTTATCAATTCAGTAAAGTCTGAATTATAGTCAGTAGTGAATAAAGTTAATCAGACTTACTTGAGCATGACAGTGATTTTTAAACAAAGATGTTAACAATTTTTAACAAAGGTTTTATGTTTTTTATTTACTACTAAATAGGCAGTATAGTTCAAGTTTCAAATAATTTTAATTTTTTAAAGCTATTTTTTATTTGTTAAAAATAATATTTTCCAGTATTATTGCTACAAGAACAAACAATGCCTACGGGACACGGGACAGATAGCAAAACAAGATGAAATACGGCTTATGTTAGGGAAGTACTTAATGAAATATCTAGAGAAAATTCCCCACTAGCACGAGACTAAATTCCGGATTCGTAACTATTAAAATATTCCAACGCAGGAGAAAATATTCTTTTGTTTCAATTGTCACTTTCAATATAAAACTTCAATAAAAGTATTTGCCACCATATACACAATATTCTTTATAGGCATCTCTGCCTGGTTTACGACTACTAACATCAGGGTTTATGGCAAAGTAATCCCGAACCTTATTCGTCATGTAATTTACGAAGGACCCTGGTTTTACTGTCCGTTGTCATGGAAACCGCATTGTAGATCACAATTTAACATACATTTGCTAGCAATATTAAATTACGTATAATATATTCCAGACCGACCTCACTAGGCGTTAGTTTCGTGTTTTTTATAACGTGTTTTCTAAATAATATGTACGTAGCCTTAATACATGGGCCAAAGAATGTGAGCTCTCGTATCGTTACATAGTATAAATTGAAGTCGTTGTCCGCGTCTGCTATTTGTATAGGTATCCGTTAACTCTTAAAACATGAAACAGATTTTGATGTAGTTTTCACCATCAGTTAAATATTTTTTCATGGAAGTTACATATATAACATAACAAAATTCAGTTTTTATGTAAGTAGAAAAAAAAGCAATGAAATGTGTGCTAGAACACATACTAATAGAAGTGAAACTTCAACGGACAAGTAGCCGCCTCTCACCACGCGACATATCGTCTACTCCCTCCACGCGGCCATAACGCTTTTTCATGACAGAAAAATCCTAGTAAGTACTCAGCCTATATAGGTTTCACTTAAAAAAAAAATTGTAAGTCGCCGAAACTGTATGCCAAACTGTTTTCGGACGTTTATTCCTCAAGTGGAATTATTAGGTGTTCGAAATACGAGTACATCTACTAACCGAAAAAGTGATACATTTTCAAAGGATGCTCGTTCCTCGAAATAAACTTTGAAAGTACTCTGTACCTAATAACGTAAACTTTTAAATTCTTTTCCATCAAAGTTACCGAGAAAGTGACCTAATACTCCCATTAATATGCTTGGGGAGTAGATACGAATAAGTAAAGTAGGTATATTCAGAGAATTTTATACATCCATCACCGACACAGCTGTTACCTACAGGGAATAAATTAATGTTAATGACAAAATACTGTATACATGTTCCTTAGTCTAAATACACGTATATTTATGGATGTTAATAATTATATCTAAGTACTTATTTAGACCTTATTAGTTCCAAATAAATTTAAATTGGATAGATTGTTTGCTTTATGTTTGTACTAGCGGCCCGCCCTCGGCTTCGCACGGATGAATTTTTTTTTACAAATTATATATACAAATTTCATTAGTAAAAATCGGATCGAAAATCGGGTGGTTTAAAAGAAGTTAGCGGAGACAAGAGGCTGACATTGCAATGTCATAATAATTATTTAGTAATAGACTAAATAGGCTCATCTCGTTATTAAATGTTCCAAAATGATTTTCTAGACTAAACCTTGATGATCCCTCATTTTGCAATTTTCAATTTCTCTCATCTCTAAAACGAAAGAATGTTTCTTGAGCAAGACAAGAAATTGAGACAAAGTAAATTAAGCAAGACAAATAAATTGAGCCCTAGAGACTGAATTTATTTATTACAAGTATCTGTGACAAGAGGGTTTATTCCTTAGCAACAAAGTCCAAACTAAGCCGCAGTCACCCTTTCCCAATAGCATAACCAACACTCGAGATGACAAGTCATATTTGATAAGGGTTTCGTAAGCGTAAGGATCATCGTTCACGATTGACTTTTTGTCGTTCAATACATACCCTAACCGTTGAAAACTGGTGCCCGCAACTTCATCCGCGTCGAAAAATGAGAAATATATTAACACCTGAGAAAATATCTGAAATCTTTCGCTGCGATAAATCGCTGCGACGATGATGACGCCCAATATTTTATATATTTAGACGATTCCTAAGGGGTAACCTAACATTTTTCAGGATAAGGAAAGTAAAGGAAAGTATCATATATGTTAATCCAGGTAGGTAATAAACTATCTGCGTGCCAATTTTTATCCAAATTTCGCAGTTTCGCAAACTATTATTTATCTTATGTTGATACAAGTGTATTCATATAATAATATTTTAATTTCGGCCGTTTGCAATGAATATCTTTTTTGACTGACAAATTAGAAAAAAATTAGAAAAAATCAATAATAGCTATATTTTATTGTTATAATATAGCAAATATTTTATTGTGGGCATTTATTGTTGTTTCAGACACATTATTTCAGTATTGTTGTCTCAATCACATTATTTGCCGGACTAGTTCACATGCTTCCTTTTTTCTGAATACTTTTGGTGACAATAGACTAGATAAAGAACGAATCGATTAAGTAATTGAAGCCCATTCATTACTTACCTACAAAATCTACGTTCTTGAAATCCTTCTAAGATTGTTAAAGATAATGACAGAAATGTATTATATCCGACGGTAATTACTTTGAAGGAACAATATAATTAAATAAATTGGGGATTTCTGTATATTTATTGGTCATTCGAATTAAAAAGAAGTAAAATTACTCATAATTTTACACATAAGTCCTTCGCCTGAATGAATATTACGAACTGTTGTTAATGTTAGTTTTTTTAATTCAAATGATATTTTTTTGGCAGATTTACTTTACTAATCTTCATACTCTGATACTCCTTGATCTAAAAATGGAAATCTTATTGATGAGTTATAAAAGTAGTTGACATTCCGTAAACACGAGTTGTGTTTATCAGGAAATAGGAACAGACAAAACGAGTATAATTGTTAACCACTGAGGGCGTTGATAGAATTCTAATGAATTTAGATACCAATATCAACATTTTAATATATTTCATACACAAGCAGAATGATGAGAGGGATAATCGGATTGATAAATATTAAATAAATATTCATAAGAATTATCCAGGTCATGATGACAATAAAGTGTAATTTTATTTCGTTGTACGTCGTTAGAATTTATTTCCCCTATAGAAGTGAACATAAAACAATGGAGAATCATTAATGGATGTTCACTAATTATTTCGGAAATGTCTAACATAATAAAGGTTAACAAAATGGTTAAAAAAATATACATTACATTCTACAAGGCGATATTTTTCTCTCACTTGACTTTTTATTGATTTTTTGCAGTGTTAAATTTTTGAACGGAAAACCTGAAATTATATTTAAAAATTAGCTTAGGCCATGCCCACAAGGCAGCCCTAAGCCGAAAGGACTGCGAAACGCAGTGTGCCCTGCCACTACTTTCTAAATCCAGACGAGAGCCAGCTTCGAAAAGTTCATTTTCAAAGATGACCCCGCCGGGAATCGAACCCGGGGCCCTGAGACGTGAGGCAAGAACCCTTACCACTCATCCAATGAACTTGTCTGTGTATATAATTGTATCTGTGCGAAGCGGGGGGCGGGTCGCTAGTTAATAATAGCCCACAATTGAGGTGTGAGAATTTTATTGTAACAAAAAGTATGTTTTTTCAGTGGTATTTTTTTAGGTATTTTCAGTGTCGCTTCGATTGTCGCAATTGAGTCGCATGCCTTATACAAGATAGAATGTTCCCGATAAATTTTCGTCGAAATAAGTATGTCATGTCTCGGTCATTGTTTACTTACCGTTAGTTTCGTTCCTTGACGTCTTTACAGTGAGCAAATACTTGGAAGCACACTTTACATGACAGCAAAGGTCGCCAAAGTTAACAATGTCATATAATGTTGCCTGTTTCCTACCGAAGAAACGAGACGTTCAAATTTCCTAACCTATTTATCTAAGGGTTCAGTTACATTGTTTTTAAATAAAACTTTTTATTCACGAAATAAGTTTGTATCTCATTTATGTGACAGTCTCACAGCTGAGTATATTGATACACAATACCTATACTCAGCTGTGATGAAGGATACACAAGTATAATCGTTCATAAATGATCAAAGCCAATTCCGAGAATAATATGGGAATATAAAATTTCAGTAAAGTGACGACAGTAGAAAATAGGTAGCTAGAGGAGAGTTCATTTTTCTATTAATATTTCAATTTCTTTCTATTAATAGGGCTCTCATAAAATTCCTAACAAAGCACAGAAGTACAATAAAAGCTGTTAAATGTATGACTTAAAACATTAAAAACTGTTAATAACCTTTGACAGGTTAATAATTAACAAATAAGTCTTGATTTTAAATTGTAATTTCAAAATATTTTTGCAGTCACTCTATACTTGAAATATTAAAGGAAATGTGGCTTTGAACTGTTATTGATTCCACAATAGGTCCGTAATCCTCGCGGGCAATGTTTGACGTCTTGTAATGAAGAGTGGAGCAAAGGGAAACCCAAATCAATGGGCCAAGAAAATTTCCCGACTGACAGTTACAAGCTCTAGTCCTTTGAGGATAACAAAGCCGGAGTGGCTTCTTTAAGTTTGTGTTAAGATACAACCTTCTTTAAAACATGTAGGTACCTTATAAATTAATAAAATGCAATATAAGTCATATACTTATATAATATGAGATTGAGGGCGTCACCCTTCGTTTGAGATACGAATATAACAACATAATGTATGGTGGAATTATTTAACTGTTACAATAAAGTCCCCGATGGCATGTTACTTATTATGTATATTTAAAGGATAGCTTACTATAAACATTCTAACTTCTAGAAAATTTATCACATTAAACGTGGTAATTTGGAAATGCTATTTGGAAATGCTATATGTATTAATCATTATCAAATTAAATAAGTTAGTTAGTTACCTTAAGCATTTCATACACATTGCAATAGCCCTTTACACCATACAATTTAAATATCTTGGAAGTGAACGTAAATTAAAAACTATGCGCGAGAAAATAAACATAAATCGCGTTTTAATTATATTTAAAAAACATTTATTTAATTATTTATTTTAGAACTAAATTAAACTCTACCTACAGTGAGAACGGAGAACTCTAGTAGTTCCAAAAATGTTTAACAGATGTCACCCCACCGTTAGGTTAAAACGCGCCATAACTATTCGCACCGTGAAATATAGGAATCTTTGGTTTCGTAATCCGACTTCGCTGGGCCCATAACCTATAATAACCGAATGTTGGTTATAAATTTTTGTAAGCCTTGCTTTTTTCGCAAGGCAAAGTTTGTCTATGTCTTGTGTATTTTGTATATCTTATGAGTAGTCCGGTTAGTATATCAATATATGTAAATGAAGTTGGTTTCACTTCATTTAATTTGAATTTCCCGCGTTGTAGGTACGTAGGTAGTTGTTTATAATTTTAAAAGCGGCTAACTACAACGCGGGAATAACACGGAGGTATAATATTATATGATTTTAAAACGAGACGTGTGAATAAATAATAAATAATTTAAAGCATTAAGAACATAGAAATAATAGCTTTAAATGTTGTTTCTCGTTCAGGTAAGATTAATATTTAGTATGGTGAAATTGTATAGAACAGAAAATGTAAAATTATTTTGTTTAATATAAAAATATAATTCCTCTTTCAGAGCAACGGTTTTTTATTTCTACAATATACAAAATAATACTTATTACATATACATAATTAAATTTGCAAAATTTATTTTAAATAGAATTTAAAAGGCGTTTTTTTTCTTAGTTACATAGATTCCTTGAACACAGGCGTGCGGGCGGACAAGAAAAGTGCTGTTGTAGGAGACTAGGAGTATAGATAATTAAAAATTGTGTTGTTTGTATGGAGTGTCAGGGGGCTGACTACAGTTTTCTAATGCAATGTTAGAAAAAGTACTTGATTTTGAGAAAACATCGATGTTTCTATGCGATGCATCGGAAATTATCGATGCATAGCCTCAATGTATTGCATCGAAGAAAAAAAACATCGATGTATTTTCTAAGTGGCGTAGCGCCGCGATTATACTACCCTAAATCGTATTCAATTTAGAAAACTGAGATATTGGGACCTCCGATTTTACTATACTGGATCCAATCTGTTCTAACTGCGATTACACCTTCCGATTTCCTAGTTAGATTATCTACAAATTGAAGTGTAATAACTGCTTTAGTCGGCGTAATAAAGTCAACTTTCAAGTCAAAAATAAATCGGTTATTTGAGTTTGAGTATGAGTAGTCATGAGTGTGAGTGAGTAGTTTTTGAACTTTTTGAATATTTTTGACGTACAGTACCTACATTCTTGCTTGAAAGAAACGAAAGTTCTTGTAAAGTACAAAAATGCGGATTAATGCGGATTTCATTTTCATTTCATTATTATGATTTAAAGTTAATTAATTTATTTAATTAAACATAATAACACTTCTAATAGATAATAGACGATTTTCTTTTCCATTCTATCAGTCTAGTCTAGTTCAGTACAAGTTTATCACAATACAATACAATTTTTGTCCCATCTAAATTTAACTATATTCATGTCCGCATTACGCAGATATTCAATCAAAACTCTCCAAAGAAACATGCAGTCATTACGATTAATCTTAAAAAATAATTCGATAAACTAATTCAGTTCGATGAATATTCTAAATTCGGTAAAGTGTAATGGTAATTATATTTACGATAGGTATAATATGTAACCTATCCACAACACAAATAGGCAGAGGTAATATCTACTTGTTAGTACATTTATTCTAACGACAGATGGCGCCGCGCGGCCAGGTTAAATCGCGCTATCACTTGGACGTATCTCTATTCTACTGATGACAAGTCGACGCAAGGCTAAAGCAAATCGGTTGAGTAGTTTTTGAGTATTTTTGACGTACATTCTTGAACGAAAGTTCTTGTAAAGTACAAAAATGGGATTTCAATTTCAATAGTTCATCGAAAATGAATTAGATTAGATTGAACGGATACATAAATTTTTAATAATAAGTATCGTAGCGAGTGGCCGAGTGTGATTTGTTTGCAATTTTTTTGTGTAGTAAAATAAATACGAAATAACTGTGCTCAAAGAGAATATAATCACTACGACTGTGCTATGCTGTAATGCTGTTTATTTAATTTAATTAAATCATAAATTTAATAGTTCATTCATTCTATCTATAAGTTGTTTCCATTTATCATAAAATTTTATTGATAAATTGCGGATTTTCGCAATTTTTTGGTAACACTGTTCTGCAAAAAGTGACTGTAGGTGCTTAGGTACAAGAGAGCAAACTTTTTACACGTTGATTGAAGCTTGTACACGCGATGGAAGTAACCACTTAAGATGGAAATGATTGCTATTGTGAATCACTCCAAATATATATAAAAATTAGTTTTTTCTGATAAAATGTCAGATTATTTCCAGATACCGTATATTCAATAACAAAAGTACATTTACAATTTTTTTTATACAAAACGTAATTCCTTGGCGCAACAATCTGCTACAGAATACCCAAAGAGTTGAAGCGCGAATGCCAAATTCCTCATATTTCGTCGGGCGTAATTAATTAGAGAAAACTACCGGCTACCATTCGAGCAAATTCGTGTAGTTACATTTCCAGCAATCACTGCTTAACAAAGCTGGAATGCTTTTAATATTTCGTAGATTTTTTGTAAATGTTATATGAAGTTATTTAAAACTCATTATGGAACCATATTAACTCAGCTTTATATGCCCAGCACACTGAGTTTCGCAATCATTTTTGCAGCCAGTCTGGCGGGTGTTCAATAAAAAGTGAGAATGACAAAGACGCAGTTATCTTTTAATCTTTTTTGATGATGACGTTGTCACTTATTTTATCATTTGGTACCTACTTCAATATAAAGTAACAAGTACGTAGTCATTTAAAGCACCGATTACGGGGATGATGGAGCTGATATACCTTTGTTTGTGAGGTAAAAGTCCCAAACATTAAAAAGGAAATAATAATAAAAATTCGCCTATCGAAGGATGCACTTAACCGAGTGCATAATTTAATAAAACATAAAATAAAATAATAAAAGAGTATTGGTTTTATAAACAACAACTTGTTGGTTTTATAATATAGTCGAGAGTTTTCATACAAGGACTAAGAGTCTTAGATCGTAACTTGTTTCGTATAAGAACAAAATAGTTTTCGATCGCAACTGGTTTCGTACAAAGCCGAAAAAGTAGTCGATCGTAACTGGTTACGAAGCTCAGGTTACGTACGCGGCCGAAGCCGCTATTTCATTCTCACTTTTTATTGAACACCCCTAGTAAACACCTCCTTACAGAAGACCACCGTGAAATAACATGTGTGCCGTTGTGTTTCGGTGAGTGAGTAAGGGATGCAAAAAATATTTGAGATGATGACCAGAACCAGTCTATAGATAGTCAATTACTAGTGGCAGGGCACACTGCGTTGGGTTTTAGCCGGTAGGAATCCGGCATAACCCCGCAGTGTCCCCTACACTGCCGGGTATCCAAGAGGATTTCCCAACGTTAAAAAAAAAAAAAAAAAAAAGGGCACACTGCGTTCTGTAGCCATAAGTGGGGGCAGTCCGTGTCGCTGCAGTAACCAACCTCTTGCAGACCACCGTGTAATAGATGTGTGTGTATTTGAATGAGTAAGTAAGGGGCGCCAAGGCCCATTCCAGCCAGCGCACTTGCAATACATAATAATATGCATTATTTGTGACAATAGGCGGCTCTGTGTTGTAGCCACCTACCATCAAGTCGACCGTCAGTGTCCCTGCGAACCCTCACTAACAGAATCTTAACTAGATATATCAAATGTAGTCTTTAATAAGGCAATTAGAAATTTATTTTCAAACTTGTCTGGGTTATGTCTCTCATGTAAACCAGTTGCAATTATATTAAGTGTCAATTACATATTTAACCTAACCTGTATCTCTGGTTTCACTTCCTTAAGTTGAGAAGTTCAAATATAATTTAGCTCGTAGAATACTATAAACCTTCCTCGGTAAACGTATCAAAATTAGTTAATTGTTTAGGAGTTAACGGAGAAACAGACATTGCAGATAGCGACTTCATTTTATTATACCTGCGTATAATAAAATACATAGAAGATACAGTATATGGTTTATTCAATAACAATATCCTTATACTATGTTTTCCGCAAAATCTCTCTCTCAACTATGTAAGAAGCAACTGAATATAGT
This sequence comes from Synanthedon andrenaeformis, assembly GCA_936446665.2. Lineage (NCBI taxonomy): Eukaryota > Metazoa > Arthropoda > Insecta > Lepidoptera > Sesiidae > Synanthedon > Synanthedon andrenaeformis. The sequence continues at coordinate 5,765,789 of OW387792.2, forward strand.
AGAAATCTCATACAGTAGACATAATCCATCCGTACCTACTGTATAATATCTTTTCAAGCTTCAAGTAATAAAACAGAACGGGATAAAAGCTCACCAACGTATTCACTAAGCTTTGAATAATCAGTAAGGCCTATTAAACAACTAAAAATTTTTAGTTGGTTAGAGTGGAACAATATGCTACAAATCTTGCTCGGTAACTAAGCTATTTCCAGAGAATGTTTCATAAACTTTGCTAGCAACTATTTTGTTGGCGGCGCGAGAGATTTGCACAACTTCCAGTTGGGGTTAGAGTATTATGATATGTAAGATCATAATACCCAATGATATGTAAGAATGGTTTGAAAAAATTTAGACTATTATGCCAAAACGTCATCGTATTTCTCTTTCTACAAACTTAAATATGATCTTCACGATCTTAGCCATAGGACTTAGGACGTTATCTTAGGACTGGCCAGAAACAGTATGTATCTGGTAACGTTATTGGGCCGCATATAGTCGGTATTATTTTGATTCGGGATTCCGAACGCAGTAAATCCATACATATCTATGGATCTACATATAGTAGTTTTCCGTTCGGATTTTATCCGAATCAAAATTCCGAAACGGAATTCCGACTGTATGTGGCGGCCCCTGCTTTCTCTATAGTAATATCTTGTTGTATGCAGATTGGGTGTATTTATTTCCCATTTTTATCTCAGTAAGACCAAGACTTTTAAAATTTTGTCTTACTGAGATAATTAAATAAGGTTTTATATGGAGCTTAGGAGACCCGTGACGAAGGTCATATGTCTCCTAAGCTCATGCTTACATCCACTTGACACCTACTAAAATTTCTGATAAAAACAAATAGACAAACCGGCGCCAGAAATTCTCTAACCGTATTCACGTCTATTTGCATATATTCAATAAAATAAAAACCAATGTCTAATTCATTTATTATTCAATGTAATCTTGAAGAGACACCGCCAGAGAACCCAATTCTCCTCCCATCTGCGGAGATGTCAAACAAATTGCTTTCACAAAAGCTGTGTTACTGACACTTTGTATGACGCTTTCCATTTTCTGAAGCCACACGAGATTGAAGTTATGAAAGAAATTCAACGAATAAGAGCTCTTTTGTAAAGCCATTAAGATTTCTATTTAAAAAAAAACTTGTTAGTACTCTTTACTTTTTTCTAACTCTTGTTGTTTTAAGTAGTGACAGGGTACACTGCGTTTCACAGTCATTGGGCAGTCATTGGCACTCATTGGGCCGTCTCAGCCTGTCTGTCGACCATTATATAAAGAAACACTCTTTCGATGAGTATGTTTATTTTTTCTATTCGAGTACACCTTTTAAAAAAAAAAGGAACAAATATATATATGTACAGGAACACTATTGCTCATATGTCCCTTTTATTTCAAAGAAAGCTTCTTTCTGAGGCATTTCCGCGTAGGTACAATATGGGTTTGTTTAAGTGTACTGTGAACAAATTTTGCAGGTCGGCAGTGCACCTACATCTCTCCTTATGTTTCTTGTCTTTTTATCTCATGTCTTTTTAGACGACGTAAAGAGACCGTCATCTCATTTTACATACTTCTTCAGATTCACATTTTCCAATTGCTACATAATATGTTCTCAAGCGACAGTAGTCTTTCTTCAGATTCACACCACGAGCCTGTTTGACTCCCTTTACTACATATATAAATAAATAGCACCTATACAATGAAATTAAGTTCGTAATGGCTGGCTAAATTTAAACAAATAAATTCTATTTATAAAATTTTTATATGAAACAGTAAACAAGTATATAAATGAGTAATTTATAAAGTAGTCACGCGTTTCATTTTCTTTAACCAAAACTTCGCTTGAAAGAAATTATTACGAAAGGAAAGTTGGTAAAGAGATCGTTGATGGGCTAATCTAAAAATATATTTTGTTTATGTTACTTGTCGACTGATATTTTTTCGAATTCAATAATTGAATTACTTTTATAAAATACTAGCTGTTGCACGCGACTTCGCCCGTGTAACTTATAAAATGTAGCCTATGTTACTTTCTTATAACGTAGCTAAAATAATTTTTAAAATCGGTCCAGTAGTTTTTTAGTTTATTCATTACAAACATACAAATCCTCTATCTATAATATTAGTATAGAAGTATAAGATATAGACTAGTAAACTTACACAACTTCTAGACTTGACGCATGATTAAAATTTATATAACATGCCGTTCTTACTAAAATAAGTCCCACTAATTATAGTAATCGCATTACATTTTCCTGTACATTACATCTTACTTTATTTGTATGTTGTTTAAATACGTCATAGCCAAAACTATACTATAGGTACAATAGCATATTACCTACAAATAGTATGTCCATGTGTATCGAAAGTTCTTAGTATGCGCAGCTCGTTCACTTTTTTACATTCTTACATTTATTGGCTGTTATTTAAAACATTTATTTGCATGTTTGAAAAAATTATAATTAACTATTAAACAAACACAAGCAGTCTATAGAGATAGTGTTACATTACAATGTTAGCAAAAAATAAATAAAATGTTCAAGTGTTAGAACCGCAGACAAGAATGATTCTCTTAATTTTCATTGTTATTAAAGATAAATAGGAAAGACGCTTATTACCTAGTAGTATATTGTAACTAATAAGAAAATTACATAAATATTTTAAACAAAGATTTTATGAGTGAAAATAATGAAAGGACTAACGAAACGCCTACCATGTGTTCTACTTCTTCTCTTCTATCTACATAGATTCACTTCCTTCTAGTTGGAGGATAATTACATTTCTTCATACAGAATATGCAAATGCCAGAGGGTTCTTTGGTCGTTGTTGTTGGTTTCATTGTTGTTGTTGTCGTTGTCGGGCATGGACAGTAACAGTAATGACGCGAACTTTCGTGATAGTCTTCGTATTCATGAAAAGGTCCATGTTCATGCCAATAAGGTCCTTCGCTTTCGTCGTCGTAAATAAGAGATGAAGCGTCTAGAGCAAACAAAAACGTTTGTGATTACTTACATTAAAACCATTTTTTTTTAATTGCAGCATATTCTAGAAATTTGTAGTATATATGAAATGAATTTATGTTTTTTAACCCTTCATATGATCTCAGAAACGTCATGTTTTTTTATGTATTGCTATGAGCAATAACTAACGAATAATCATTATGTAGTAGGTCTTGTTGGCGTGTGAGCTCTTTTATGTAAAGGTCCTAAGACAGACTGATGGTCCTTTGATAACCGTCGCTTAATAACACAAAAAACGTCAAATGTGCTGCAATATAACATATGATCCTACTATTAGGATTAAGGATAATAAAATAAAATAAAATAAAAATAAAAATAGGGACGGATAACGAAATGGGAATTAACTATAAAAAAGACACATAACTTGAGCTGGCTTTTGATCTTTTATGAAGACACCTTAAAAGGCATCCCTTTAATACATTTATTCATTGACTATTAATAAAAAATATATAAATCTTACCCTCGTCATAACGTCTTGAGGAACAATATAATGGACAAATCTTGCAAAATAATATTGGCTTGTGTTTCTCTGAAAAAAAAAGTCTCTCGAGTATAAGTATATAGTTTCATTAGATTTCTTTTCCTATTTTACGACACGAGTCCGACTTCGCACAAACGCAATGTTTTTATGCAAGTTATATATATAAACTGTTTTCATTTATCGCTTTTTCCATTAGTGAAAACCGTATCAACCAAATGGTTTAAAAGAAGTTAGCGGAGAAACAGACAGAAGCGGACAGCTAACTAGCTGGTGCCCGCGACTTCATCCTCATTGAAAAATATCTTGAAGTTTTGGCTTATACTACGGGTGGTCAAAACAGCTGTTGAAATGACAGTGTATTAAGTTTAAAAAGTTGATTTTCCGGAAATAGCACCATTGTCGAAAGCAACTTCTCACATGTCGTTAGAAACCAGTTTCAATTTAAAAATAGAATTTTATACATAATAATTATCCTGTTGTTACGTGTTTAGAAAAAAAAAGTAAACTTAATATATATTTTACTAGTGGCCAGCTCCCAGCTTCGCACGGGATAAAAAAAACTATCCTATATTTTAAGTTGGACCAAATTACACATAGATACGAAATTTTATCAAAATCTGTTCAATTTCATCCCGGAGACACAACGCGACACGTAATATAATAATAATAATATGAAACGTAATATTCGTTAGGTACCAACTAATCTAATGTATGTATTTTCGGAATATTACTTTAGAATTAGCTAAGCATGTAATTTTCTACGTTACCCATACCAATGTACTTTATACACATTTAAATGTGTAGAAAAAAGGTTTTCATTTAATTAACTTTTCAAAATTACAAAATGTGAATACCCATTTGTATCTGCTTTTGAAACGCGTTCGAAGACTTACCTTCTAATAAAAAGGAAGCACACAAAACGAGGAACTCCGTCAATACAATTGTAAAAAAGGGACTGCGCATTTTTCCAAACTTCCCAAAACGACTCAACACATGCCTTTCACTACGCAAAGAAAACAACTTTTGTCGGAAGTTTTCTGCGATCTTTATAAGTAACCAAACCAACCCATCGGTTCAGTTACGTGTGCAGATAGAAATTTCTCGTCTATTAAGGTTGAACAAGACATTTCAAATACAATTTTTTTATTCGTTGGAATCTCTCACAAACGTTTCTTCGTCAATATCTAACCTTTGTACGTACATGACATTACAAGTGATTTTATAACAAAGAAAACAAAAGTTTTTTTTAAACATAAAATTTTATAGATTTCATTATAATTACAAGTAATTCCAATTGTTTCAGTTATTAGTAATCCTGAAAATTAAGAAAATATACGATAAAAAATCCCTGAGCTAATGCTACACAGACCTCTCTCGTAAAAATCATTGTGTTTTGTTTGTTTTTCCAATCGATTTATTATCCCCCGATGTCCCATGCAAAAACCGGGGGTATCTATGTACATATTTGCGTCTATCTGTGGGTCTGTCTATGGAATATTAGCTCCGAAACGGGTGGACCGATTTTGATCCGTTTTTTTTTTGTTCGAAAGCCGACGTGATCGAAATTCTTTGCTATATTTCATGAAGATTTGTTCAGCCGTTTGAAGCTCATCAGCCTATTTCCTAGTTGACGAAGGGATTTCACTATTGAATTGATGTGCATGGTATACTATTACTTTCATGGTATTTCCATAACATGGTAACCTTGATCTGATGCTGCAGCTTCAAGTAGTCTGCTGGACACCCAATTCCTCAGAGAGTTACAGAAGATATAACGTATTGTGGCTCAATAGAAAGTCAGGAGTTAATTTTTATTTTTAATTATAGCCTATTGATATCTATCTGTCTCTGATTAAGATACATGAACTTCCTTCTACATCACAAATACAGCATACAGAATTCAAAGATTACGTAAGTCGACAATTTCCTCGTATCTTAAAAATAAAATCTTTAAAACTGCACTCTTATATTAATATAGGCTAAATGATTACTTAGTCTAACTTTCATTTTATATATAATACACTAATAGCTATTGCCCGCGACTTCGTACGCGTTCAAAATATTATAAATGGACTATCCAACACAAAAAGATTTTTTCAATTCGAACCAGTAGTTCATGAGATTAACGCGTTCAACCAAACAAACAAACTCTTCAGCTTTATAATATTAGTATAGATTCACAGTCGATTGATCACATGCGACCGGCCATACTTTTATTTATCGTTAATTGTTCATCACAGTGCTAAATGAATTGAAATTCCATTTATAAATACTGAAAATTATATTATTTTAAGTATGAGTAATTTATATTAAAGTAAAAATGTATACTCTTTAATACGTAATAGGGCAAAATGTAATAAGGAGATTAGTGATAAAACTGGAAAATTATTTCTAAACATTTTCTTGTTGCTGGCTATATTGGAAATAGATGTAGGAAACATCTTCGGAGAGAGTAAGTATTGTTTCCTCATGTACACGTTATGTGCTATGCAATACAATGTTAAACCTGAATAGGTACTTGTATTTTCTAAACGCGAATACTTTCTTCTAGTTTCTTCGTTTCTAGTTCATATATTTAACACATTCACTTTTACAAATGAAAAGTAAAACGTAGGAAAGAAATATGTCTAAACGTTGGCCTGTTATCTTATTAAATTTTAATTTTATCGTATCTTACATAATACGAGTACAGTAGGTATACATCAATAAGTAAATATTGGATTTGAAATGAATGACATGATAACGCCATTACAAAGACTCTTTCTCTGTGGTCTATTTATAGCTATTGAATATATAGACCAATATATATTTATTTTGGTCTGAGTTTAATATTTTTTACTCAGACCAAAATAAGACTAAGTATAGACAAAATTTTGCGGAAAACATGTTGAAGCCGATTATAAAGATGTGTGCCGTTTACTACAGTGAGATTTTGTGATCTAAGCTAAAATCCGCTCTCTCTCAATATATCTCTCCCTCTCTCTCTCTCGATCTCTCTCTCTCTCTCTCTTTGTAATAGTAATATAATATAGATAATATATCTATTTAAAATCGTTACAGACTTCAGTAGAAATATTTTTATCGTACTTCGAATGTCGATACGTCCGTTGTCGTATCATGTCGTAGAACCGTAATTTGTCTTCCAACTTTCGGATCCTTGATACCTAGCACTCCATTTATTTCCCCTTACGGACCACTAGCCCAGAAATTTTCTCTCGCAACTCAGACGTCTTGACAAATGTTTGTACTACTCGACTGCCACAAATACAGGTATCGTAATGTTTTATTCTCTCTTATGTTACATTCTCACTTACTGCAAAGTGCTGTATATGTTTGTATATATTTATGACTAGCTAGAATTAATAAAAGCCATGTTTGCATAAATGTTCCATGACATAAAACTTGAGAACATGTTTTTTGTCTATGTTGAGCAAAATACTGAATATTCAGATGAAAGGATTCACTTTGAATTGTACAAAATGAATATGTTTTTCGATATATAAACCTTTAATATGAATGTACTTGAGAGTAGCAATATTAATGGTATGACATGTGAGTATACTTATATCCTCTTTTGAGGGTTACATTATTAATTGGGGTCTCAAGAAAATCGCCCTTTCAAGAAAAAGCAAAGAAATGGAAATATTTATTACAAATAGTGGTTCTATAAACGATATCAATTAAAGTGGTCAAATCTAAGACGATGTAGTAGCTAAATTTTCATATGATATTATATTAAATATTAAACTTTTTCTTGACACATTAGAAACTGTTAACTTTCCATAGACTTCATATATAAAAAACCTGCTTCTTAGTTAGAAGCAAGTAACAAATATTTTTATTCAAAATGCAAAACTACCGGATCGAACTTTTGTTTGTTTTGATCGGAGATATTCCAATGGTATTTTGTACTTTACATAATATGTATGGAGTTAGTGGCTATTATTTCCATAAAAAGCTACTTCGAACTTTTCTTTGGGATAACAACTTATGTTTCTTAGGTAAGTTATGTTTCTTATGTATGAGTGTTTGTTACTCTTTTACGCAAAACGGCTAAACGGATTTAGATGAAATTTAGCACACAGATAGTTTATTACCTGGATTAACATATAGGATACTTTTTATCCTGAAAAAACGTTCAGTTCCCGAGGGGTCGCCAAAAATATAAAAAATTGAGCGCCACTGTCGCCGCGGGGCGGCGCCACCGTTGTCACAGCAATAACGTATTATTTTCTCAGGTGTTATATTTTTCATTTTTCAACGTGGATGAAGTCGCGGGCACCAACTAGTAAAATAATAAACGAGGGATTGGGTAATTTCTATAACACTAAAGCCTATATTATTTACTGATAATGTATATTTTTATAGGTGAAAGAATTTTCAAAATTGGTCCAGTAGTTTTTGAGTTTATTCATTACAAACATACAAATCTTATCTCTATATTATTAGTATAGATAATAATTATGTCCTCTGTATAATGGTTTCCAACGTTTCCTTACTTAGTTACAGTGATATCTCACTATTTCAATAAACACAATATTCATATACGAAACTGAAAAAGGTCTAGAGAAGCGGTCGCACCCGTGATCCGAACCTTCGTCTCTCCTCCGAGAGTTCGTCACTTATTTTCTTATTACAAAAGAGTCGTAAGCAAAAAACATCTAAAATTCAAACCATATTTAAGGTCGCGCTAACCTATCTCTATCATGTACTGTGAACTGTGAACAATACGTCTGAAACGGCTTCAAAGGTCATGTCTAACAATACTCTGGCGCGGAAAACGACGACAGAAAACTGGCATTTTACGATACAATTGAAAGAAAGTCGGGAACGCTTCTTTGTAGGAGGTTCCTAATCTTTTCGACTTCCTCTTATACCCTCGCGACCTCTCTTCGAGGATTATATCGGCCGGATATTTCAGATATATATAAATAATATATATGTAAAATCGTTCCATTGTTATTGGAGACCTTTTTTTTTCGTTGTACGCGACCTGTTTGCCCTACGTCTTCCATATTAGTTGTACATTTCATTTTTTTCTGTCATATATTGTCCGTGTGTAATGAGACAAGAAATCTTTATAAATGTTTCTCCCAATTAGTTTTTCCAAGCTTTGTATCTTTATTTTCAGATAGCTAGTGCCCGCGGCTTCGGCCGCATCGAATATTTATCCTATGTCTATCCTGAAATTCTATTTTAAGGCTTATCCTTCCAAAAAATTAAATTTTTGCAACATTTTGTAACAGTATTATTCATTATATATACGCCTTTTCTTCAGCGAAAAAAATATATGTTTATCTACAAGATATGAGGAATGATTTGTTGGGATTAAAAATTTTATTTTATTGAAATTGATTCAGGAAAAAAATTCTAAACTCACCCCTTTTATTTTCAGTTATAACAATCTCACTTCTACAATATTTATCAAAAGATTATGAAATTTTGTACACTTATGAAGATAACAATGTAGCATGATTTGTTGAAAGCGCTTTTTGAAAATTCGTAAAATTGAATTTTATATAATGTTTTTATCAAAAATATTTCCCCACTTACTCAGCGCTAGCCCGTTCTCGTCCATAAAATCAGTGCGGGGCGAGTCGTGATGCTAGACGGACCTGTGCCGCGTTACGTTTCATCAAATTATTAATTTTTACGTAATAAACAAAGAATAAACATTTTAGTGGCAGAACAGACAGTGCATGATAGTGTATATAATACTTTAATAGGTTTTCTTTTTTGTCTTACTAGGTAATTAAATCTTTAAAAAACTAAATATAAATTATGTTGTAATATAATATTCAGTTTATTAATAATCTGAAATATTCAATTTGAATATTCAATTAATAATTCATCTGTATATATACTTGTTATCTAAATTTAATAAAGATAGGAAGTAAGCAAAGGAGGCAAAAGCGTAATATATCAAAAATAAACCAAACGAGGAAGGAAAGTTTTCATGAATTTTAATTAATTAATATTAATAATTATTAATTAATACATATAAATTAATAAGCCTAATAAATAAATAATAAATAAATAAAGCCACTATAAAGCCGGATTCCCACTCACGTATCTAATGACTCATCGAATTGTTCTCCTAGAAGGAGCAGTGGGGGGTTTCCCTATTGTAGGTGGTCGCGTAGGGGACGCCCCCGTGACCTCCAGAAAAAATCCGATATCCTCGGTACACCGTTCTGGTAAAAAGTTGGTGAGCGGTTCTCGGAAACTATGAGGGATAGAAGGGTGGCGTTTGCAGAAGGTCATAGAGGGTGATCGGTAGTCACCAAGGAAAGTGTCATCCGGTCTAGCGGGGCACCAAAAAAAAAAGCCCCCTCCTTGTACCCCCCCTACCATAACTCGGAAACGGCGCGTCA